>VWZV01015131.1:71817-432919 GCA_013397155.1 Irena cyanogastra
AAAAAAAAAAAAAAAAGAGCATTTTGGTGCATATATGAGCTCTTACCCACAGATAACTGACATCCAAAATACTTCATAGACCTGAAATGGTCAGGCAACCCTCTGAAATACTGCATTCAGTGGACTGAATTACACCAGTAATCTGCATCTTTCCTGTACTTGGCTTTATTTTTCTAGGCAGCCTAAATATAGTGGAGAAGTGGATGCAACTGAGAACAGGTGGAAATTACTCATTTTGTCAGTCTTTCAAAAGCAAAATTAAACAAGTAAAATTAAAAATATCAAGTGTTAGACAACTGAGAAGTACTAAACTTTCATGGAGATTTGTTTGTTTTATTTGTACATTTTATTTGTTTTCTTTATGTTCTGTTTTGTTTCTCCTGCAACAAAGATTAAAAGCAAATTTCAGTCTGAGCATCTGTAATTCTGCTTTCCTTGAGGGGGAAGGTGAAGAAAGGATGTTTGGAAAACACCAATATGTTCATAAGCATAATGTTCAAAGTCCCTGAAGTAATTAAAGATTTCACACCATCAAAAATACATTCTTGAAATTAACCTAATTTGTTTTAAAATTCATCAAGTGTTCCCTAATTCCTGTTTTTTAAATAATACTGTTTGCATTTCCTTGTAGGCATGTCTTCTTAGTCCTCTAGTATTTTTACTGGATTTTGGCATCTTCAATCAAAATCAACTAATGAACCCAGTTTGTAGTTTAATAGCTGTCAGGGCCCAGCTCTTCACACAGAAAACTAAACTGCACTAACCCCTTTATTCCAATTAGCAGCTCTGTGCCTGTTATTTTTAACCATAAAATGATCAGTAAAACAGATTTTGGGCTTTGCAGAAGGCCACTGATAACAGGTGAGAGCACGAGCCACTGTGCTTGTACTTTTTAATTCAGCTGTGTTAAGTAACATCACTTCAGCCACCATGAAAGAGGCTCGATAGTGAAAAACCAACAGACGCCAAAGCTAAACTGTCCACGTGTCCAACACTCGCCGAACGAGTGTCTCAACAAAACAAACTCCCCTGACCACACATGAACAGTCACCCTCTCCTAAAACAGAAAAAAATTTACTTTTTTTTTTTTCATTCAAATATTTATGGTTCTTCACTCAGAGAAAAAAGGGAAGAAACTAGCAAACCCACAATTTATCTCAAGAAAAAGAATTTGTGGTAAATAACCAAAGTTTCCCTTCAGTGTTTATCCACATGTACAAAGACTGCTAACAACTGAGCCAGCGGTGCCAGCAGACTGGGAAAAGGCTGGGGAGCTCCCACTGGAACAAAGAGTGAAGAACTACTCCTTCAAAGGCAGCTTTGAAATGGAAGTGAGAGCTCAGGCAGTGACTGAAGCTCTCTGTGGCACAGCTTCAGAGCCCAGCTACTGCCATGCTGCTACAGCTCCGGCTTAACTCCGGTGGCCTTTCCACACAGGACGCGACTCTCTTGGGGATTCAGCCACCTGTAGGCATCTTCTGTGCCCAAACCAATGTTGTTAAAAAAAGATCATTAAAAAAAAAATTGGGCAAGTTGGAGTAAAAAAATGGGTTTCTTTCTGAAGGTAAGAAAATCAGGGTAAGTTACTAGTCATTAATTAGAACTCTAAGAGAAGGAAAACTTGCAAAACCCACCTGCAGTATGGTCAAGTAAGGCCTAAAAAGCTACTGGATGAGTTTCATATGAAACTAGCATGATAGCAGAGCACTGAAACAAAGCAGATGTGCAGGCAGGCAAGTTAAAAGAGGTATGTGCAACCTAGACCTACACCAAGGCACAGGTGGTGGCAGCATTAGAAGTGACTTGACATAAGAGGTGTGTACCTCAAATACTTTATTATTCCCCTATAACCTGATCACCTAGCATGAAAGTCAGTGTGATGGGTATGTACAGGACTTACAGAGGATTTAAGCAGTTTTTTCAGTTGCAAGAATTGAGTGGAAGTAAAGAAAAGTATGGTTGTAAAGATTAAAACCACAGCCACCTCCTAAATTCAAGGTAATACTAGATAAAGCAAGAAACCTAGTTAATAGCCACACAGCCTTTATTCAGTACTTCTTTATTTAATTACCCTCTTTGAGATTAAATAATAGTTTGCACTCCTGTGATTAAAAAATAAGCATTTGTAAATTTCTTCTCGAAAGGTATCTAAGAATTTCAGATGGTAAGAACACTCCCTATTCCAGTAAGCCAATTTTACTTCTAAGTATTATGTCTACTCTTCATGTCACTGCAATCCAGAACAGGATATAAAGAATTAAAAAATACAACCCATCTAAGTTGAGGCAACTGTGCTGGCTAAGGGACACTGTGTGAAATAAAAGGGATCTGCTGACAGCAGCCTCAGTCACAGCACCCAACATGCAATTCAGAATGGAACAGATTGTTTCAGTGACTGATGGAGATGCTTCATTAGAGGTGTTCCAAAATACACTGAAATAATAATGGAATTACTGCAAAAAAAAGAGTAACGTGCACTCACAGCAAAAGGTTGAGCTGAATAACACGAACAGGTTTTGACACTCCAAGCACTTGTGACTCTTACAAATCCACATAATGCAATTCTAACATTAAGATGAAGCTGCTTCTGAAGCTAATTTCACTATGGTACAGACCCTTAATTCAAACCTCTATTTCTGTGATGCAATATTAAATTGGTAACTTTTTACTATGGCACTGTATCCAATGGTTTGCTAAGAGGCACATTTACATATATTACATATATATGTATATGAATATGAGAGAAGCAGAAGAGCTTTGTGACTATATGTATTTGATATACCTCTTATATTAGCATTCACCTTATTTGGTAATAGGCTTACAGGTTTTATGCAGGAAAAGAGTTTAATTATTTGTGGAACTTAAAACACCTGAAATAGCTCATATTCCTCTGGCAGTTTTAATCCTAGGCCAGGGTATCAGAGGCACAACCTCAGAATCCCCACTGACTGAATCCCCCACTAGTCCCCTCCTAGACTATTTAGAGCATAAAGATCTATAAATTAGCCTAATGGAATTTAGTATTTCATGCTAAAGTTTCTGCATAATAACAGTGTAATACAACATGAAGTAGCCCAGGCAGAAGCCTTATGCACATAAAAAGTTTTCTAACAAAAGCAAGCTGTAATCAGTATCTGCTTCTCTAGCTCAGACCTGTGCCAGCTGCAGCCGTGCATTTTGCAGCTTGCAAAGCCAGCAGACTGCTGGCAGACCCACAAGCACACAGCTGAGCATGTATGTAGATGCATATATAAATATATAGAGAATTACCTAGCTATATACAAGTGGACATCATGGATATTTTTGTATGCATATGTTTACAGACATATTTATACATAAACTATGCTGAACATGACAGCAGTTTTGTGGTACTAGATCTTCACAGATAACAAGGGTAAGATTTTTAGGAGTTAACTGTCGTGAATGTGAGAAAATATTGACAGCAAGTGAGATCTAATTATTGGCAGTGTATGTAATTAACGAGTAACAATCCAGTAAATTGCTGCTTTTAAATTTGAAACGGCCCTAATTTATTCCTCCCCTAAACACACCCATGACAGTGATTCAGCTTCCTACCTGGAACAGAGAGTTATTTTACTTTGCACCAAGCCAGTTCAGATGTACACACCAGTCCCTGGTCTCTGTAAGGTACGGGCACAGAGGATTCCTTGGCACAGGAATCCCGGAGCACAGCCCGGCAAACGCACGGACACCGCACCTGGGAACTAGAGCAGTGCCCTGCATCTGAACATCACAGCCCAAGGCTCCAGTGGGATCCCTCACAGCAGCCTTCAAAGGGCTTCTTTGTGGGCACACCTTTGAGGGGGCAGATGAGTTTCCCTGTATAAGGAACTCATTAGAGACAGGTCACAGCATCCAGAAGAACAGAAAGATCATTTCAATAATTTACATAATCCTCCTTTTTTTGAAGCCCTCTGCCTAATACATTTTGCTGCCATGCTCAAGGACAGACTGACCATGAGATCCCAGATGAGAATGACATTTCCCCCTAGGACAGATGAGAGGAATTTCAGAATTTATTTTTCATTCCTTAGCAGACAGTATGGACCATGTGGGCCTGTCTTGTCTCATCAGTCCCCTGCTACAGCAGGGCATCCATGAGCTGTGGAAACAAGAACTACTCGTCAATTCAGTTCACAGCCCAGAACATGTCCTTCCTTCCTTTAAGTGCAGTCTCTGGGTTTCATTTAGAGGCATCTGCACTACACAGAATGACATATAGATACACAGAAACTAAGACTAGCAAATACCCTAAGTCTGTACTTAAAAAAAAACCCCAAACATAGGCGAAGCTCAGCCAGCAAGAGCAAGGAGACAATTAACATATCAGGCAATTTCTACAGGCTGCTGACCAAATACTCCCAAATTGGGATTTTCCAAATGGACTGAGCAGGACACAGAAAATGCCATAAAAAGGAAATTAAGAGGAAATTGAAGTCATTGTGGGGAGCAAGCAACTTCATTCTACACATGAGAGACTATCTGAACAGAGAGCAGCTTTTTAGTAATTTAAGTAGGCAAGAAAAGTCCTGTGTGTTTAATCAAAAATAAAATTACAACCACCCCAAACCCCTCTCCATGAACTTGTTTGGTTGCATTGTAGAAGCACTGTGCCATAAACCAAAGCTAGAGAACGGTGTTAATTCACAAACATCTTACAGCCACGCTATAGGGGAGAAAAGTGGGAAGAAACAACTGAGTGCAGCAGTTCTCAAACCACCAAGGTGTCTGTGCGCCCCAGCCAGTCCCTGTGCAGGGGGCACGGCAGTGGTTCTGAACCTACAAGTGCTTGGTACCAGCTGCTTTTCAGTTACTGCAGTAACTTCATTTCGGGAGGCACCAGTGCAGTTTCAGAAGCTCAGAACATGTAACTGAGCCATATTTCCCCAAATATAACTATGCTGACAACGAGTTGGTCTTCAAAACATTAACAGCACCCAAACATTTAAACATTTGATTTTGAAACGCAGCCAGTTATTTTGGTAATTACTAGAAATATTGTCTTTTTAGAAATCTGGTTCCCAGTGGGTGTAGCATCAACCTAGAAAGCCTGAAAGTAATTGAATTAGCACCAAAGAATAAAACTGCACAGGATCCCAAGCTTTTTTTGGCCCAAAGACAAAAAAAATTGCATATCCCACTGGGAAACATCAGAAAATCAATACAGCTTTTTAGGCAGAGTCAGATACTGTGGTTTTGATATGTGTTAGCAAACAACAAAAACATAGAAGACAAAATCTCCTCCGACAAAAAGCATTGGGAAAAGAGTCACTACATTTTAGTTCTATGTCTACTACAACAGTAACTTGGAATAACTAAAATAACTTTATCAAGAAGAATCATTTTTCACGGAAGACTGCTGACATTTAAAAAGTAAGCACAAGAAAAATACATCTTGGTAGCCAAAATCCTCAAATACTTAATTACAGTGAAATACCAATAAATGCTGTCAACTGCAGAAAATATATTCTTCTGAATGGTGCCAGAAAAATACTGTCTCTAAATTTAATATTCAGAGCTAGCCTCAGAGTGATTCAGAAAGCAGTGATTCATGACAGACTAACTCTGTGTGTGCTTCCTGGCTTTGCTGCAGCCATTCAGAGCAGTGGGACTCTGTTCAGTGGGATCACAAACACTGGGAGCAGTCAGAAGGAACAGGAGCCCAAGGGCTGCACAACAATCAGAGGAGTCAGTGGCAATCACTGCAGTGGATTTGGAATCAGGTTCTAATTGCTGAAGCCCACCATGTAAGCTTTTGTTTTTAGAACACGATATACTGAAATGGATTAAAATCAAGAGTGATGAAGGGATGCTGGTACATTTAATGACAATCTCCAATTGCTGCATATAATTATTTGAGAGCAATAAACCTGCTAGGTGCAGAAGGTGAAATACCAACGGGCAGCTTGTTTGTGGCCAAGGTGACAAACTCAAGTGGCTCTCTCTAAGGGTTCAAAGCAAGAACCTGAAGAGGCTGTTGGCACTCAGCATGCCCACCAGAACTGCATCCTGCATTACATGTTCTGCCCTACAAAGAAATCTTGTCTTATCCAACTGCCTACCAATAACACTAAAAAGAACCTTCTTCAGTATTTACCTGAAATCTCTCTATCAACTAGTGTTTAAATAAATTAGCAACATTATTGCTATTAGTGCTAATGCTACTGTCATCAGCAGGGAAAAGTTCTTCAGCTAAAGAAAGCTCTGTACAAGAAAGTCAAGGACCAGTTGGAGTACCACTTGTAACAGGTACTGACTGTTCTGCACCAGACACTTAGGGAGAGCTCCAACTGTAGTGGACTGCTGACAGACAGCAGAGGGACTGCCAATTTCATTTCCTGCTACATCCAACTCTGTGGAAAGACTGTGGAAAGGCTGAGAAGGTTCCCAAGGTGTTTTTGTTCTTTACTTGGGGTTTAGAGCTTACAAAGATGGACTACAAGAAAGCTTCCTCCCAACCTGCAATGCAGACATAGTAAGTTTCCTCCAAGATACAGAACAGCAGACTACTGAAGATTCAAGAAAGCCAGTTATCAGCTCACAAACAATGGTTAAAAACTAAATACAACTATACTGAATAAAACTACCATTGCTTCTAACACTATTAAGATACAAACTCTAAATGTTTTTAGGTAGAGGCTCTTATTTGCCTATCCCACAGAATAAAATATAAGCAAGACAAGTGGACAAATTAAATAAACACAAGAGGACTATGTTGTTACTTGAAAGAAATCTGGAGAACTGCTGAAAATTCTACTATTAGCTCTCAGGAAAAGAAAGCAATCACCATGGTTTGAAAAGAGCATGCTGAAGAGTAAACAAACACCTTGAAAAGCAGAGCACCTACAGGTTTTAAATGCTTCTTTGCCTATCTGGAAACGTACCAGACTAAACCACACAGACGGATTGCATCCACTTGCAATGCTTCTAGGCTTGGCCACCATTTAAAACACAATACTTCAAATAAGAGGTCTGTATTAGCATTCTGGAGAAATTTGCAGTTTTGAATGAAGTATATACAAGCGTTTTTACACTAAAGTCTTTCTTAATAGTAACAGTATGTATTTCTCATAACAAGCAAGTCACTAAGCAGAGAAAGAACTCTTCTCTAAGAATCTGAGATTACTACAGCAGAGTATGAATGCCCCCATTAGAACATTTAATTACCCAGAAAAGATGACTATTAAGTGAATGCAGCTGCTGTCTAACACAAGGAAAAAAATCCTACATACATAATTTGAAAAGGATTCTGTGTATCACCTCCTTAGACATAAGACCAACACATCACAGCTTTGTCCAGCTAAGTCTTGAAAACCTTTAAAGACAGAAATGTCACTGCATCTCCTCTAGTGCTGCACTACAGTGAATAAATCCCCTGCTCTGCCCCCACTCTCACTGATTTTCTCTGCTGCAGCTTGCGGTCACTTGCCCTTAGCTGTGCCACCTGTCTCTACCAAGAGTGAGTGGCACCAGAGTCACTGCAACCCTCTGAGGAAGCTGCAGGTTTTTATCCATTGTCCCTTGGCTGTCACCTACCCACGTTCAGTCTCAGTCTCTCCCCTTTTCACGAGTCACCTGCACTAAGGCCCAGCTCAACCTCAGCATGCTCTGTTCTCCAGAAAGCTTTTCCCCAACAGTTTGACAAGGCCTACTTTGGGAAGTGTACAGTGAGAACCATCCTCTTGCCAAGGGTCACATTCTTAGATTTTTCCCATTTTATTTTGACACTCCTGTTATAACCCATGTATCGACTTTGATGTTAGGCATACTATCATTAAATATTGTTTATTTTACCATGAATGCTTCCTCAGAGATCTGCTTCATGGTATTTCCTGAAATTTAGCCTCCCATCCCTAAAAAATAAGCATATCAAGACCAACAGTATGCTGATATTATCTAGAATTGCTCACTAAAAACTTCTGACTTCATACCAAGGAATCAGTATCAGACAATTATTTTAACCCTCCCTCAACACCAAAAATAAGATTCCTGGGAAAACACTAATGTTCTGGTACAGGGAATGCTACCTGAATCTTCAGGTCAGGAAAGAAATTATAAAACTGAACCCTAAGGAAAAAAAAACCCCAAACCCCCCCCAACTAAATAAGCTGTTGAAATATCTATGGGTTTTCCCTAAACGTTCTTTTTGATTAGGGGGGTCATCAACAGTTTACTGCCTAACCTAGTTGCTAAGGCTCAGTATTCCATGAGCAAAGCATGGCTGCTATTTTATAGTGCTTGGGAAGAGTGAGGAATTCTGCAACAACTTTTTTGCACAACACCTGAGATATGGACCTTCCCATCTGCTGACTGAAGCTACCTTTGAATTTCTAATGCCTGACAATAATCAAAAAGGAGTGTGAGTGACAGACAGTTGTACATTCCTGCATGAAACTCCATGACAAATGCTTCAATTCTGATGGATGCATTCCTTACACTTTGCTGCCTACTGAATCATTCCAAACAACTGCAGCTGTTTAATAGCACTGGGTGAACTGAGGAGGTGGTCTGGTGTTCTCACTGACTGTGACACAAAACAAAGCCTGCAGCAAACAAAACCAGCTTCAGAGATGCCCTTGCCCGCAAGTGGGATTCTGGTGGAAAACAGAGCACGGTCCCCAGAAAGTGAGGAGAAGCCCTATTTACAGAAATTTATTTGGCACATAATGCATTCAATGCCACTTCCCCAAATACTGCCACGAATGGTGGTGACAGACTTACTGAGACAAGGTGAACAAAATGAAGACAAGCTTATCATTTATGATTCCAGCAAGAATCAATTTTACTATGTTAACAGATTTATAATCCAAACATACATAAACAGGCATATATAAATCCTACTGAATTATGCATACGCTCCCCCCATCAAGAGCTACTGCATCATTTCCAGATCTAAAAGTTCATGGTTTCTAAGGAAGGAAGCACGAAGAGCTGAGGGCATGTTGCCAGAAAGGAATCACTAGAAATATCTCAAACAGAGTGGAGATAGATGCATGTAGTTGGAAGTATTATTGGAGGAAGGCAGACAATCATATAATTTTGATTATGATAGGGCATGTCACAAAATGATGACTTTTACTATAAAACACAATGTATCACATGCAAAAATGAAAACTGTGAAAGGTGCTTTTTGTAAATTCTGGTTAGGAATTATCTCTACGAAGACTTTAAGAGTGAGCTACAGTTAAAGAACAAAAAGTTACTGCCAATTTTTCAGGTCTAAGGAAATCCTTACTGAAACTGCATTCATATTCACAATTTAAACCAAAACAGTCCTCACTGACACTATGAAACAGAGAATGAACTCTTAAGCACTGATGATCTATGAAATCAAGTTACTCAGTTCACAATCCTGCTTAGGAGGCAAGTCATGCTCTGACATGTAAACATTACAAAAGCAAATGGTCAGAAGAGCGGTAAATCCCGAAGTATTCCAAAGACTTTACGATGTACTGGGAAAACCCAGCAAGTAAATCTGACCAGCTGGCTCCAGCACACATCAGATGAGGCCAAAGCTGATCGTTAAGAACTAAAATGTTCCTACTGCAACAGACTTGTAAAATAGACAAAAACTTCAGCTTCCGTAAGAAAGACGCCATCTCCAACATATTACACTGTTCTAAAAGACAACAGGATGAAATGATTCTTTGAATGTGGACTGGCAAAGGAAATAAATAATCCACTGGTGCCTGAGACACTGCAAGTTAACCACGGACAATATACAGACACAGCATGCTTGTAACTCCCCAAAAATGCAAAGTAATTGCATCAGAGTTTGTAGCTGCAAGACTGTAAGATAAACATTATGACAACAGTAATGAGATAAAACTGTGTCCCAGAGGCTCTGGAAAACACATTCTAAATAACTGGAAAGGTTATAGAGCTGGAAGTGAATGAAATGTCCTTAACATTACAGAGGTCAAGGCTGGTGCAAGAAAGTCACAGGTGAAACGAAAGTAGTGGTTTTGATCTGGGCATAGAGATCAACTTGTGCAAGTTTGAGAGTTTGCTTCAGTTAAAAATATGCAGTAAAAGGAACAGGAGAGTTCCCTGATGTTGTTATCAGCGTAGGAAAGGGCTGTCACTAATGAAGGGACTCTACTGAACCAGACCAGCCTAGTGATCCTTAAGATCTAAAATGGAGAGATATATTAAAAGTGATATATTAAAGTTCCACAGACTTTGGAAAGTCACAAGTTGTAGCATTCTGTATTTTCAGCTTCTTTAGTGATTTTTGTGTTTCAGTGTTTGCCTTGTACCCTCNACGAGCCAGCAACAAGTCACTTCTTAATGTAGTTCCAAGTGAGGGAAGATTTATCACAAAATGTCACATACAATGACTACAGAAGGGCAATTCCACTTGAAAAAAACCCAACAAACCAACCAACCAAAACCCCAGCCCACAAAGCACTGGAGAGAGAAAAAAAGCGTTACTGCCTATCAGTACACTGCCATCCTCCCTTTCACTGTAGCGTCTGTGGGAATTACAGAAGCAAAGACAACACTGGTGTCCACTGGCATTCTGACTTTAAAGAAGGCTTCCCCAAGTGTCCTCTGCTCAAAACTTCGACTGCAGGTAAACCAGGCTTCACCAAAATAGCAAATTCAGTACCATGGGAGCAAGATTTAGAATTCATGCAACATTCTCACTTCTCCAGTTCTTCCACCAATGTCACTCAAATCAAAAGACCCTTCCCCCACATCTTTCCCACTGCTCATGTAACTTAGATGGATCAAGACCACGGATCCCAAATCCATGGCAGGCAGCAGAAAAGTTTTTACGATCCTAATCCAGGAAAATGACCTAACAACCAAAAAAGTATCAAAACTCATCTGAACACAGCAAAAACAAAGTTATTACCTTCAGAAATACATATTTATTTTATAACAAGGTGTGGCAGTGGCTGTCTGGTCACTGAGAGAAACAGATAGCTTCCCAGGCATTGTTCTGGGAAAAGCTGTGAGAAGCTCAGAGAAAAGAGTTATAAACAATCTTTATCCTAAATTGCTGCACCTGGTGTTTGTGAACATGTGGAATGTGCTATGGGAATATGTTCACCAAAAGGGTGCTTTCTTAATTAGCCAATGGTGATGGTGCTCTGATTAAGTGACCAAGCAGGTCCACCTGTACCGGGACTGAGTCTAAAAGAATGGGCTTCCTAATAAAGAGTGCCTTTTTGCCTTCGGATGGCCCTTGGAGTCCATGTCATTCCTGACTCAACAGCGACAAGAACGCTGCATTTTAAATGCTGCTCTTACTAAGACTTCTCTTGAGAAGGAGAAAAGCTCTTGGAGACTCTGAGTGTGTTCAAGGACTGGCCTAAACAGTGTGTCTGTGCTGGGCACTCTGAAGCAAGGCCTGGGGGAGCAGTGCACTGGAGAGAAGTTTCTTCTCAGTGCTTTAAATGATCACTAAGTGCAATGGCGTTTTAAAGCAGCAGATGTGTAGTTAAAGGCACCTTAACACCCACACAGTGCCTATAATCAACGTGGGCATCACACTGTTATTAACACTGAAGAAAAGATTGGCAAAAAAAATTACAATGTTCAGGGTCATTTTTTGATTACCTGGAACCCAAAAAAAATGTTGGTCTTTCCCCTATTTTTCAGAACATTCTTACATCAGAAGCAAAATACAGTTTCTAAAGCCAGCATTTTTAACAGAATTTCACAAAAGGATGCAAACAGAGCCCTATAAAAAAGCCTCCCACCAAAAAGCAGACTCCACCCAATGGAGGTTATTGACTCTGGAATAGAGTGACAACCACAAGAGTCAAAGGCTATTTCTTAAGTTACAGTCTTACAATCATCACGTAACTCATCAAAAACCGCATTTTAGGCTAAGTCATGCAAATACCCTCAGTTTTTCTTGGCCCATTTTTTTTTATTTTAGCTCTTACAATAATTCTGCCAAATAGTTTCTGATAAGCTGTTCCTTCTCTGGGTTCTGCACCAATTTCACAAGTTCACCAATTCCATAAGCTTGCATGCTCAGGCCTCTCTCCTTCAAATGTTTTGAGGATTTTTTAAATGTATTTTGAAGTGACAAGAATCAGTCTTCTTCTTCAGCAGTCTTTGGGCTTCACAAGCAAGAGTAAACATCACTGAATACTAAACAGACTTGAACAGCAAGTATTCTCTTTAGATCTATTCTGACAGTGATGAACAACTAGTGAAAAATATTTTTTCATTAAAAACTTTCTAGATTGCTAAAATCCCAAATCAATCTTCCTAAATTAATAAAAACTTACCATTTTTTGTGTGTCCCACAAATGAGTAAGATCCATTCACCTCATTTTAGCCACCTCTAAATAAATAATTTAGAATAAAGTTGACCATATTGGTATCTTTTGTTCTATGACGAGAGATAAGGACCTTCAACTGCCCATTCATCCTATCTAAGGATCCCATCTGAAGATACATGCCAGGAAAAGATCTGAACTCTCTGGAGGTGCTCCTCTCTCCCCACGCTGGCTCAGGTGGCTTTGCTGGAAGATGACAAAATAAGTACTAAGTGTCAGAGCAGGCAGGTAGAAACAGACAACCCCCTCCTGCATTTTCTCTCTGGAGGGTGTCTTTTGGGTGAAAGAGAGTCACATTTCTGAAGAAGAACAGACAATCCTTATTGCACAAGACTCAAGACCAGAGACAAAGGAAACTGACAGTCATTTCACATAAGCTGCTGTGACAAACCTGTAAACTGGAATTGAAAAAGGCAAGTGAAGCAGCCAGGAAAATACAAGCCATTAGCTTGTGCACATAGGCTTGCAAGAAATGGAAAAGCTGAATAAAAAGCCCAAGATGGAAGGAGGCTTGTATCATGAAAACACCACTGTCTTTTTAAGGCTAAGATAAATTACCTTTTCCCAGAGGAAAGCAATGCAGTAGATTTATACCACCCTGGAGAATCAATTAATAAATTATTGTACAAGAAAGCTCTGCTTCAGGTGTAATAGATCAGTATTAATATAGGTCTGTACAAGCACCCACACTGAAAGGGCTACGAAGGGAAAGGGGAGACTGAAAGATGACCACAATAGCAATCCTGAGACAAAGAAATAAACAAATACATGCATTAGTGTAACTAAATAAATTAATTCATACTGGCATATAATATCACGTTAAAATATGCTTCCAAAAAGGTAACTGAGTCTGTGAAGGTTTTACAGAAAATCACTGAACACAAACCCAGGCACTCCAGAAGAAGTCTAAAAGCTTAATGTCTTTGGCCCACTGCAGACTTCAGGCAGTTAAAATACTTCCCATCTTTGTCTCCACCCTTTTCCTTGTTTTTTTTTTTTACAAGATCTGTACACATCAAAGTAACTAAAGAATTTATATATGTATTTACACATATATGTATATCATTATACTTTGGCATTAAAGCAGAACTGCCGACCAAATTTACAATACAGACTTTTTACTCTATCAACAGATATATGCCATAATATAAAACGTTGACTTAAATTTAACTGCTGCAGACTCTGGCAGGCAATAAAATAACAGAGGAGACTGGTATTTAAAAGTACAGAACAAGATCACCCTTCCAGTTCTGAAGAAGAAATACCTTAGGATTTTGTAAGCAGAGTTCCTAAAGGTGTCATTTTGTTTTGATAGAACAATACACAAACCCTGCCAAAATGCAACAATCTGCGTATTTCAATCTAACAGTGCCAGACATTAGGAATGACAGAGGCACCAGTAGTAAAGTTTTCACAGCCTAACCATACCAGAACACAGCCTCGGGCTCAACTACTTTACCCTGTACAGCCGAACAGGCGTGCTAGGCTAAACGCACTGCCTCCCCAGAACACATCCCCATGGCTGAACATTTCTCAGGTCTCCAAGGTTTCAGACAGCCCTTGGGCCATGGTGCTCAATGCTGATTTACACCCCTCTACACTGGGCCCTTGGCTGGAACACTCTGCCTCTCTTTCCTACCCACACTTCCATGCTCTTCCCACAGAAACATGGGAGCAGGGAGACAAAGAACAGCCTGGTGTCACTGCCGTGTGGAACAAGAGCACAGCCAGCACAGAGCTCCTCACAGCAGGAACTGGGGAGCATCCCTGCACCCCCAGCACCGCAGCCTCAAGGGCTGGGTATCAGTAGAACTCTGCACACGCCTTGACAGTGCAACTGCAGAGTCACAGAACCATTTCTGCCCAGAAAGACCAAGATCATCAAGTCTATGGGCATAACTATGCCCAACATGAGATTATACATTCTCTTCCCACAGTCTTTGTGCTTCATTATGTTCTAAGTTGAGCCTGTGCACAGCAGCCTTCTCTGACCCAATCCATGACCCTGGCACATGCCCATGCAGTGACCTGCATAAAGCAGCTGCTTGGTAGCACGCCTGAGTACGATCACAAAACCACAATGTCCTAATGCATGCCACACACACACAGAGGGCAAAGCAAGGGATATCAAGGCTGCAAAGACAACTTCAGCTCTGGTATTATTTAACTTCTAAAAGCTCAACTCCACAGCATAGATGGGGCTTGTACAGAGCCTTGTCGTTAGTCTTCTCTAGGTTTTCCTTCTTGTTCAGGGCAAGGGAAGGGGTAAACAGAGGAACAGGATAAACATGCCTGAGAAAGCAGACACTCCACTGTATGGTGCTGTAGAGATGCTCCCAAGAGCATCTGCCCACAGCTCATATGTACACCAGACTACAGCTGAGCTAAGGAATTAAGCTCCAGTTTTTAATACTCATTTTGTGGCAATATTAAGATACTACTGTTGAACAGCTCACTAACGCTCCTTAAACATCTTTCTTTTCTTATGGATTACCTCATCATATATTCTACAATTTAACCCTGATCTTTTTTTTAACAAACAGTAAATATATCTGCTCCTCTTCATGCACATTTTCTCCCTTCTGTTACCTCAAATTTGCATCCTTCCTATTTCTTCTCTCATTCACGCTTCCATTTTTGTTTTTAGTTCTCCGCTATTTCCATGTATGCTCCTTGTCTTTAATGTTGTTTTCACTAATTCTATACTCTGTCTACAATAATTTCTCATGAGTAACACTTCGCCTCTTCCTTAGGCATAAAGGATGCCTTTCACTGCCCGAGGTTATTTGTGAAAGTTAACTGAGGAGTTTATGGTAGCATAAATACAGACTTCTCTCCTGGTGAGGTTTCCCCTTGCAATCAGCTGGACCTGAAAGACCCAGCTGGGATAGAATGGTTTGAGTTACACCTGTGGGCTGCAACCTACCTGCATTTTACCTGTAAGCTGAAAAAGTTAAATAAAACAAAACCAAGCAGCCTTCTCACAGTTCAGTATCTGTTCACTGCAGACCACATAAACAGAAGTGAAAATGAGAAGTACATGCACTCCTATGGAACAATGTAAAGACAGCAAATTCTTTGAAGTACTGCAAAGTCATTTGAGGTGTGACCATGCTTGATGTTCCTTGAAAGAAGCAAACATTCCAACCACAACCTGTTTTATGCCTCCCTGTCTTCTGCAGTCAGAGAGGTTTATTATGTGCATATATATATATAAATATATATATATTACTGTCAAAGCAAAGCAACAGAACAGAAATCCTGTCAACTCCTCATGTCTTTAAACACTATCAGTTTCAAGGAAAATCAGTTTCAGCTTTTACATGAGAATCTAAATTATGCTTTTCTATGCTGCGTCCCTCTCTCTGTTTGTCACAGTACTTCCAGAAATCACAAAGAAAGGAGTGCAATGGTGAAATTTTTTCCATTTTCCCATCAAAATATCAGAAAACAAGATAAAAACAATTCAAACTCTTCCCATTGTTCTCCTTTGCCACTTCACTGCAAAGTCAGTTTACTCCTGTTCACATGAAGACAGTTCTGCCTGGCACATATTTGAACTTATTAAGAAAGAACTCAAACAAAATTCCTGTCTTTTCTTCTGGTAAAATGTCAGTTAAATGTAAGGTACTAGACATTTGTTTAGACTGACAGAGCAAGGAATTAGACCTCTGAGTTCAGTAATCCAAAGCCTATATTCCAGGATGTACAGACCTGCCAGAAAATCTCTTACAAGCAGTTTAACTGCCCAACTATGAGACTTGCAACCATTTAAAACATGAAAGTAAGGGAACTCCATAGATTTTAATTTTTTTAAATTACATTTTATGAAAAGCCAGCGATTCATTTATGGAAAACACAAGAACCACTTATAGAATAGTGCCGTTACACCCCCCGTGGCCAGTTACAGGCATTTTCCAATATTGGATGCCCTCTTTTTTAATATTATGGAAATGTAAAGGACACTACTAAACATTTTAGAAAGTTTCAAACTTGTTTTGCAAAACTGAAGACTTCTTCGGACATCTGATTACTGCTTAACAGCCTTTAAAGTGGAAGTACACATAAATCATGCACCTGCTTCTCTGAGTTTGGCTTTCATCTGTTTAGGCCAGGTGTGGTGAGGCCAGGGTGGTGCAATAAAGGGGAAGCTGCTACCTCATTAGTTAGAAGTCTCCAAACCATGTTACGTGCATTAAGGACCGGAGTAGCAGTCTTCTGTAACTCAAGAAACCTTAGGGAGATCACGTAATTCAAACAGAATTTTAAAAATTAGTTTTAAACCGCACGGTCTCATCTAACTCAACAGCTTGCTAAAGGGAGAGTAGAGACCTCCGAGGGCATCACCAGTACGCCACTCGTGGTTACATCGGCGACCCACGGGATTCACGTTAAATGCCGCGTGCACAGGAAAGGTGGCACCGCAGTAAAAGCTCCACACTCAGCCTTACCGGACCCGGTGAGATGCTGCACGTGCACCATGACCCCCTGGGTGTAAGCTCCGGGCTCATAGTTGTCCATCTCCCCCGCCACGATGTGTGCGACCCTGGTGGCACGGCCGCGGATGGCGCCCGCAGCGCGGTCTAGGCCCTCAGCGTCGTGCTCCCGCAGCGCCACGATGCAGCGGTTCACGTCCTCCAGGATGTGGCTCTCTGCAAGCACAAGGGCACTGCTTTAACACCCACCACTCACACAGCTGAGCGGGCAGCAAAACTTACAGGGGCAAACCTACACCGCACTGCCTTAAAGTTCTCCTAACAACTCACTGATCCCTACAATTCAAAGGCACTGTAATACTCTCCTATAAGCAAGAGCAACAATAAAATACTGAGTCAGAAAGTGCTATAAAAATATGAAAACCACAAAACCTTACCTACAAAGTAAATATTTGCAAAATAAAGAAAAAATTGTTAAAGCTGCTACTTTATTGTTGAAACCTTCTTAAGCCACTGTGACAACATCTTCCAGAATCAGATGAGTCTCCAATGACAAACAATTGCCCAGCAACTAAATTAACTTCCTTTACATCAATGCCTTCGGATGCTCATGCTAAATCAAACTCTGAAGTAAATTATCACCCCTCTGTCTTTCTAGATATAAATTTTTCAACTGGCAATAGTGAAGTTGTATTTGTGTTTACCACGTCATTCTTTGATACTCAGATATGTAGAAATGGGGAAAAAAACATCAGCAGGAAGGACAAAGGAGAAAATACTGATACTGAAGACTGGTCCTAAATCAAAGCGTAACAAGCATGAGTAAGGATCCAAATCAAGCCAGAAGACAACGTCAAGAACTACAGAGAGAACAGTTACGTGGTACGTTAATATTCCCATCTATACAACCAATATTGAAGGACGTATTCCTTTTTTCAGTCAAAGTAATGCAAGTATAAAACTAAACTTACAGTACAAAGGTAGTAACATAAAATATGTTTTTAAATGACAATATGTTTACTGCTTTAAAGCTTAAATACTTCCTAAAAACTTCCCTATTAGTGCTGGTATTGAATTTCCTTTCCTACGCAGATCTACAATCTGCTTTGTCTCACAAGAGAGTGTACTACAAGAACATTCGAAGTGCAGTTTGTGAAGGCAATAGATCTGCTCCATCTTCAGAAGTGTCAGTGAAACTTCCCTTGCACTAAGCCATGAATTAATTCAGAGCTTACAGGTTTCTTGTTAATCCACATGACTGCCATTCTGTACGTGAGTACTAAATTATGTTTTATGTTATCCAATAAATTAGACAATCACAGTAACTCGAACAGATAAAACACACCATTAGGTAATCCTCAACTACTAACTGGGTCTGACATGACTACCTTGGGATTCTGCCTATGCAAAAACCTAGGAATTCTGGTTCAGTTTATGAAATGGCTGCATCACAGAATGTCTCTGCAAACATAAAACGTCCTAGTCCTTTTCAGATCCATGTCACCACCTCCACAGGGTGCAGAAAAAGAGGAGTTTAGCAATGCTGACTTTGTCAGCACTGTGTGTTCAGCGTGTGCAGATTTGGCAGCTGCACCCATGGACTGACAGCTCCATGCAAACAGGGCACTCAGTGCTCTGGCAGCTACCTCAGTTCATCCAGTGTCCAACACAACACATCCAGCTGGAAAGAAGGGGCCAAACAAGCAGGTGCACAAAGATGTTCCAGGCTCTAACCTGTGTGTACAGGTTATAGCTCACCTTTCCTTTTCCAGGCATCTCTGTGTGCTTCCACAGGGGGAGGCTTCCAAACAAACCAGTCTATGTGCACAACCATGGAGAGAGAGGTCTGACATGCATAGAATGCAGGAGAAATGACTGAAAAAGCCACATTAACATCCGAAATGAAGCAGTACGGGCCACCATTGTATTTAATACTGCCCACGTGTTAGCAGAAACATGACAGAATGGATAGTACAATCACCGCTCTAAGGGCCTTGCTGTGAAGAATACACTGCTTTTTATGGTCCAGCAAAGACAGCAATTAAAGGGCTTAATCCTGTGTAAACAGAAAGGCAGGGCTCTTCTGGGACCTACCAAGCAAAACCTCCATAATGGAAGATCACAGTTACCTGGTTATTTCATAATAAGTATCAGGGGCATTAACAAAATAAAACTGCCCATGGTCTCATGGACATACTGTATGAATGGAACACATGGTGGAAAGTTCAAAGTTTCTCAACCTTTCTAAGAGATGTCACAAACAACACTTTCATAGAACAGCAAACTTGAGAGCTGATGCTCAACAGAAATGGAATTAGACCTTTATGTATGACAAGACTACTTCCAAGCCATTTTAGAATTTGCTATAAATTAGACTGTGATGTATGCTGTCAGATAACATGTTTCAAAGACAACAAAAAGGGATATATATTTTTATTAATTTTGTATTGTCCATCCACCTCATACAGCAGTGCAACAGCTTTTCTTGCTCCATCCATGCAAGGCCACACGTCAGGGGTCAAGGGAACCGGCCCAATGCCATCCCTGTGTGTACCACACACTCCCAAGCCCTTGGCAGCACAGCACCATGTGCAATCTGCACACACAAAAATCACCAGTGAGCCTGTCCCCAGCAGCACGTGCTGAATAACCACAGCCAACAGGCAGCCTCTCCCAATGTTCTGAAGCTCTTCCCAATCAATAAAACTTGGCTTAACTTCATTTTCCCAAGGCACAAGAAAGATTATACATTTGCCTTAGAAGATCTAATGGAAAAGAAAAGGAGCACCAATGATCACAGTCCAGCTGAGATTGTTTTAGCCTCTATCCTTCTTACAGATACTTCCTCCTCCTATACCAAATGCATTAGGTCAACTTTTGATTTTCAGCCAAGTATCTTACTTTCTCCAAAGCAGAAAAGGAAGATTAGGATGATGGACCATCTCTTTGTCATGAGCCAATGTCTACCAGAAGAGTTAATTCTAACAGTGGATTGATAGATGTTTAAAGAAATTGTCAGACTGCCACGGTTGCCACAGCAATTATCACGAGCAGTGCACTGCACCTTCTGATGTTCCTCTGGGATTTTGGTGTTAGTCAAAAATGGCCAAAAATCATATCTCAGCTGAGCTAACCAATGGCTAATAAAGTGTTCTGACAAAGCCATGACTCAGACTGTCTCTGGGACAAAATCAATAGCTTTTCCTCTGCATGTCATCTGAGAAAAAGACAGGTGATGCCCTTCCTCTCGGCACTGATAAGGCCTCAATTGAAGCACTTAAATTAAGGTTTCTTGCTCAGCTAAATAAAAGTTAACTAAATGGAGACATTATGAAAAAAGAAAAAAATAATTACTAGAAGTATTTAAAATTTAGTACATGAAGAAGCATAAAACTCAATTTGGTCTCCTGAAGACAAGACAGAAAATAAAACATTCTTTTCTTCAAGACCTAAATCATAAAATTAGGAATGTATGCAGTAATAGTCTTGCCAAAAAAATTATTTCTATCTTTTCCCATCTGTTGACATGATAAAATATGAAAACCACAAAACCTTACGTACAAAGTAAATATTTGCAAAATGAAGAAAAAATTGTTAAAGCTGCTACTTTATTGTTGAAATCTTCTTAAGCCACTGTGACAACATCTTCCAGAATCAGATGAGTCTCCAATGACAAACAATTGCCCAGCAACTAAATTAACTTCTTTTACATCAATGCCTTAGGATGCTCATGCTAAATCAAACTCTGAAGTAAATTATCATCCCTCTGTCTTTCTAGAAATAAATTTTTCAATTGGCAATAGTAAAGTTGTATTTGTGTTTACCACAACAAAGCTGACAAAAAGTCAGCTTCCTTTCAGAGAACTCCTATTCCCTGGGCATGGTACCTTAGAGTGCTCATCACAAAAGGATTCCAATTTTTCCAATAAAGGCACTATCTAGTATGGCGAAAGACACACTCCCACAGACTCAGAGTGCTTTGATGAACTCCAGAAAGATATCCAACATCAAATAAATTGTAAGAACATCTATACTTAGATTTAGCAAGTTTTAGTGCCAAAGTTAAGAGAACAAAGCAACTAAGTGGAAGTGCAAGTCCCAGTATACAAATCCCTGTTACCACCTTTCTTGTATTCGCACAGGAAAAAAAAAACAACCCCCCCAAAAAAAACCAAACCCCACAAAGGAAAAAAAAAACCATACAGAAAACCCCAACAAGTTAACCTAATTCCCACCTTTTTGCTACATACTGAAGTTCAGACAATGCTCAAGGCTAAATCTCCATCAGTAATCTTATGAAATAGATTTTTTTGGCACTTGCAGCTCTTTCAATAAGATATCTATACAAGCAAGACATTATCTTAGTCATTACTCAGAAATAAAATCACTTAATGTCCAAAGTTCCTGGCAATTTCAAGAGAAGAATTTTTAAATTAATAGAAAGTACAGAAAAATAATTACTTAGAACAAGGAAAATACATATCCTTTCTTCTCTAGTTGTATTAACTAAACATTCTTCATCTGCCAAATCTAAGAAATTAAATGATAATTTCTAATCTTGTTTGTTGATAGTCCATCTGACAACACTGTCATTCTGTCTTAGACCAAGGGTGGCACTGACAGGCAGGGTTCTCAGTTATCCAGTACTTGGCCAAATGCATTCACACTTCCAAACTGTTCCCGTTTCAGATACACAGGGCCATGGCATGAGCAGCTCGTGATGTGTCCACTGGCCGCCTCAAAAGGCAAGGGGCACCCAGAACACTACGGGCGAAAGCTTCACCTCAGTGCCTGTAAAACCACAGCGTAAGACCTCAAGGAAGACATTTCCAGGCAGCAGAAGGACAAAATTACTAGGAACAAACAGTACTGCTCTCTTTCTGGGGCAAATCAAGCATGGACAAAGTGATTGCTTTCAGTGATGGACTGCCTCTGTTGATGGGGGCAGTGCTCTGGTTATGCCTGACTTGAGGGACACCTGTGCCAGTGTCCCCAGCCTCCCCACAGGGAAATGAGGGTGGCAGCACCCGGGCAGGTAAACAGCCACAGGCAGCAGCCATCCCTGCAGGCTCCCTGAGGAGCAAGGAGCAGGACCCAGCTGAACAGCACACTTGGACAGCTGCTGCTCACGAAGGGGGATGACGAGGCTGGGACCATTTAAGGCCAGACACAGAACACATCCTGAGCAGCTCTGGAGGTGACATCGACCGGCCAGCCTGGCTGATTCATACTCCAGAGGACAGGGCTGACACCCAGACCAGCCCTGACAAGCTGGACAAATGCACCAACAGGCAATTGCTCAGCTGGAAAGCAAAGGAAACTTGGGACTTGATATAAGGGAAAAAAATAGTTTCTCCATTATGAGCACAGGGAAACATTTGAACAGATGACCTGTGAAGACCAGAAATTAACTGATGCAGACAAGTGGGTGCAAATGCTGTTGTTTCTAGGTGCTAGAGAAAATGAATTTATTATTCCCTTTGTGGCAGACTTTTTCAGTACTATTTAACTATAACCTCCCTCTGAAAGGGGAATTGTGATGCCAAGAAAGATCAAGCACATATAGGAGAAGCCTCCTGAGTTAACACACATGGCTCGTGTTAATGGGACAGATCTTCCTGAAGGAACATGTCTACAAAATTTGCCAGAGTGGTCCAGGAAACAGTAGGCTAACTTGGAAAAAAGGTAAAATCTAAGAGCAGCAAGTGCACCACGGGACGTAAGACAGAAATGTGGTGAACTGTCTCTAACAGTGAGCTGGAGGCTGCAAGCCAAAAGCCAGAAGACAACAGAACAAAAAGGATGGAAGATGACTGAGGAGAAAAAAGAGAGAATAGCATAAAGGTACCCCCCTAGGCAATGTTCTTCAGGATCTATCCTTATCTACAGATTATTTTTCAGGGACAAGAGATACAATACTTCATGTTTTTAGAAACTTCAACCTGTAGTCTGAAGCACTGGCTTCTTTCTGAGAACAGTTCTGTTCTCAGAAAATACTAACTGAAGTCTGTATTTCTTCCAAATTTCACCTTAGGGCAAACAAAGCATTGATTAAGTTAGCAGCTTCTCCTTAAGGTTCATTTTCATTCACATATGCATGAATGAATCTAAAATGTCAGTATCTAAACTCATGAAAACTAAAAAAAAAAAAAAAAAACCCACAAAAAAACTCACAGAAAAACTCTATCAACAAAAACAATCCAACCCACACAGTAAAACCAAACCCACCCAAAATTCTCTGCCACATCACCACCAAAACAGCAAGAAAGTACAAAAATATGTCTTAAATAAATATCTACTAATTATAGAGTTGGCAGCCCAAAATTATCAGTTCAACTAGCTGATAAGGGTTTCAGATTACAGAAAATTTCTCTCCCTGCATGAGACTCTTATAGTAATATTAATTCTTTCCAGAGTTTAATTTCTTTCCCTCCTTTGTTTTAACATAACTAAAACAAGATTTGATTTGAGACGCTAACTGCTTCTGCTTCAATCCTTGCCCTCCATTTCATAGGCACAAAATTCAGCCTACAGACAGGTTTATGGATTGTCAGCTTACCCATTTGGCATCCAGATGTATTCCAGGACTTTGGGGAAATAAAGGAAGCACCAGCTTAGACTCTGACCATGTTTCAGTGTCTCTCCACTCCTAAAGCTTTACATAAGCCAAGCTCAGAGAGCTCTGAAAACAGGGAGGTTTCCTCTAGAAGCACACAGGCCAACCTGGATATAGGTAAGGATCTGGCAAGAACACAGGCAGACAAGAAGTAGACCAGAAGCATGAACACTGAGATAGGACAGAGATAAAGGGAAGCCAGAAAAAGCTAAAATGTCAACATATCCAGCTGGGCAGGGGTCACTTCTCCATCTCCAGGCTGCAAGTCCAAGGAAACACTTCCCTCGAGACACATGCAGGGGTGACATGTGCTCACAGAGCTTGGCCCCAGCCCCTTCATTTGGCCCAGTCCTCTTAAACACACCCTTCTTGTGTCAGCTGAAGAAATTACTGATCTTAGGACAATCCACCTCATCCTCCACATACACATGTAAAGGTCTGCAAGGATCTGGGCCTCAGAGGTACCCATTTCTCTTCTCTGGCTACCATCACCTGAAAATGCTTAGCTTAGTTTTTATTCTAAACTTACAGGAGATGGTTTGTACTTCCCCTCAACAATGTACAGAGGCAACATAGAATTTTTTATGTATTAATATTCTGTAACATGCTGCTGGCTCTGTAGGACCAGAAGGGAAAACCAAGGAATTGGGAATGGACAGGAAAAGACAAGACAATGGAGAGTAAATAAAACAGAGCATTCTTGTTTAATCCTTGGAAATCACTGTACCCACAAACTGTGCTTGCAATACGCCCTCCTGCTCTTTTTCAGCTGCCATTAAATTCCAGAATGAACATAGGAAATTTTACTCAGACTAGCCATGTCTCAGCTATGAACCTAGGTAATTGTATTGTTGATTACCCAGGTAATCATGATCTTAATAACAACTCTCTCCTAGAAGAACATTCTCTTCACCAAAGTAGCTATGACCAAAACCAGTGAATGTCTTCCAAGAGAGTAATTTAACTTCTTAACAAATTCATCAACTTCAGCTTCTTGAAGTACAATAGAATAAACCCCTTCAACCTTAATTTGACCACATTAACCCCTGATAACAATGACTAGAAGGCCATTTGGCCAACATGAGGCAGCCAACTTTCTTCCAGGAAAACAACACTAGGAAACCTTTTTCTGTCTCAACTCCAGCAGGGAGACTGATACTTCAATGTGCAGTTATTTACATTCAAATTCTCATTGCTACGTGTGCAACCTGGTCTAGCTGATGGCTTCCCTGCTCAAGGCAGGGGTCTGGAACTAGATGGGCTTCAAGGTCCCTTCCAGCCCAGAACACTCAATGATTCTACAATCTCCTAAAGCTGCTCACAAATGTGGGGACTTACAGATAGTTCCCATTTCCTCTTCCATAGCAAGCCTTATTTCAACTAACTTGCTTTATACACCCAGCTTTGCTAAATTGCTCCAAAAAGTAGCTAACACTGTATCAGGTGTAAATATTTTGTTTAAAGGGCTTCCAGACAGATCCAAGAAGCTATGAGATAATCAGCATACATCCTTCTCCTCTCACAATACTTTTTAGGTATTTCAATGTTAGTGAATGCAGAATACTAAGAAAACATTGCCACGTAACCTTAATTCTGCATTAACAGGTTAATTGTCTCTGGTTTTTCACTTCTTCAGTGGGAGGCTAACTAATGAGCAGTAACAGCCAAAGTGAAGCTGCTGAGGACTGGAGTGGGAGAGATGGGGAATCAGTGCAAGGATAATGGGATTCACCAGAATAAAAACTCAAAGAGGTGTTCTTGGTCTGAATACAATACAGACCCAGCTGTGAGCAGCAGGACAGGCTAGACCTGCATACCCCTTCCAACCACAGTGGCTTTAGGACTCTGTGATAGAGAGGGAAGCACAGTAAGAACTGCCAGCCAAAGAGAGCATGCGCACACCAGACTCCCCAAATGACTGGAACACACCTCTTCCACATCAGCAAGGCCTTTTACAGGCTCTGACATAGAATTGTTCAGAACATTTGCCACTGACTGGCAGCCTTAACTTAGACTTTTGATCTTGTTATCTTAGATGTAATAATTACTTTTCACTCTTCATTTTAGCTAGTGGATAATGGAGAATTATCTGCCACATTTTCCCTTAGTATGTGGCAGCCAGTTCAAAAAATACAGAGGATAACCGTTTTCATTATACTCAGTCTGGGCCTGTTCCCTTCATTTCCATCACACTGCACAGTCAGAGCATTAATTATCCTCCTCAGAATGTTCCCTCTGAAAAACTACAGGAGACAGATTCCCTTCCTGTCACTTTTATAAACCTCAGGTAAAAAATTCTGGGACGCTTCTTTTTCCAGGAGATGAACTACAGAAGGGGAGTGACTTTTCCTGGCAATTTGCTCCTTTGTTTCTTCATTGCCATTAGTTTTGCAGCAGCCTGATGGAACAATCTGCAAGAGAATTCTGAACTACAGAAGAGTATTCTCCTTCAGCATATAAACAGAGGACTGAGTCACATAAAAAGCCCTGGCCTGGTCTTTTGTTCCTTCACCTGCCTGCCCAGTTTCAATGCAGAGTTACTTAAACACCCAATTAATTAAAGCAGATAGAAGCTAGCAAAAAAAAAAAAAAATAAAAAAAAAATAAAAGGTCATATTCTCAGTGCTTTGAAAGTGGAGATTCAATTTTCCGTATCATTTGCTTTGCCAAAAGAGAAGAACTGAAGTCTGCACTTTTATTGCCCTAGGTGAAATATGAGCTGGCCCTAAACAGGGCATAAATAAATTTGCTTTATGCCCTTCTGTGGCTGGGAAATGGAAAATTTATTTTGCTTTCTAAATTCTGCATTCAGAATCCAAATCTAGCTAAAATATTGCCTAACTTCATGAAAATATCTCCTAAAAACTCAGAAAAAGATTTATGATTTATCAAGGCCTAATTCCAAAATGGCAAAAGCAATGATCTTTGAGTAAAGTATTATCTGAAGGAATTAGTTTATGCCAGGAATTACACTGAGACTTATCTCATTGGAAAGGAAAAGTCTTTGGAGCAGGGAAATAACTGGCCAGATTACGGGGAAATAGTTCATAGCACCTATCTTACAAATCAATGCATAGCTGATAACCTAGTTCATAATTTCAGAGCATATGCTACAGAATGAATCTGTATCAGTGATCTTCCCAGTTTGGACCAAACAGTGTAAGAAGAAATTCACAATTACTAGAGAATATTCAGTGTCTGTCTTTGCATCCGCTGGAAGGTTCGGACAATTTATTACCTTCAAAAGATTTCATTTCATCAGGCGGAGAGAGGGGAGAACCAACAAACATGATAATATATCATCTATTTCCTTCTGCAAGATCAGGGGCGTAAAATTGGAGAGCTTTGTATTACCTGTTTCACAGTGTGTGCAAAGCAGACTGTTATGTTAAATGGTGGCTATTTCATTGGTCAATAAAATATTGTTAAAAGATAACAGCCATCTGCCACTCTAACACAGTTGCTCAGGTGACAATACTGACTTTATGATAATTTTCTCTTGTTACAGCTTTGTACCTGCTATAGTAAGCATGTGATAAACATCTATAAATACTTTTCATACAACAACCAGTGCATAGAGGGGCAAGTGTTAACAGATAGAAAACATTTCATTGACAAAAGACAACTGGGGCAGGAAACTCCCAAGTCTCCCTTAGAAAAATGGTAAGTTTTAAGCTGTGACAAACTTGTCAGTTTTCCTGGTGGATACCCCTCTGCAAATTGTGTTGTTTGCTGTTGAACAGTTACCTCTCACTTGCAGAGAAAAGCTGACTCTTCATTAGATCAGTTTTCCCACTGAAGTCTAAGGTGGTAACATTTTTGCTCTTGGTGGAGGACGGGTGCTGCTGGTTTGTTTTCCACTTGTTTGGCTTTCGGAGGACCTAAGTCTGAGAGGCGTGTTTTCTTTAAGTTTTATTACACTACCATCCACCAAATTTCTGGGACCAAATCTGAGGTATCCGCTAAAGTTAGAGGCACCCAAAGCCAGGGCATAAATCAGACTTTGTGCACCCCACATACTCAATTAGCACTCTCTTTGATTTCACACTTGGTTTTTTTTCCCTCTCCCAGGTGCTAGGAGTTCCCAGCTTTGTAGCAAACAAGCACATGTCCTATGCAGCTCCTGGAGGTTCCAAAGGTAGGCTGCCTTTGGATTATCAAGAAAACCTCATTTGTATCCTACTGCTGGATAACAGGTTCCCAAGAGAGGACTTTGCTTTTGCTCATCTCGTGCACATAAGCAAGTCTGTTTTCTTATGTTTCATTTTGAAAGGACAGATTTGACATGCTGCTTCCAGCAATAAAAGCACACTCCAGTTTCAGAACTACAACACAACTGGAACCTGCTCTCCCAGATAAAGATTTTGTGTCTTATCCTTGAAACAGAATCCTGCACCACAGTAGCACTGTCACTTTAAACTCTTAACACCATTGCCCAAAATCTTCCCTTACCCATTTGGTTGTGCTTATTCTCATATCATTCTTGGGAACACTTGTGTATGATTCCAACAGGCCTCATTACAAAAGGCAAGCAAATCAATTACTGCAAAGCTGCACAAAACCATTAAAAGCTACTGCCACAGCTGCAGCTGGAAAGACATTAGCAAGCAGCCTGTTGGGAAATAAACACACGAAAAATTAATTCAAATCTGCATCAAACCTATGCATCTTAGACCATGCTTCAAAGGCTGCCAAATCTCAACTCATCCAAATCCCATACAAAGTGAATTCCAAACGCATCAGCCTTCAAAACTTTTGAGGAAGATGCCAGTAGTTTGAAAAGTTTGTGATGAGAAATGAATCTCACAGCTAACAAAGTCTCAGCAACAACTTACTGAAATTCAGTAAGAACATAGCAGGAATCCAATATGAAATTTCAGTTTCTGAATGAAAACCTCAAGTCATCAAAATGCCAAGCCCACTGTTGAACTGCACTACCCAGTCCGTAGTCCTGCCTACTTGCTCAGTGACTTCATGCATCCCATCCACTCTTACCCCTCTACAGCTCTCCACAAGTTCACCACCAAAATGTTCCCTTAACCTCACTAAAAAATGCAGAAAATCTTGATTTAGAAAATACTAATTTCAAATAGCATGTTTTCATGGGACAAGGCTTGCTAGAATGGTTCCCAAAATCAGCCTGTGATTCAAGGTCAGAGCTTGTGGCAGGGCATGGCTTACCCAAGGGAGCAGTCCCTAAGAACACACCCACGGCCGAACATGTGCAACACACTGCAACGTTTGCCCTTGAGTCTAGGCCAGGAGTGCTGCAAGAACAACCTGCATTTAAATCAGTGCATCAGGACTGTAAGCTACTTCTGAGGCAAGGATATGGAATATGGATATTGAAGGGAGGCAGGAGACAATGCAAGATTTTCAGTTAAAACAAAATGGATATCATGACATCAACAGATCTCCAGGAAGAAGACATTTGTCTAAAGAAAACTGAAAATGACTTGACCTATGCATCATTTCAAGTTTTATTTGTCTTAATAACAGAGTAAGAAAAATAGATTACCGTGGTGGTAACTTTTGAGGTGGCTGGGAGGAATAAGAGCAATCAAAGCTGGATGTAATATTTCTGCTGGCAAACTGGTATTAACTATTGTATAAAAGAGAACAGAGATAGACGAGAACACTGCATAATTAAGAAGAGTCCAAGTAGCTCTGAGTAGAGCTACTCAAGACCAGAAAGCTGTGTATCACAAACTGGAGGCACCAGCAAAGAGGGAGAGAAGCACTGCAGCTGGTAACTGTACACTGGATTTTTAAAATGAGTTCAACTGCTATTCCCAGAGAGCTCTGAGATGGCACAGGATAAATGACAGATTTACTGGTGTTACTTCTTACAGAAGACAAAAGAAGGGGCAGAAACAAGCAGTCTTCTCAACTCTGTAAGCCAGCATTTCCAGAGGGATTTGCTCTGAAATAGTGCAATTCAATGCTTTCAAAAGCAATATAAAAGGAGAGTACTGAAGTAATGAAGGAGGGAATTTTTCTTGTCTTTTCTCATTCCAGGCAGTCAAAGCTGACAACAAAGAACTGAAGATAGTATCACAGCACCAAGTGATCAGTGAATTAAGCAAACCAGTTCAATGTCAATGAACTCAAATGTGTAGTGAAGAAACCCTAAGCCTACACAACATAGTGACCGATAAATTAGTTACTACAGTTGAGCATAGAAATTTCTAAAGTCAATTAAGAAAACACTAGAAGCATACTAGCTTAACAGTAATTAAAGGCAAATAATGTTGTGATTTCCCAAAGAATACCTGATAGTAAAGATATATCTAAGATGCTGCAAATAGTTCCTGTCCTTACTTCCATTTAAAAATATCCATTTTAGCAAGCAGCACAACTAAACCTCCTACTCCTCCATAAGATACATCCCTACATTGTTGAAATGACAGCTATTATAATGTTATGGGAAAAAAAGAGTTTAAAAGAAAGAGCAGGGAAAAGTAGAAGATATTCCCAGTGAGGGCAAGGCATTCTGATGGTTTTGACAGAATTTCCAGGTGGGTCATTAAGGGCTAAGAGCTGCACCAGCAAAAACAGACTTGGCATGCTCAGTGACACACAGATCCAGCTCTAAGTATTGATAAAAAAGGGAAAAATCCAAGGCCATTTTTTACAAGCCACGTGAGAACAATGAAGAAGGAGCTTGACCATTTTAAGTTTAGCGAATTCCTATTTACCCTGAAGCACATTACAGTCGGGCTGAACAAACTTGCTACACAAGTTATTGAAACCCAGAGTGTAATTTACCTTCCTACTGAAACTGTAATTAAGTGCATACATCTCTACTTAAATTCTTGTGTTTATTCTCCTACAAAAAGCAAGCTATGGTATTTTGTTATTGCAGGTGCCAGAAGGCCAGCATGAAAATATCAAATTTAATCTTAAGACTCTGATAGCATCTTGTTGGTTTGGGTTTTTTCCCCATGATCTCTGTAGCTATGCTAAGGGCGAATCTGTAATTGGCAATTTTTGTGATGTATTCATCTGTAAACATGCTACATGAACTGGAAAAGTGGTAATAAACTGGACCAGAACTTTAAACCATGGAAAACAAATTATATCAAAAGAGATAAGCAAGACAGAAATCTGAATCATTCCCTTACTTCTTGCCGAAGTATCTACAGTGTATTTTGCAGTTTGAGTGACTTCAACTATCCAGAATGCCATCTTCATGACTACAACTGTCCAAAGTGACGTGAAACAGAGCATGATCAAAATCCAAAACTTAATCCTATTAATACTTCTATGCTGAGACCTGGCCTTGCCATACACAGAAGTGCTATTCATCAAGTGCTGTTTCTTTAACATAATAAAAGATGTAGCAATATCACAAAGTTAAAAGCAAGACCTGCACTCTACAAACAAGCCCTACTAGGGAGCCCTTTGTATCTCTCAATCTCAGAGTCCAGACCAAGAGCATTCCAGTAGCCACAAAGATGAAAATTATTCCATTACATTACCTAATCTGATCAGCCCTGATTACACCCAACACTTTGTATCTGACTTGAGCAGAACTGCATATTTTGACAAAAAACAAGCAACCATTAAAGCACATAAAGCTGTGCCTGCAGAAGTGCAGAACTGCAGTAACCTCAGACTACCACCTTCCATAATGCAGGTTTAGTGTAGCTGTTCAGCACAATGAACACTAACACACATTCCTGAATCACTGAATAAAACCACAACACAATAAAGTGCATTAAAAAAAAAAAAAAAACAAAACCAGAAAAAACCCACCAAAACAAACCCAAAGAAAACCCACCAAGGCAGAGATGTCATACACTGTTTGCAAGTGGCTCCTCTAAATTAGCAGACAAAGCATCAAAGTTTTACAGCCTTACCCACACGTACTGGCATCTTGCAGAAGGCTTTTTCATTTGGTTTTAAGGAGAAAAGGACAAAGGAAGGACACTAGAAATTTTAGCATATAAACTTCAAAGGAAGAAATTAGAAGATTTTGGGGTGGGAGAGGAAGGAAATGAGAAATTTTCAATGGAAATGCACACTACTAAAGAACTAAGCAAATTTAGGAATAAAATAAGGAGAAATCACTTGCAAAATGGCTTCTAAACTTCAAAATGCTACAACACTGGATACAAGCTTTCAGAACTTTTAACCTGAATTTCAACAGTTGGCAATAAATGAATTTCTAAGCGTATCTTAAACTGCCGATGGAATATAAGAAGAATTAGTAAGGATGGACAGACTTTTCCAGAGTAACTACCACTTTAGTTTGGATGCAGTTTGCTCATGTGTGACCATCAGTGGGAGCCATCACAGACCCTAGAAGAAGCAGGACCACTGGTTAGCAGACACAACAAACCGAGGAGAGTATGTTTAACCACCTCTGCTGCTGTGTACCCTCCTCTCGCAAAACATCAGAAATTAAGTTAAATTAAGCTATTTTTAGCTTGAAGTTTCCTGGTTTTCTTGCTAACAAGAAAAAGGGTTTTTATACAAAAATCCCAGAGCTTTCTCCTCCCTTCAATTATAACAAAAAGATATTACCACCCCCTTCACATATATCTTAGCCTGTTTCCATCCTGCCTGGCTGCCTCCTATGGCAACTATAAATTATTCTTTCAGATTATCTGAGGTTCTGGGGGAAAAAAAAAACAGCACTGGGTAGACTACAGCACAATCATGGATAAATGAATATGATGCCATTAACAGGACAGGCAGCATCAAGAAAGTTATTTCTTAAGAATACCTTTATAGAGAATGTGACACTGAATAATGAAGAACAGCTCAACAGCAGAGTAACTATCACAGGGCAGAGATAAGGAAGGCTGTGTGATATCCAGAGAACATTATAAAACCTGGAAGAATACTTGCATGTAATTGCATTTAGGAATGTGAAAAGGCAGAGGAACTAAACAGATATAAGGGTTTGTTTTTAAAAAATGACTGATGCAAAGTAATTCTGAAGAAATAGAGGAAAGGTCTGCCTCTATCGTACAAAACTGGATAATGCTACAAGATCTACTAGGTATTTGAAAAAACCCAGGTACCAACAGGAAATACATGAGAGCAGAAGATCAAGCGGAGAATTAGTAACATTTTATATTAGTCTAATCTTAGCAAGCATTTGCTGTATTTATGAGAGAATGACTGCATCATCCAGAACAAGCAGTGACACTCTCCCAAAATGAGCTTCTCTGTCCACTGAGTGCCAAAGAAAAACAAGGGAGACTAAGCTTAGGAAATGTATTCAGCTGGAGATGGAGGAAGAAATGCTCATCAGACTTGGTAAAAAAAATTAAATCACCTATTTAACAACTGCTTTTCTTAAAAAAGCTATGATTCATGACAAACACTGGCTTGATACTAATGCAGAGACAGCTATATGAAAAGCTTGCAATTTAAGGTCTCTTAAGGATAAAGTGTGGTAAGACTGACAACTGCTCAGTGCAATCCATGGTACCTGAGTCCAGAAGAACATGAGCAAAGAACTGCACCAAACTTCCTTCAGCTATTTTATGCCATCAATCACAAACAGACATTAATATAAAGCCTACAAAGAACACCAACAATATACGCAGGAATAGAGTTGAGACACAAAGGTCCATCTCGTGTAGCTCTTCCAAAGAATGCAACAAAAACCAAAAATAACCTTTAAAGCCTGGAACAGGTTGGAGAAGAACATTACCAAACAGAAACTGACTTTTGTGCAATTCAGCCAAGAATTGGTGCAATCAAACCAAGAGGTTTCTGTCAGGATCTTTTCTAAAAGCATTCAACTGGTTTAGTACTACGCAGAAATAATGAAGCACTGGGTCAGTGCTTCATTCTCCAGTCCCCATTCTCCATCCTCCAAAAAAATATCTTATGGAAATACACTTACATTAATCTACCCTTAAGTGGTGTGATTCAGATGTACTTTGTTCTTCTCTCAGTGATGCAACCAGGAGAAGGGATTTGCCAAGCAGACATATTTTTTACATTTTTTTGCAGTAGATTAATAATAGTTGTGTTGCACTGCTTAAGATTTGTTGTACACTAATAGCTAAGACCAAATTAAAGCCAAGATTTGGACCATATATAACTGAAGAAGTTTCAAATTAAATTTCTATAGGAAATTGGAAGTTTGCCCTGCTCTGCACAAAATGCTGTAGTGGTCAATCTCCAGAACTCTCTTCTAATCCCTGTTAGTCTTCAATTCTGCTTTTCTATTCTGCTATTTCGTACATGCTACCCCACATGGTCATGAAGTCCAGCTGACCCACTCTTTCCTAATCAACTACTGAAGACCATTCCCAGAAGTAGAAGCTGCAGCAGCAGGAGCAGCAGGGGCTCCAGATCTGGAGCTATAAACATTGGGAAACAAAGTGAAGCTGGGTATGTGCTCCCTCTGTGTGATCAACAAATTACGTCTTCAGAAACAGGCCTGTGGATAAAACATGTAAGGTAGGTTCTTTTTTCCTGATTATTTTTGCTGGTGTTTAACTGAGAAATCTTCACTGAAATCAAACAAAAGCAGTCAAAAATACGGTCTCTTAGCTCTTGTTGATGGCCATAAGACTGTTTGCACCCACAAAAAGGATCTTCTCCAACAGCTTTACTGTAACATCCAATCTTTTGCTGCTTCCCTTGGATTAAAAGGAGCTTCTGATAGCACAGATTTACATTAAAAGACAACTTTTGTTCTAACATGGTGGCATCATACTGTTTTCAACCATGCTTGGAAAAACTTAATTTTTAGATTCCAAGGGAAAGATTGCAAGACTGGGGAAAAAAATCTCGCTTGCATTTGTTTCAGACTTTTCAGGAATTCCCTACACACTCCACATTTGGAGTGTAACCTTCTCTACTCCATTTGGTGGGAGAAATGTGCAAGGTTTTCCTGGATGTGCTCTGAAAGTCTGCCCATCACCCCAGAACAAGAGTACCACAGGAAAGTGAACTATGGTTCTTCTCGTTCTTGTCAGGAGTCACTGACTGGTCCCAATTCTTCAGTAAAAATGTTATTCTCTTTTGCCTACTCGAGTTACCTTGAATGATCCTTAATCCCATCACAGAACTTCCTCAGGAGTCTCTGAAGTCTTTACCTATTTCAGACCCCTCAGGCCGGCTCCTGCAAGGAGCTGAATTTGTGGGGCACCTGTGGATACATTATAAAATACTGTTCTGTTCACAGGACTCGCAGTGGCAGACTCTCCAGATTCTACTGCAGATTGATTTGCCTGTGTCCACACTTGCCAATATCAATTTAGCAGTGGTAACTGCACAGGGGAATTACACAAACCCTCACCTGAGGCAGACATGTAAGTCACAGCACTCCCTGACTTTGTCAGGTAAAGAGCAGAAAACAGAACTTCTGGCAGGAAAACAACAAACTGGACATCAGACAAAACACCCTCAGTGTCTAATGACTTATTACCCATTATTTGGAATGCATTCACCTTGAAAAAAAATTAATTCAATTAAAAGTGCTGATGCAATTACAAGGGACAAAATGCACTTGACACAAATGGTATTTTAAGAAGGTATATAAAAGGGCAGAGAGCAAAGACTTCATTTTACACAACAGAAAAGGCTCTGTGCCATTTGTGTACTGTACTTGAAGAAGACAGATTTACCCATACATGAGTAAGAATGAGAAAAGAGATGAACAAGGAAATGTTTTTATGAAAACATGGTACTTCCATTTTGGCAAAAGAGAAGCTACTATTAAAGGAATTTAAGCATTGTGATATTGTAAGTATAACAGAGCAAAACTGCATTAGGGAGGCTGAAGAAAAGGCCCAGCTGATGAAATAATCTTGGTTCAGGCAAGGACTTTAAGAGAAGGACACAGGAGCAGCACAGGGGTCTGTCATGCAAGTTCTTCAAGAAGACAACAGAAAGGAAAATAAAACATCACAGGTCCTGAGAATTTTGTATATATAAACACACTTCAGATCTTACCTATATGGTCCTTCAAGAAGTTAATTCGGGGACTAAAAGATCCACGTCTTTTATTACTGGTTTTCTAACACATGATAAAATTGAAATACTTAATAAAGCCTGTCATTGCAATGACACACCATCATCAGGAGCAGAAAACATACACACAAAGGAAGGAAATACTGACATTTCAGATTTTCTACTTACACCCACTAGGTTTACTAAGGCAATTTTGAATAAAAGAGTATTAAAATATCACAGAAGAATTAACATTAGGAAACAAGCCTCAAACTCAGTTTCAGGCTAATTATATGAGGAAGAAGACACTAAGAGTCAGTTTACAAGAGCAGAGAGTTGAGGATAAAACTTCAGATTTACCAACACGAATGCACTTACAAGCATAACAAAACTGGTTTCCTGGAAATTCATGCATCAAATGCAACAGCACATTTTAATTTATGAATCTGTAGACTTCACATCACCATGATAAATGGATGACAGTAATTTTTTAACTTAATGTCAGTGGGCTGTAAAGATTAACACCCACATTCTTCCTTGCATAAATTAACTATCAAAACCGATAGGCTGAGACTGATTTTCTGTTCCTACAAGGTGTAACAAATCCATGAACAACAGTATCATCATTTATAATATTTCATAATTACAATGACTTTTTTTTACACAAGTCATTAACTCTTCCTTTATAAGGAACAGACTTCCACTTCAAATACTTGCAATCAGACCTCTTTCTCACTTGTAAAGACCTGATTTCATTCTTTTTTTTGTTCTGTAGTGCTTTTTTCCTTTGATTACAGTACCATATATAACTGGGAGGAATAAAATACAGCTGAAAAAAAAATCCAGTTTCAAGAAGATGCATGAATCTGAAAAGCAAAGACCAATACACTTACAAAAAGAACAGCATTTTGTTTATTATTAGACGTCACTTATAAGAACATTAAAAAGAAACCAGAAAAAAAGGCAACAAATAAAAAACAACTAACCTTCCAAATGCTCACAATTCTCCTTCCCTGAGTGCCATTGGGACAGGCAGGATTGTCAGAAACAACTGACCTCTCAATCAGTCAGAGAAGAAATTTAAAACTAACTTTAACAGAGGCAATTCTCTTCTATGATGCAGAGTTCTGAACCACCAGAACCACTAGGGAAGGTGCATTTATTGCATTTCCTAAGAAATGTCCTGTAACTCTGAACGCAATTGTGACACTCCAGGATTCCACCACCTGCAAACTCAGCAACTCCAACTCCATGTGAGGAGCTGATACACCAGTGCAGCACAGAATCTCTTTTGAATGAAATTTGTTATTTAAAAAGGTATTTCTTGCCCAGAATGCCCATGTTGAGACGAGATGTACAATACTAATTTCTGTAGAAAAAACAGGGCCATTAAACACTGGTTCTGGAATTCCCTTCCTCTCAAACACGCTGCAAAATCCTCAATGCACGTTATCTTTCCTAATTACCAAGTAATTTCCAAAGAAGGGCAGATACCATCTTATATTACACTTCTGACCTTTCTATTTAGACAGAGCATTATGTGAATGTTTTAATCCCTCAGAACACAGCAACGGTGCTGATACCCTGTGGAATAAACCAAGAGTGGCTTGCACTACTCCTTACAATTACTCCTAATAATTACTTCTTTGTGCATGAACTAGTAAAAAAACCTTCCCAAAGAAAAAAGGTGACATTGCCATAGGGAAACATCTTCTCAACAGAGCCCTTACGAACAAACATGACACTTGAAGTTCAAAAGAAATTAAATTAACACGTGCCAAAAGGTTCTACCAAAGCTTACCGAAACCTCTACACACAGTTTAAAGGAAATATAGCAATGTTTACCTTTCTTGGACCTCGTGACATGTAGGCCTACATATCAGTGCCACCTGAATTAGCTTCTGCTTTTACTTACTGTGAAATATTGTCAATCATACAAATGTGTTCAACCAAAGAATGTAAATACACTAAAAAGCCAGGAGTCTTCTCTGAAATGAGCAGCTGCCCAATGACAGATTTTTCTTTTACACAATTATTATTAGAATGCTTAATTTTATTCTTCAAGTCCAAGAAATTTTGAAAAAAAATGAAATTAACCATTTCAATGAATCATAGCTGTATAGATAAAAATAATCATTTAGCTCAATAAATCTGACAGAAGACTTTTAACCTACTATGAAATCTCCTGAGTTTTAAAGAGATTCATATATTTTATTCATTAGCAATTGACTTGTTTCATATCCTTATTAACAGCTTTAGCATTACCTGCATAAATTTCAGGAAATCTCAGGATAAGGGAAGATTTGCACTTATAAGCAAGAGGCAGGTTCATAAAACACTTCCATCAAAGGTAACTTACACAGGCAGTAATTCTCAAGTTATGCTTCTCTGTATGAAGATGCTGAGATACACACAGGAGAGTAACTGTGAATAACTAAGCCACACTACTTGCAGTAAATTCTTCTGCACTCAGACCTAAGTCACTTGCCAGGTACACCAGCTGACCTTGTAAAGCAAGGAGAATTTCCCCATCCTGAGGAAAACTCTCTATCCCACATCAGCAGACCCACCAAGGGCCTGAACAGCCATCTCTGCTCCTGCTGTTTGCACTGCAATATCCACACCCTGAGGGTAAGAAAAACACCACTCAGTTACTGGGACTCCACTCCAGCAGCCTCCAGTCCCCACAGTGATGATACCAAACAAGCTTTAGAGCAATGAATACCCAAACTCTGCTCCTTTTCAGGCAAGAGTCTAGCCTCACATTTAATGAGCAAAGCATAACTTGGGAATACGAACTTAATTGTGACTTTACTTACAAGGGTTTTAAACTACTGACACCTGCAGAACTACTCATGCTTCCTACTGCTGCATAAACCAAATAGTCCTAACTAATAGAACTAAGCCTAAAGGACATGTCCAAAGTGAAATGGGCAAGCATGAACATGCCTCTATGAACACAAGAAATTAAACCACATTTAATGCAGATGAGATAAACTTTTCCTTCCTTTCCATGTTATGCTACTTTAGGAGAAATCAGAAAAGCAGAATTATACAAATTTACATGTGCTTCACAATACAAGGATTTTTAAACTATGCACATGAAGATGCATTTTTAGGAGGAGCAACAGAAAAAACAGGAACTGTGCAACTGAAATGCTTTTGTTAAATACTTTTCCTCAGTGAAGGCAGAAGCTTACTTCAGAACTGGGATCTTTAAACTGCAAAAAGGGAAACAACTCTTTTCTCTCTTCTTTTTAAACACTGAAGACACTCACTGCTTCAGTAAATACAGTTTATTAGGGTATACCCAAGGCCTCTTCACTGAAAAGTACATTTTGTGTGACAAATATCTGTGACACTGACAATTCCAGAAATTCTACTGCGCATTCCACAGTAATGTGGAACACAGGGTATCACAAGAACCTCTTGTTTAAGATATATGCACAGGGATATGCCCTTCCTTTCCCCAGAGACCTCTCACAGCTGCAGAGATGATTTGAAACTGCAGAGGTAAATGAAGCTGAGGGAATGGATAAATGTACCCCTGTCACACCCACAGTCAGCCCCAGGGACTTCTCCCCAGCTCCACACCGTGCACAGCAGAAATATCCACTGGGTGGGGACATTTGAAACAGCAGCAATGGTTTCACAAATCATTATACAACCTCGTCTTTCACTGGTTTTCTATTGAAAAGTGATGAAAATTTTTCAAAGCATATAAAAGAACAATTGGATTCTGAAAATTATCATACCTGACACAGCAAGGAAGTCATCAATACTTGTTATATCATCCACAGCTTCGGTAAGAACACGGATGTGATTCTCCCACGTACTCCTATACATCTCCATATTGTTTTTCACAACTTGACTTTTTGGTCTGGCAGCAAGAGCTAAAGCAGCATTGATAACCTGTACCAAAAACAGACAAAACCAACCAAATAATTATTTCTTCAGAAATCAAATCTTATGTTTTATTTAACGTAGCAAAGCAGCATTCCTGTTCTCCAAGTAAAAGATTGCACAGCTTTTGGTTCTGTTCTCAAGCAGAAGTATCAGCCACATGTTGTTTAGGTCAACTTCCATTTCAGCTACATAAATTAAGAAGCTGATGGAAGAGGACAGCAAAATCCAACATTTTGGTTTTAGTTGGAAAATCACACTCTTCCAGTTTGCAGGATATCAAATACGAGGAGGTTTTTACTCACACACACTTCAGGCACACACTTACCAGAGCAGCAAACATCACTTCAGTTCTGAGTTTAACATCAAGAGCTTGCTATGGAGTATCTCATCTCCACTGAGAGAGAGAACAGCAGCCTCTGCCATGTAGAAGTGGGAGGTTTTTCCAGAACAACAGGTGTGTCTTTTAGGATCAGAGGTATGGGACACAACATGTACTACACCTAGATAAAAGTAGCAGACTGGTTGTGCTAAATCGGTTCAGACTAAAACCAAAAATTATATCCACATGAAAACAGTAGATTTAATCTCTTTCAGAAAAGACTAACTGAACATGCAAGCACTGCATCCCAAAGTGATTATTTCTACAGAGACTTCTTCAATCAATTAGCTAGAGAAGTTTTCTCCTAATATGGAAGTTTATTGATGTTATATACATAAACATTTTAAAATTAAACTAACACCTATGCCGGGTCAAAGATGAACATTAACTTTCCACTTCTCTTTTTTTCCCTTCTGAATACTGCATATTTATCAAGGGGGGAATGATTTTACAACAAACAAACACTACGGAAAACATGGGGAGAATAAAAACAACACATCCTTGTTGCTGAGCATGGCAGAGAATTAAAAAGCACAAGAAGAGCTGCAGGAAAAGAAGAAAAAAACCAGCATCTTAAATGAAATATATTATGAGTTATCTTTCGCTTTCTGAAAAAGGAAGAAACTGTTCAAGTTGCACACTGGTCCTGGAGTCATAAAAAGGTTTTGACAAGGTACTTTAATAGACCAGAATAGGCTGGTGCAGTAACAATGAGAATTCTGCCTTCCCCATTTTGGTCAGCTGGGTTCCTGACTCAGTAAGAAACATTTGTTACAGTATAGGAAAAGAGCAGAAGCTCTGATACTTCAGGAGCAAAAGGCATCAAGGCTGGCATCAAACAGGCAGCACCTAAGTGCTGCAGTACATGTTTATAAAAGTGGGGATGCAATTTGAAATTAATAATTGTGCTGGTTTTGCATTTGGTGAGGAAGGAAGAAGCCACCCACAGAAACGATTTTTCTGAGAGGACCTGCTGAGAGCTCCCTCCATGTCTAAAAGCACCAATCAGTGACTGGTTTTGAAGACCAATACCTTGTTAAACCACTAGAAAGCTGAACATGCCTCTATGAACACAAATGTTAAAAATGAACAAACCCCAGGAAAAACTCTCTTTTTTCCAGTGACTGGAGAGCAAAGTTCTTCCCTGTGGAGGCTCAGAGACCCACCACACAGACCATAGCACTCCAACCTTCGAAGGGCAGAAACAGGCTAGGAGAAACACCCCTCTAGGGTTAGGGTAAAAAAAGCCTCCCTCCCATTAGCCTTTGCAAGCACACACTAATATTTTAAGTTTTATTGGCTCCTCCAGTTGATGTCACCGCTGTTCAGCCCCCTTTTCTATATTAGTATTCCCCCTAGAATGTTCTCTCCTTTTCTGAGCCCCATTGGCTCTCCTTTGCTCCATTGCTCTGCCTCTGTTGCTTTATTGGTTCCCCTGGTTTACTGCTCCTCCCCTGCACCACTTTTCCCTGTTTCCACTGGCCCTTGTCCCTCAGATCCACCCCTTCTTCCCCTCATTTAACCCTGTGCCTTCCACCCTGTTGTCATCTTTGACCCTGGACCCTCTTCAAATAAACACCCTTGGGATATGCAAACAAACACCCATCCTTGCCCTATTTGTTAGCTCCTTTTTAGCACACGTGCTCCAGGCCTGAAAGCACAGGACGCTCAGAGGGACTCACTGGAGCGCAACGCTTCAGTGCACACGATGGCCGGGCAGGGGAGGGGAGACCACAGGGCCCCCAGCCAAGGTAGGGCCAGGCCAGGCCCCAGCAGCTGCAGGGCAGGGGGAAGGGAGGCCATCGGCTGCTGAGTCCAAGCCTGGCTGCTGACATCCTGGCCGTCCCCCAGCGCGGCCACTGAAAACCCGGAGGCAGCTCTGCAGCTCGCGCAGAAAGCAGTCCCGCAGCTGGAAGTGAGCACAGCAGGGACCGGGAAACAGCCACGCGGCCAGAGTGGCTGCTGCCATTCTAGCCCGGGCCCCTGAGGTTCTGACACAGCCCCAGTGCGGCCTGAAGATCCATCACCACGAGTGCTCCGGCCACCGCCCGGCAGGGATCAAACGGCCATCTGCAGGCATGGGTGAGATATTAACTCAGTGCACAGCTAAGACTTGCAGCCCTTCAATCCTCCTTCAAGTGAGAGAAAAGGACAGAGTGAAGACATGTAAAGGAACAACATGAAGACACCAAGGTCAGTAAAGACAGAGTCACATGCCATATGGCAGGAGAACAGGGAGATGCCTTAAGTTTAAGCTGAAATCCTCTTGTAAAGCTGTGGAGAAGAATATAATTGATATACCAGACTTTTTCCCTGTAACTCGTTGAAAAGCATGGGGAATGAAGCATTCAAATTGTAGATATGAACAAAGGCAACTATGCTAAAGTAAGCAGATGCTGAAGTGGCTGTGATCCCATGAGAAGTTTGAACAGAGGAGAGAAGAGTGATGAAGACCCTGTGCCCCCAGGAAAAGATGATGACTTCTGTTCCCAGAGATGGAGATGATCGCAGAGACAGATGAGAACCTTTGCGCTTGAACAGCTCATCCTTAAAATAGAACCCTGTAAGTTGACATGGCCCATAAACACAGCTGTGGGAAAGCTGTGAAAGGTGGGAGGGACTTTATGACAGCAGATTCCTGGGCAGCTGCTAGTCGTGGACATCAAAAGACAGGAGAGAACTGTTTCTTGTGGAAAAGTCTCCATGGCATGGCAAGGGAAACTCTTCTCCCTAAGTGAACTGAAGAAAGATTATTCTAGAGGTGATAAACTGACTGAATTGTTTCTGTACATTGCTAGTGAGAAAGAAAAGGTTGTACGGGGAGGAGAAGTGTTGTAAAAGTTTTGATTCTTATTATTCTTTATCTTAGTTACTGTTTATAAAAAGTTTTCTTTTTACCCTTCTAAAGTTTTGAGCCTGCTTTGCCTATCTCACAGCAGGGCATTCCAGTGAATGCCCTGGCATTTAGCCAGCACTGAGCCCACCACATTATTTGGCGCAATGGCCAGGAAATCTCAAATTGGCGATCCAAAACCACTACAATAATTTTTCCAATTCTAACTCTAAACATTTGAAAATGTTGCAAAGTAGGTTTCAAGCAGTCAGCACATGTTTCTGTCCAAATTATACACTTTGTTAGGATGCACAGCACACCAAAAACTCAATTCAGTGCCTATCCCTGTACAGTTGCATACAAGGTATCACCTCCAGTTTTTCTATTTCAATAGCAATACCCAAGATATGTAACTTTCCACAGGGAGTATAATAGATAAAAGCCCATTTCTGTTCGGCTCTACAGCAGCTTCCCCAACAGTTCAAAAAGTAATAAATTTGTAGGAGTTAAGTTTTTAACCATTTTCATTCCTATCACACTTGATCCATTTTCACACGATAAATTTTCTAAGCCAGGGGCTCAAAATTTCACCTCAGTAATTCTCAGGTCACATTGGTCTGGTTTTGACTTACCACACTAACTAGCTTAGGTTTTAAAATGTGTCCATCAAGACTGAAATACTGAACAGGTAACTTCTACCTTTTCTGTTTAAGCCCCTAATTAGGTATTAACTGAAAGCCAAACTCTATTTCTGGTCAAATACAATAGTAGTCTTCTTATTGCATTTCCTTCTTTGTTTTGGCAGATTTACCAGGTTGGCTCTGCCAAAAGTAACAATGAGACTGTGCAAAAAGCTGTTAAGCTGTTCTAGTATCAGAGCCAGCATCTTTTATCTTGCCAAAGATAAAAAGAACCAACTTTTGTCTTGCCACATGCAATGAAGAGGTGAACTGCTTGAGAAGATCATCAAAACTGTTACAGAGTAGCCAGCTTTATCAGATGGGTGCATTTAGAAATCCTCATGACTCTGGATATCTCTGGAAACAAAGTCCTGAAGCCTGCAGTAACCACAGCCCAGACAGGTGGGCACTCTGTTCTAACAGCACAGAGACTGCTCTGGCACATCTGATGGGCTGAGGCTGCACAAGGGCTGCAAACTATCACCTCTAACCACCTCGACCACACAAACCAGAGCATTTGCCTACAGCTTCTCTCAGGAAATTTACAGCTACAAGTGAAATCAGGTCCATCCCACACAAAGGCAGCTATTCCTGAATTAAACACTAAAGGTGACACTGTTCCTTATGGTTCCTGTGGTAAACTGCTCTAACCCTTAATGTCCTATTAAGAAAAGACTTAATTCCACTTTGAATAAACATGGATTCCAGAAGTGTGGAAACAACTCAGAAAAACATACCATAGGACAATTCTGACTCATAGCAATGAAATCAAAACCCCATCATATCTAAACTGCAGAGCACACTATAGACTTCACATGTCTTTGTCCTGCCAGGGAACCACATCCAGGTACGAGACTTATGGCTGAGCATGCATCTAGTGTGAGCTTTGTTCTGTCTGGAACTGTCCCAAAGCCATGATCCATACGCAAGGTTCAGACTGTGAACTCTCAATCTAGCCTTGAAGATGTACATTATCACATCAGTAAAATGGAGACTTTAAACCCTCTTCTCCTGTAAAAAGAAAAAAATCAAAAAGGAAAAGCAAACTTCACATTGGGACATATTCAGACTCACCAACAAGAGATCAAGTGGAAAATGTCACTGTCTTAGGCTTCATGAAGTTTATTAGGTTTTCTACTTCACTCCAACTATCATTCATGGTGTAGATTTATCTGAATTGGCCTCAAGAAACCATGAGAGCAAAATTCATCAGAAGTCCCTGTTTCACCACTGCTTCCTGATCTAAAATAAGGTTAACGTTTGTTACTGGCTAATTAAATATTGCCTTATTCTACCTTATTACAGCATATTAAGCTGTTCAAATTCCATTATTACTTTTTCTCCAGTTTAGGTTACCAGAAAGCTGCTACTACTCCTGCTCACTGCTGGGGTATTTCACTAGGAGCTAAATTACCAGTTTTCAAATAAATCCTTGGACTCATGAGCAGAACCTAGGTGAGGACAGCATCTGCTATTATTAGCTTCACAGCAGTAATAGCCACATGTCCTCATCCAGTACAGGATACATCATGCTCTATACATTCCATCAAATGAAAACCAGTCTGGAGTTTGACAGCGCAGGGATTACACAAGTTGAGAGACGTTTCAGGACACAGCAAAATGATGACAGTAATAAGATCCTACCTTCTGCTAACTTCTGAACAGCTAGTTGCTACATCAAAATACAACTTAGTTAAAATGGAATCTGAGGCATGCTCAGGACATGAAGCTTTCAGGGACATACTCCTGTGTACAATGGGCTAAAATGGCATGTGGGGGGCAGAAAAACAGAACACCAAGGTAGGCCTACTGTAGGGATGTGCCCCTGTTCACGGGGTGACCAGGTTGTTCTTTGTTTGCTCAAAAAGGTAAAAAGCCCAGAAGTTTCTCTCCCAAATTTGAGGCAGAGATACCTCATAGGACCTTTGGGACTTCACCTCAGACCTGAGGCTGGCTGACTGGACCAAGACCAAGAAGTCCCACCTAAGCAATTCACTGGAAAAAGAAGAGAACAAAGGAACTAATCGCTTTTGTGCGGTGTTTTAGTAGGAGCAAGAACCTCTTGCCCTGGCTCAGGTTTTCTCTGTAAGAGTTTTGTTATTTTGCCTTTTATTAAACATTTTTCTGTTTCCAACACTGCCTCAGAAGCCATCCTGCTATTTTTATGCCATTTCGAGTAGCTGAGCTACCTGGGGTGAGCAGGGTCCTCTTTGAGCTCATAAGACCTGGCTCAAAGAGTGCCCCCTTCTGCCCATAAATCCACCCCTGGACACTGTTCACACAGTCAGCTCAAGACTGGTACAGTTACTCCTTTGTTGCAGAAGCAACATTTTGGGGACAGCAGACATCCATCCTGCCACAGGAGGCAGGGAAGCAGTGTTCAGTGAGATGGTGCCTTGAGGGAAGGATGCATCATCCAGCCCAAGGTCAGGCAAAAGGAGACAACCTAAGAGTAAAAAGTGCATATGCAGGGTTGGATTAACATTAAAAGGGAATACTTTTACAGTCTTTTAATTTAAAAAAAAACAAAAACAAAAACAAAAAAAAAACAAGGAAAGAGGCAATGGCAAATGTCTGTTATGGCAGTGACTACAACAGAAGAAAACTAGAAATTTCTTAGAAATTATATATAAGGATGTTCTGAATATCAAAAACTGTGTTAGCCCCTCTAACCAAGAAAAATACCTTAATTAATAGTTTGAGTTTTGTTTGGTGATTAGCTTTCTTTTCAGATGAACAGGAGCTGGCCACCCAGCTTTACATTCACTTGCACATCCAGCAGATTAATTTCCAACAAAATTAGGTGGGCAAATACATCAACTTGACACAGTAACAGCAGAGCCAAGTTCAGTCAAATATTTCTCAAATATGATTGAGAAATTTGCCTCCAAGAACAGAAAGGTCAGTTCTGCCCTAGCGTAAGCTACTACAACAAAGCTGAAAGAGCTCACCCCAGGACAAACACCTTTTAGAACTTCACCAGAGTTTTGCTACAGTAAGGTGAAGCTTTGTAGCTCCATGTTTTATTGCTAAAGGAAGTATAACAGGATGGTCATATTCAAGGTGAACAGTATATCAATGTGTCATTTGAGTCTGTCATTTCTAGAGATTCAGAATTCATGTCCTTGTTTAAAATCAAAACTATTCTGTGCATCTTACACTGACTCCAATTAATTTATGTAATGTGACCAGTTTCTAAGCATACCTGAACAAGACTGAGGTATGTACATGGATAACACAACAGAACACAGAAAACTGGTTTCTGAGCTTTTAGAAGGTGAATTTTTGCCAAGCTGTCAGTAAACTAAGTACCTCATGCTACAATACAAAAATTGCACTGCTTGGGACTGTAAGGAAGAAAACTCATGTCCAGCTGGTTTTGATGGAAGAGAACCTGAGGATTTTCTTCCTTCTTTCAGAAATGATCACCTGAACATCTAAAATCCAGTCCTGCAGCTGGGTGGAGTAACATACTCATCATGACACAGTCTGGGAAGCAGCTGGCTGGGGGGCAGCTCTGCTGGAAAAGGACCTGACACCCTGCTCCGTGTCAGCAGCATTCCCCAATGAAAGCTGACAGCACAGTGAGCTCAAAGGGCATGGCCATGGTGCAGAGAAAGAGGTGACACTTGTGCTGGATGACACCTACAAAACCATGTCCAGTTTCACCAGCTCTGTGATACAACAGAGACAACAATAAGTAAGGCAAGTTCAGCAGAAGGCCACCTAGAAGATTATGGGCTGGAGCTCTTACCCTGCAAGGAGGGAGAGAGAACTGAGCTTTTTCAGCCTGGGGAAAAGGTGGCTTCAGAGGGCCCCAAGAGTAGCCCTTCAACCTGCAGGAGATTACAAAAGCAGCACAGACTGGCTCTTCACAGCCATGCGTGGTGGAAAGATAGTCTCACAGCAGTCACACAGAGGGAGGAGCTGATGAGAGACAGCACAGATGCACACAGGAGCAATTTCACACCAAGGTCAGTCAAGCTGTGGAACAAGCTGCCCAAACAGTTTGTGCAGTCTCCGCCCTTGGACTTTCAACACTTGACCAAAATTTAGAGAAAGCTCAGAGTTCAGTTTGCAATTGAGCATTGAAACATGCAGTTCTAAGCAAAAGGCAGCAGACATCCTAAGGTCCCTTCCAACCTGAACAACTGTCATTCTGAAATGCAGTTACAGAGTAATTCTATGATAAATACTGACATCAATGCCTTCTGGAGCAAGAGTGACACACTTCCCCAGGGTAATCTAGGAAAGGTAATAGAAAAGTAAACAATGCAACAAACACCATGACAGGATTTCCTAGGTCACTATTAGGACACACTGGTTCTACTAAAGAAAACACAGAAACATGCTGGCACTCTGCTATTTTTGTTCTTTGAACACAAAATCATGGGGAACTTCTGCCAAGCTGTGCCTTGTATTTCTCTTAACACAGTGGGGAGCTTAAGTATCCAGATATACCCAAGCTCTGCAAAAAAGAGCATCTATTGGCTACTAAATTAAAAAAAACAACTTGGAAGCAAAAAACCCCACTATAATAGTAAAAAGGTGCAAGGATACGTGACAGTGTTGCTTTGGCATCTGGCCTATAAAGCAATTGCAGTAACACAGATATAAAAAACCCATAACAATTTAAAGCTTTGAAAGCTGAATATCTTGTATACAGCATATTTAATCATATAATACGTTTCAGTCAATATAAATAAATAAAATTGAGGTCATGTTGATAACAGCTCTGGATAATACAGACACATTCTACACAAGGGCTAAGTGCATTCCAAGAGTAAATAAATTGCTGGCTATATTTGTTAACAAAACTGACTTGAATTGTTTTGTAAATTCAAAAGGTAAACTCTAGACCCCGTTGGAAACAGCTGAAGGTAGATGCAGAGTAGATGGAGATTGTTTAATCATGATATCAAAAGTGACACATGAAGACAAAGCAAGATTGTACTTCCACAAGAAGCTTTCATCCATTTCTGAACACAGGAGAATTTCCATCCAAAGCCCACTCCTCACAACACGCCAGAAAATGCTACCTCAGCAGCATTATCTAGTCCTGATAGTTACGAGGAGATAAGTGTACAGGTGCTACATGACCATAAAGTTTCACATTATGTTCAAGATTAAGACACCTACTGCTTCAGAAAAAGACTCAAAAATCCAACAAGAAACAATGACGCAGTAAGAATTCAGCAATCCCTAAAATACTAAATGCAGTGGTGAAAATAATTAAGACAAATTATGACCCAAGATAAAGTTTCAAAGTCCTCTTTGCAGTCTCTACTTTGGCAGAACTAGTATTTAAAGAACTTACTAAGATTCTTCCTGCTTTCCCACAATTTAAAAAGCAGGAAAGAGGGATCTCACTCAAGGCACGTGGTTTAACACTGAACATACTTGACTATGTTTGATAATAAGTTTGATAAGTTGTATGTGAGCTTACTTGTTCTGAGAGTATGAGGCAACTTGAAGCTCTGCAAAAAACATCAGTGAACAAAGAGTTATATTACCTCACCTTAAAATCTAGCAAAAGCCTTCTTGATACCAACAATTAAAGAAAGATTAAATTTCTACGTGATTATTAGAAGCCACTGGCCAAGGAACTTGTGACTAAATTAAGAGCACACAGATAAAGCAACCCCTCAAGAACGAACAGAACTGTGGGCAAGAGGGTAACCCAGCAATTCTACAAACATTACTGACCTGATACACCAGGCAAGAAATTAATACAAAATTCTGCACGGCTTTGTCTCCTCGTGTCTGGGCAGTGGCTGCCAGTGATACACAGAAATATGTTATTATTACACTGGGATAAGGTTTTGTATTTTATTAAAACAAATTGTATCATTTCACTCAAAAGCAAGCCTTCCAACATAGTCTAGCCCTGCTGAGAGGCATGATGCACTCCTCAGGAACAAAACCAAACCAAACCCATACACACCAAGGAGTCTTCTAAAGCTTGTATACATCTGTGTTTTGGCTGTACATATGGACTACATGCACTTTACTGAATGAATTTGAAACCCTTCTACAGAAAAGGAACACAAAGTTACCTTTAACAAAACAAAGATTTTCATTATTTAAAGTGTCACAAGAGCACAAAAGAACAGTTAAATATTCAGTATTACATTTGGGTGGATAGTCACTCTATTTTTTGGAGACAGACATCAGAATAGGCTGAACACTTACAGACTGATTCTCAAATGCATCCAACAGCACTTTCCTTCCAGAACTTACTTAACTTGACCTGACAAGTGTAGCAGACAGCAGACCCCAAAATACATTGGGCTTTTTTTGCAGGTTGGATTTCAGGTATCTGATTTGCATGGAACCATAATTTCAGTTACTTTCACTTTCTTTATTTTGCACTACTGAAACTCAAGTAAAGAGAATAAACATTCTTGTTTCTGCCTTTTTGAATACAGTGTCTGTAAGTGACCCAGGGAATGTTTTGGATAGGATATTCAAAGGTATGGGAGTGGACTGCACAAACTCCCTAGCTTATTTCAAGAACCAAATTTGCATTTTTTGACTCAATCAAAAAACCACTGTTCCTCCAGCTGTATTTCTGTATTAGCTATACACCCATTATCCAGGATCTCACCTAGGATCCAGCAAATCATAACACTGGGTAATTAATATAAATAATTTTAGCTACAGTTTGAATGTTTTAACTAAACAATTACTTTCTTGTAGCCACAGTTTGTGTACATGGGGGACAATTAGATTCTGCTCAGAAAGCCACAGAACACTTCACCCAAGTTTATCGAGCCTTAAGCAATGCATTCTCAAAATTTTGATTTCAAGATAAGCATACTCTTAAAATGGAAGGCTAAAATAATCCTCAAGACTTACTGATACATGGAAGAGGAAATTAAAAAAAAAACCAAAACACTGAGTTCTGGTTATAATGGTTTTGAGTACAAAATAACAAAACAAAACACAGTGGAAGTCTTATCTTCAACAGTGCTCCATCCACATCTGCAGCTCAGCTACCTGCAGTTCACTATAAATGTATTTACCTTTGTGTTCCAAGCCTCTTCACAGAGCAAAGCTTTTTAGAGATGTAAAGCTTTTTTACATTTTCTTAGGCTGTGTAAATGCTCTATCACAGCACCAACAGTACTAACTACATTGGGATAAAACTTCTTCCCACTGGAGATAGCTTGGTTTGCTGATCAAACTGAGACAAGCCATGCAGCCACCAGCACACATCACACTCCCACAGCTATGGTACAGCTTCCCAGCGCACGCAGGCATAAAGAAAGCTCTCCAGGGAATTATATAGTCTAAGGACTATATAATTATATAGTCCAAGGACTTGATCTCAAAAGGTGTTCAGCATAAAAAACCCCTAATACAACACCCATAATTATCAATCAAATTAGCTGCATACTAAAATTACAGTATAAAATTGAAGCTTATGTCATTAACCTTCTGTTTATTGGATTTTACACCAAAGTAAATCCTTAGTCCAATTTATAATGTAATGCATATAAAACAGAAAGGCCCTTATGGAGTACTCATTCATGTACCAAACTTTAGAGAGATGAAATAAAACTGTAATAGAACTGGAACAACTGCACTGTAACTACACTACAGTCACAGTCCTTGAATATTTGGTAAGATGAGCACACATATGTGTCGCTGTTATAGATGCATGAAATGAGACTCCAACATTTTTTAAGATCAGAAGGCTATCTCTTTATTGTAACAGGGCATCCTTTCTATACCACCACTCGCAAACCATTATTTGATTGGCCAGGTGGCACAATGCCTCTCTGCCACCGCTTGGGCTGAGGCAGAGAACAATGTTTTGAGAATGAACAGTAAAGGAAAAGTAAACAAAAGGGATATTTGTAAAATAAGGGAGGTTTACAAAAAACCTTTATCAGTCCATTGCCTAAGAACATGAAATTCCTCACAGAGCTGTCCTTGGAAAGGCAAGCAGCTCTCTCCTGGGAAAGCCTAAAGCCTGTTCTGAGATTTCTCTAAGTTGCCCTGAAAATCCAGCCCCACACATATGGACTACATTTATAAACTGGGGGGGAAAAGACATCAGTAAACTCAATATGTACGACACAACATGTACATGTTTAAGTATATTATACAAAATCCCAACCAAAACAGCAACAACAAAATACAAACAACCTACTACATTAGTATTAATTAGTTCCTCCTTCCCTCTTGGGATTTCTAACAAAACCATCACCATTACAAACAAAACTCTTCTTTAGTAATTATTTAAATGCCAGTGCCCTTCATTTCCTGTAACATCTATATGGTATGGTCTGAGCTGAGAAACAAAGCACTGAAGCCAACAGCAAGCTTTCAACCTCGCACCAAAACAAGTTACTGCATAGAGAGCAGAAAGCTTTAGGAGAGTTACACAGAGAGAGGGACATGGAACTTGACAATCTGTAACGTGATAGATTGAAAGAACAAGTAGAAATAGTCCGGTGAAAAAGTAGGACTCACAAGCATCCTCAAGTATATTCCATGTCATTCACACAGTCAGATAAACTTCAAATTTTCACCTGTTTCTGCCACAGTCAAAGATCTAAGCAGCAGCAAACACTATCATGCCTTTTGTGGTCTTCGAGGTTGTTGCTGTCCTCCTGAGGCCTCACTCCATAGTCCTGGCCCCCGCTACAGGCTTCAAGGACCTTGCTAAGGCTTTCCTTGCTGAAGCCCACAAACACCCCAATCTTCCTGGGCTGCTCCTCTCTCCTGTTGCAGCAGACCTCTCATTAGGGGTAGAAATGAGCCAAGACACAGACTCTCATTTAACATCATGAAAAGGGTCACAGTTTACTTTTCTTTACAGCTTAGCCATCCTGACTCTGGCTACAGCAAGCTCCTACTGCTGGCTTCTCTGACAGACTGACTACTGGCTATTCCTGCTGGAATACGACTGCAAGTATCTCCTTGCTGCCTCTGACCACAGGCTTTTACCTGGCTCGACTGTGACTGCAGGCTCCAACAGCAGGCTCTAACTCCATCAGATCCAGACTGACTTCACAGCAGATCGTTTGCAGCAGCTCTCGTCCTTGTTTCATTCTTCTTTGTGTCTCTCTGGATCATTTCTTCCTCCTCAGGGCTCCTTTATCTCCTCAAGGTCTTCTTCCTCTAGGCCCTCTCCCTCCAAGCTCTCCCTGACTATCCAAACCCACCCCTTTTATTACACTTAGCTTTATTAGTCACAGCTATGACCCACTAACGGCAAGGCTGTTCATCTTCTTTGGCAATTAGTACAACTGGGACTTACCAGGGGTGAGGTCACTATTAATCCCTTCTTCAACACCCACACTCTCTCCCAGTTCAACACAACACAATTGTGAACAGACAAATAAGCCAAAAGCTCATGCAGACCAGATTCTTCCTCTAGCAGGATTAGCACCAGAACAACAATCAGGTGATGTGTTTGTCTTCACTTATAGCAGGATCAGCAATGGGAAGACCCTGCTTGCATTAAGTAAGAACATTCAGTACTTGTGGTTTAACACCAGCCAGCAATTAAGCACCGCGCTTGAAGCAAAGGTAGACAAGGAATTCCCATCTTCAGGTGCACATTCAGCCAACCCCAGGAAAACAGGGCTCCGCCACTGTTTTTACACACGAAGTCATGTGTGCTTGTTCTGATATTCTTATGGCCATGTGGTCAGAATACCATGTGGTCAGCATACATCCTCTTGCTGCCAGAGGTCAATCAGAGCAAACGCTCCTCGCAGGACAGCCACCACCATTCTGTTAGCCAGGTCTCATTTCAGTTCCTGGGTATCAGAACCTACACGGGATACCAGTTCAATATTCGAGGAAGGTACAGAAAGGGACAGTTGAAATCCAGAGTAAGGTTACAGAATCCTAGCCAAACATATTGTCCACATCTTTTCCTGCTAGGATGCCAATACCAGCATGTGTGGGAAATGAAACGTGAAAACCAACGCCACCAAAGACTTTCACAGAGCTCTTAACAAATCCAAAATTATCTACAAGTACGCATCAAGTTGCTTGTGTAGCCTACAAAATCCTAAGAATAGTCTTGAAAGTACTACAATCCCGTCATACACATAATGGCATGACCTTATCTGAAAACTGGAATTTAACTCACATCAATTCATCACGTAAAGATATACTGGGGGGAATTAGCTTGGCAAACAACACCTAAAATTACTGTTTGCAACAGTAGCAAAAGCTTTATGATGCAAACCAAAGCTTTTCTAACTCAGAAGAGCAAATTAAGACTCTGCCTCCTTGTCACAATAACGCACAATCATCTAAGAGATACAGGAAGGAAACAAACTGCTGCTATACTTGCTACTTTTACTATTACTTTCATAGCTGCTTTGACTTTTCCTAATTACTTTTAATTAGGAATTTAGTAAAGCAGGCAGTCAAGTTACTAGGTATTTTTCCAATATTAATGCAAAATGGAACACAGAAAATCCCTTTGCAGATCATGTTACCTCTCTTTGCCACATTTAATAACATTATAGCATTGCAGTTTGCACTCAGAAACCATGAAAACACAAGAGTCATCCACTGCCTTGAATTTGATTATACTGCTATAAAACCATTTAAAAGCTCTTTAAAATCCTGGAAGCTTAGAGGCATGAATCAACCAACATTTGTAAGATTTGCCCTTTCACCCCTCTCCAGGTCAGATACTCCACAGACTGATGGAATGGCAGGGGCTGGAAGGGACTGCTGGAGGTCAGTCTGGCCCAGGCAGGACCACCCAGAGCCAGCTGTTCAGGACAACATCCACAAGATTCTTTTAACATCTTCCCTCAGAGCTGTGCCAAAATTTCCCCAAAGCTGTGAAGTCTGACCCTGCACAAAGGGCAAGGGAGTAGTGTGTGCAGGGAATAAAAATAAATTTTTGTGCCTTTGCTTTCAAGCTCATGTAGAAGGCAGTAAAAATCTCCAGAATTCTTGTTCTGCAGCTGCAGCTCACGGGACACAGAGGCACACACAAGGACATGTAGTGTGCAGCCCATCCTGTCATCAGTGCAGCTACACCACACTCATGTACCTCATCCACTTCCCTAAGTGCTTCCATCTGTTCCTCATCTACATCCCCAGGTGACTGCACGGTGCTGAGCACCCACAAAAATCCCCACCACACTGCCAGTATTCCAGCTGGAAAACATCTCCAGGTTAGATGGAAAGCTGTTAACAGAGATGCCCAGTGCCATGTCAGATGCATTCATGGATCAGTGGTTTTAGCTCCTTGCTTCAACAAGAGCAATGAATTCCCTCGACAGCCTATGGTATTTACACCTCTCTATTGCTGCATGCTACAGCTATTTACACATTTGGCTATTTATTGCTGTCCATCCCTCTTTTCCAGAAAACATGTAAAACTCATCTCTTAACAGTGGTATTATTTTTCTGTCTTGTACTACTCTTAAGCTTTGCTACCCTCCTCCCCAGAATCAGTCAGTTTTTTAGCACAAGAAGTCTCTAATAATGATACCTTATTGCCACTCTGTCCCTTCCTGGCATTTTGCTGTAGGACTGTCACCAACGAAATGTCGCATTTCTAACTTATAAATCCAGAAAAAAAGGATGAAGTTGAGGAGATAAAAAAAGAAATACCTTTCTAGGAAAAACACTGTCAAGTTGTAAAGGCAAACGGGAAAACCAAATTGTTTATAAAAGATTCAGAGCACTTTGGTGCAATATGAATCTATAGCAAATGCCCTCTAGCAACTTCAAAATCTCAATCAGTCTCATGTCTTGCATCCACTGACTGCAGGTGTGGCAAGAAGAGGATAAAATAGGACAGCTTCTGTATTGGTACAGAAGCTGAGGCTACTCAGGGTTTGTATTTTTGTTTAATATTACAAAGTGAGAATTTGTTGAGGATTCTTTTCTAACACAACAGATGCTGGAAGATAAAAGTTAAGACTTAAAATAACCTCAAGGCATTTTGTAGTTAATTATTCTCTCTCCAAGTACTATCCTAAGTTAGCCAAGCAGTCACAGCCAGCATGAGACTTTCAGGGGAACCTAGGAGTAACAGTGGGGGGGAAGTTTCCCCCTTCAAACTGTTTATTAGAGAAGTTCAAGCCAAAGCAAACATCTAAGTCTATTTGTACAGAAGCATAAAGTACTGTGCCTTCCAACACATTTTGGCATTCCACAGCTTCAGGATTCATAGTATCCCAAAAAGCTTGCTACGAGATTTTGAAAATGACAAAGCTCAGTTTCCATAAACTGAGCAAGTCAGTGTCCTGCAAATACTAGTGTCAGTACATTATGCTAGGGGATATAAGAAAGATTTTTTCCTTGTACCACTTTCAGTCTCTGTCATATAGCCAGACATCTGGTTTTGTACATGCCCCTTCAGTGCAGGCTGCCCTTCACATGAACACTGCACTGCTCTTGATGGTACAGAGCACCATCCAGCCAAACAGGGTCACACATCACTGCTTCCACTGAGGACTGGAGCAGCAACTTCTTCCACACAATGTCTCCTGCTAACTGGTACAACAGCTCTCCACCAGTCCTGGACATCGCCTCCTGTCACCAAAGCTGTGCCACTGCCAGCTCAAGCTGGCATCAGTCAGTGAGTCTGCAGGGCCACCAAGAGCAGCGACTGCTCCTCCAGACTGCCTTCGCTCCCTTCCCTTGAGCCAGGCAAGCCTGTCCAGGCATCCACACAACAAACTACACTGGGCAGCTGACCTGAAGGAAAACTTACCCTTCCTGCTTCCCAGGTGGATTCCCAGCAGTTTCCTGAGCCAGACTGCTGAGCAGCTGTGTGACTGCTACTGCTACTCATGAGGGAAGGGGCAGAAATGAGGCCTTGGGAGCAGGGAGAGAGGGAAGCCTCCAGCAGCACTGATGCTGTAAGCCAGACTAGCTGGTTGTGGAACCAGGATGCATGAGAAGGAACTAAACACAGGAGTGCTCAAGAAGTCTACCATAGATACCAGGGTTAATGATGAAATCCTCATCTTCAGCAGCATTGTGCCTGAACTTTGCAACATGGTGAAAACCTACATGAAAACCATCACTTCACCAGAGTAACTTTTCTTTCAGAAATAGTATTACTAAAGCAGAATACATACTTTTAATTAAATTCTCCACTGAAAGGCTGGACATGATACCTAAGAAGTCTGATACCCTTGGATACTAACATCTGTTTCCTGTCTTTTAAAGCAGATGGTAGAGAACTCACTTATTTACCATGTTCTCCCCCATTACTTCTGCCCTGTATTTGAAGGAAATTGTATTAATACAGATAAAAGGAGATGCCACAAAAATGGTTCAAGCAAGAAGATGAAATTGTGGTTGTTACAGTGATGTTGGTGAAGAGTCTTTATAAGGCTAAGAAAAAAACTTCCTCAGTGTTTCTCACTATTTAATGTGCCAGAGAAAATAACAAAATGGATGATTGATTTTCTCTTATGAAAGAGTAAATATACAGGAAATATGAATTGCTAGCTTCAAAAATCCAGCAACATAAAATACATACTTAAACTCCAATACCTGAAAAATGCAACACATCAAAAGATCCTGCCTACTGATTAGCTATCAAGTCTCATTTTTGTAAGCAAGAATTTTCATGTTTGCTATTATCTACTTCATAGAAAATTACACAAAAGGAAATAATATCCATTTGTCTGTATCAACAAGAAAGGGCTAGACAATTTAAAGGTAAATTCATACATAGCTCAAAGAAGAGCTAAATTCCTCCATTCATTTTCATAACAGAAAAACAAAATGTTTAATTTTGAGGAAAAAAAATTGTAGGACATTCACATGAAAGCTTGATCAAAACTTCTAAAGCATAATAAAGTCACAATCATTTTCTAAGAAAGCAAGCAGAGAGCACACAAGCCCTGCTTGGGAAGTTGAGCTTCTCAAGTTGGATTTTGNGTTGGGCTGCTGAAGGCTTCCATGACACTTTGCACCAAACTGGAGGTCATCACTGCACTTGGAAGAGCAGAGAGTGTGAGTGGCTGCTGGACTGGAATGGAGATGCTTTGCCTGGATCTCTCCTGCAGACACACACACATGCCCTCCAAAAAACCCCTCAAACCCTCAACTCTTGGTTCTGTGGAATTTCTGAATTTACTGATAAACACAGACCATTTCACATGATCCTAAAAGACATGCGACAGGCTTAATACTCTCTGCTAGCAAGATAGGAAAGAAAGCATCACTACAACTGTGCTGAAATAATTAAAATTCAAAGAAAGGAAGGCCACAGGAGCTCATTCTTGCAAGGCTTGGTGGTTTTTGCCCTTCTCCTCACTGCAGATACACGTGTGTCAATAGAGAAACAGCTCTATAATACCAAAATACAGCAGTCAGTTCCAGGCTGTCATGTTGGCATAGAAGAAACAGTTGATTTATGCTGGACAAGGCAAATGCAAAATGTCCAAGACAGTTGTCAGATCAGTATTTCAATGGTCTGTAAACATGATGTGTATAAATATATTCCCACTGATCAGCTCAGCATCTTCCTTACTCCAATACCTCTCTCCATGTTACCTGAACTACCGGAGTGGTTATTTACCAGACCACCGCAGCCAAAAAAATCACCTTCTATATTTACTGGTTTATCACCTACCAAGCAGTATTAAAAGCTACTAGCAGCATATTAAGTTCTAAGCAGCAAGAAAAGATGGCATTCAAAATCACAGCTGAATCCTTCACAACTGTGCCAAGTGTTACACACTTTTCATTAGTTACACAGAATTGCTTCTCACCTCAGTTTATAACCAGATGGTTTCTATCTATCTCTCAATACTTCAGAGAAAAGAAGAGCTCACCAAAATACTAAGATCCAAGGTTCTGCTTATATCAGTGCTTACATCCCTTCTTTAAAATATGTGATAAAATTTTCCATGGGACTTTCAAATTTTTTTTTATCACCATATGAAGATTAAGCTAAACCATGAACATTTGTGTGTTTTTCTTGCGTTTTCCTTCCTTTCATGATGTTCCAGTAATTACCCTGTACCACTCTGGCAACTAGCAGCAAGTTCCAGTGAGAGCTCCCTTTCAAAGGAAGTGAGACTAAAATTCACAATTTCAGACACAGTTCTTCTAAAATATCCCAAACCCCCTGCTCCTTACAACTCTCCAGGGATCTTTATGCCTTTTTGGCTCTAGGCAGAGCCCTCTGACACACTGAAGATCATCTTAGCTGTTGCCTTAAGACCACCCACCTCTGATCTCCACCTTGACACACCTGTTCCAGCTTTAGGTTCAAGGACATTCTTCTCAAAAGCAGCAGTTCAGGATTTGAAAGCTGATTAAACCATAAAAATGTAAAAACCTAGTAAGAATTTAGATAGAGAAACCAGATTCTAATCTGTGAATCTCTAGTTTCCCACAGGATAGTTCTCCCTCTCTATGTTAACAGGTTTACCATCTACCAGGTATTCCAGAGGACTGTTAGAGCAACCACAGTCTTCCCCAAACACATTACACTGAACTGTAACACAAGGGTAACAAACCCAGAGTGGGCATTAGCAAAACACCTCTACAGATTTATAGCCTTGCTTTTAAAAACAGAAGTCTGCTTGCTTCTGTTGCTTCTTTCCCTTCTCTTTCTTCCCCATACACTCAGCTGAAGCCAAGATTTTGCTGGCACACCAGGACAGTAACAAGGATTCCCAATACAAGTGACACTGGAGATCTTACCTGACAACAACCATCTCTCACAACCAGAAGTGAGTTATATGAACAGAAACAATTCTTCATCAAATCATATGCAACCAGCACTTCATTTTTTTTCTACTATTACTGATTTAACACAGAATTAATTTCTCATGAAACATTCATAACATTCCAGGATCATTATGTGTTTTGCATTGGCTCTAATACAAATGCCCAGCTTATTTCATTTGTTGAGCAGTAAAAATATATGCTAATAATTTCATTTAACAAAACAAAAAAAAGAGGGTTCAAAATCAACTGTCTAAATTTTTCCTACAGGAGTATGATTAATGTAACAGAAGCCAAAAGGCTTTCCTCCAGTGTTTTGCCAATTCTGTAGCTGCCTTTTCCTCTGTGCTCCATGGGAAGTTTTGCTGTCAAACATGCAAAACTCCCAAGACTTCAAGGTGTTTTCTGTAAATGCTAGTAGGTTTTTTTGGTTGGTACTTTTCGGGGCATTTGGGGTGGGGAGCCTCTTTTATTTCTACTACATCAGATTTCAATCCATACCATGCTTCCCTTCAAGAAGTATTTTGTAGAGCACATAAAATACCTTTCTTTTCACTCTGAAGATCTAAGAGCATTGGAGAGTTCTGCATGTGAATGTCCCCATTCTGAACTCTAACTTATATGCCTCACAGGGAATTTAAGAGATAATTATTTTCCCTATGGAATGTTTTTAACTGATATGGCATAATCTGGAGTACTGAAAAAAATGCAGGAGCCTTCATCTGCTATTTCTTACTTAGGTAAAATGCAAACTGCTTTCATAGGGCATGGTCCTTATTTAAGAAAGCAGCAAATCCTGCACATTGAACACACCATTAGTAGCAATATAATCTTATAATTTGTATTCCACATTCTCTTTTTAGTCAGATCTATAATCATCAACTAATTCACCCCAGTTTATCTTGAGGTTAAACAAAAAGAAATAAACCCAAGAAACTTTCATTTTACTATGAGAAATTAAAAGCCTACAAACTTAAATGGCTGTGAAGAAAAATCAAGATTTTAGCCAAAATTAGATTTTAGGAGTTTCTGGTATCAGATACAGAGGTTTCAATTTCAATTAAAAAGCGGCATCTGGATGCATAATAATCCATTACAAAAGTGCACCTGACCCCTGGAGAAACAAAGAAACTGGAAGAAGCCTTCTTACAAATCCAGGAACACATTAAATCACATAGGAGTGTGATGTAAAACACAGAACTCTTTGAGTTTTAAAAACAGACATTGAAACTGAATTATTCAAGAGAAAACATTGATTTGTGACATTTTCAGAGCAACACGCTTCCTTGACAGAAATTTTTTGTTTCGCCAAGACTTGCATTTATTCAACAGGCATAAAATGGACTTCTCTCAAGCTTGCTATTGAACATTAATATTTGCTCTTCAACTTTTATTTCAACTACATTACCACAAAAGGGTAAGAATACTTAAGCCACTGTGTAAACTATTGTTCTTCAAAGAACTAATGATCTTGAAATTATGCAGCCTCAAGGCTGCAACACAGATCAGATTCACAGGAACAAGGAAAATCTTTGCTCTAAAAGATCTGAGCAGAAGTTTTTATATCTCTGTAACTCTGAACATGACAAAGTGAACACATTTTTGGTACTTAATATCTTAGAAAAAGTGTATCTGTACCTGTGCTTTTTTTCCATTCATTTCCTTAAGATGAAAGTTCAAGCTTTTAAATTGGTGATAATCAGAAGAATTTATACATTACTGTTCGCTTACACAAAAAACCAAATCAAGTGGTGAGTCTTTCAAGTTAAAGGTCAAAATAGCTACTATTTTAGAGTAAATTATACCAAATTTTTCACATTACAATGTTGATTCAATCAGGTGTTTCAGAAACAGAGCAGCATATTTTTGCAATTGCAGCTTTTAAGAACTCCCAACCAGTTAACCACAGAGAAAATGAACAGATTCCCTAAGTATTTGCATTTATCATTTGGTCTCCATTTTCTATGCTGAGCTCTGTAAGTGGAATGTGAACTTGGGCTGAGGCACACAGCTGAGCACCTGCACGGTGTGGCAGCACTGTGGTGCACAGCGAGCGCACTGCGGGGATGAAGCGAGCGCGTCCTACCTGCGGGCACAGAGCCTCCATGTGATTCGCTGCCGTTTGGACAAGTCTTGTTCCATCTTCGTTTGTTGACAACGAACAAGCAAGGTTGGCAACCTTAAATAAAATAAATAAACAAACAGCCTTGTAAGCAAGTATTCCTGCTCAGACTTCAAACCTGCCAAAAAAAATCTCTGATAGAAAGCCTTCATTTTGGAGGGGAAATATTCTGTCAAAGAATGTTTTTGAACGGGGAAACACTGCAGGAGGGAAAAAGAGCTGTGGAAAGAAGTGACAGTGATGAGATATCTTACGACCTCACCCCAATTTAGGCTCAGCAGGTAACAGCTGCAGAGTGGTGTTCAGAAAATAGGAGGAAATTTCCAAGTAAGAGCCTAAGGTTTCAACAGATTGCCCATGATCTTGCCTCTTAATTTTTCAGAGCCCTTCAAACCATAACCAGCTTTTACACTGTTCTTTTTAACTTACTTTTAAGACCTTAAAGCTCAAAAAACATTTATCTTGACTTGTTTAAATTAAACACAAAGTAATTTCTGCCCTGAGCTATCCACAAATTATTCTTTTAATTAGTGGTATGGTTTTCAACTGAAATGATCATATCATATAGCATATACAGTGCAACCAACAGTGACAATGTATGTGGAAACTTGCAATCTGTGAAAGAACAAATCTCCCTTCTATTACAACATATACCATAGAGATACAGCTTCCTCTGAAGTAAAAATCTCTTCCACAATACTCCACAAGTTTAAATGGATAAAGGAAGAAGTAGCTCACTGTAAATTAGTATCAATAGGCTGAAAGAGACAGGATTGACAAAGAACAAGAGAGTCTAGGATACTGGGATCCAGTAGATCTTTTTATTCTACAGCAGTAATAGCAAGTCCTTCCGTAAACTACTACTCCACACTTGTTAACCATCCCAGCCTTCCCTGATGCAGCTGTACTGCCTACAGCCATTCTAATGTTAATGCAGACCAAAAACTGCCCGAGAACCAGACCTCTGCAATGCTGTAAACATGAACACAGACAGCTACAGTTATTTTGGAGCTACCCAAAACTCATACAACAACTTCTACACTTCAGCTGCCATGAAACAAAAGCCAATCTTCCTTTAGTAACATTTTAGGACACCACTACTAGTTCAATGAAGACCAAAGGCTTTTATTATTCTTACTTAATTGACATATGTACAAGGCACTAGTCAGTGCATAGACAAATTAATTACTTTTCCTATTAAAAATTCAGAAGAGATTAAGAAACACTTTCTGAAGGATTTGAGGTTTAGGACATAGACTCTTCCACATACACCTGTGCCTACACAAAAACACTTCATACAACTTTCCCTGGTATTCCAATACAATTCACTGGTTCCCTACTCATATGATGTATTATCTTTTCCACAGAAAAAACAATGGTTAAGACTGAAGAAATCCAGTTTTCATCAATGCACTGACACTGTATTCGCTTTTATTTGAAGTAAACACATGGGTTGGTTTTTTAATGCAGTATCTGAAAGAAATGGGTCTGATTCTAGGCTTTCCTTCCTGACTTTTCAGCTTAAACTATCCACAGATGACTATATCACCACAACACAACCCTAAAAGATGCTATTCCCTCCCCTCCAAAAAAAAAGATTAGTTGTTTTTCTTTGGATTGCAGATCAGAAGTTTTCATTTCTGGTCCCAACAATTAATACATACTGGCTTCAGTATTTTATTTAATTCCTTTGCCTCAGTCACTGAGGTGCTTGCATACCCCTAATTTAAATCTGTGTTCATTCAAACTTCGTTCCTACACCACTTATGTAAAAGGAAGCACTCTACAAGACTCGGTGCAAACATTATTGATCTAAAGAACTCTTCTGTCTAAAACAGTAACATTCTAAGGTAAAATTAAGAAGTAATGCCAGTCATTCCACCAGGATAAAAACTCTCAGCAGCTTTTTTTTATCATAAGGTCTCTCAGGTTTTTCAAATTCATTTGGCAGTTTGAAGAAAAACTTTACTTTCATTTCTTGGAATCCAGTACAAATGTGTGTGATATGGAGCTCCTGTTTATCAGTAAGGAACTGCTCTAAGCAGTTTTGTCCCTGTCTTGATGAACAAGGAAGATACAGACAGTTTACAGCAACTTTTTATCGTCTTTCCTACTTACACTGGCACCAACATTTCAGTACAAATACAGTCTTTGATGTAAATTGTGTCACAGTCACAGAATAATAAATTAGGATGAAAGAGGTTTCCAGAGATCATGTACTCCAACCCCCTGTTCAAAATATTAGAATGAACTTGAAACCAATTGGTGATAAAGGCTCGATGTAACAGATCAGCATCTGGGGAAAATTCTGTGAGTGTTACCAAATCATGTGGGACATTAAAAAGGTCAACAGCAATAAGGGGTTTTTTAATATAAACCCTTTTCTGATGTTTTGCTTCCCCTCCTGATTCTTCAGCTCTAAGCATTCCTTGATGATGGCTCAATTCAGAATAGTATTCGCAAAGCACAAGCACCAACCCAAGGGTATAAGCACTAGGAATTTACGTTAGGCCAGTTTACGACAGCGAACAGAGGTTTGTATTATTTACAGAAGGTGTCTTAAGAACATCTGTTAAGTTATACAAAGTAGTATTGGCTACTTTGGAATAAATACATGTTGTATTTTGGATGTGTATTTGGAGTTCATACTACAGTGCATTGCAAGCAGCAAATTTAGACCTTTGCCTTTCGTTTTGATCAATGTTAACAAGACTTCTGTTTCCGTGAGAAAATGGGTAGAATTTTCTTCTCCTGGCATTGAAGCAGCACTTATCCACCTTATCAACATGTACCTTATGCATAAGTAAAAGGGCTTTCAGTCAGCCTCAGCAACAGGTGACGAGGCTCATAGCTCTTCCACCCAAAGACAATTCAGATCCCTGGAAGTCATTAACTTGGTCTCAGTCATCAGTGCACTCACTGTTGGTACTTCCCTCACCAGCTCCTGAAGAGATGATCTTAACACAAATCCAAAACACAATTATTCAAATAAATCACATGGAAGAATGCAAACACCCGTGTGTAGGGATTTTGAGCTATCTGGGAAGTAGGCCTTGCACTCAGGCCTGTGTGAGAGGTGGCTAGGCCCTGTGGCATGGCCAGAAATTCTTATTAAGGTGTGTTTTAACTGTAGATAGAACAATTGCATGATTAGTACGGTAGCTACCTTAACAGTAGAAATGTTCGCATTCCTCTCACCTCGTATACCAATCAGAAGACACTTGTTACTGTAAACTATCTTAGCTTCTGTATAACCAGCCATCTCGTGATAATAAAGGGACTGGTCTGACTGTGTGTTTAGTCTAGCTCCAGCCCCCTCTCTGAGGCCCTGTAAATTCAACCGCATCCGTGAGTAGTTTTTCCAAGCAGGAGGAAGGGCATGTGTGAACCTGAAGTCTCTTCTGAGGCTATAAATGTTGCTAATAAGGAGGACAAGCTGTTTCAGCAATAGTAAGCGTCTATAGCCCATAAGAAAAAAATCAAGCCCTAGCTCAGGTAAGACCTTACTGTCATCTATCACACACATCTCAAAAGGTTTTTGGTATCTGAGGAATCTTCGTTACATCAAAGTCTCTCCCCTAAGCAATATAAACTACACAAATACATTACATTTCTTTTGTATTCTCTGGGAGAAACTAGCTTCCCATAGAGGGACTTCAAATCCAAGTACTCTGGAACTTCAAGAACAAAACTGCAAAATGAAAACCCAAGATTCCTCTCAGTTAGAAAATAATTGTCCTTCTGAAGAGCAAAGTTTGTCAGGACAAATAAAAAGCTTTCTTGTAGGCTTGTCTGATTGAAACCAGAACTCTGTAAAAAAAAAAATTATTATTTTCTACAAGCATTTTTAAGACACTAAGAAAGCAGTTAACACAGCTCTTCCTTGAAAACATACCCGAGAACAAACCATCCTTGATGAGGTTTAGCAACATCAATTAATACACTAATTAAGGTGCAGTGGGAAAATAAGACTTTGAACTGAGCATGTAAGCACTGTATTTGGCAGTAGATAAAATATTTCATTAGCCTGATGGATTTTTACATTGTGAAGGCATGGAAGAGTGTATTTTTTGATGCCCATTACCTCTACACAGAAGATATGCCAACACACATTTCTTTTATCCTGCAGTTATTAAACCAGCTTCTTACAGGCACTTTAACTGGTGTTTTTACTATTGGGTGAGGGTTTACCTTTCAGTATTGGAGAGCAGGTTCCTCTCTTTAGAATACGGTGACCCAACAATTTTTCAGGCTAGAAATTGCTGAAGAGTAATTTGTATATTGCAGACATATTCAGTTAAAAACATAATTCAACAAATCATATTGCTCTCCTTGATTTATACATTACATGGGACTTGTGTGTCTAGGAGAGAGCACAACTGGAAATGCGTGTCCAGATTTTTTCAGTTCCTACTCTTTACCAAACAACTGAAAGGCAAAGAAAGATGCACTTCAAGGCTGTGAGAGATAAATGCATACATTAACAAGTTTGCCCTGTTGTCCAAACTTCTTGGGGTGGAAGGCTTTTTCCCTTGTCTATGCTCACACAAGTGCATTCACACTGTGGATCCCCTAATGTTCTCTCCCCAAGCAGAGGATGAAGGCTTTAAGAGAAGATGAAGGCTCAAGCTTCAGATTTCCCAATGCTTTACTGGGTGCTAACACACAACAGAAAACATATACAGGCAAAATGCCTTGAAAAGCCCTAATGATTTCCAGTGGATTTCCAGAAAGGTGTGGTAATTCTTAACAGCCAACTCCCTGAAGCCATCTACTGCTGAAAGTAACAGAGATCTAACATCCCTCCTATACACAAAAGGGACATGTTCCCAATCCCTTAAGAGCCTTGGGGCAAGTGGAAGCTCAGAAACAAAGTAAGACTGCCTCTTCCTCTGAGGGGTCTTATGTTGATTCTGCTGGAAAGGAAGACAAATCTTTGGGAGAGAGCTTCCAGCCATGACTTAAGGATGCAATACAGTGGTTCAGGAATGTATCCTGGTTCAGACTTAACTCCAGGTTGAGAACAAAATGCAAAGTCAAATGCAAAAGTGAGATTTTTAAGTAGCAGAGGAGTAAATAATCACTGCACTTCCTCACCACCTGTTTCATTCCCATTTGAGAACAGCTTTGCTGATCTATTGTCCACATTGCACAGCAAGAATTAAATATACCCCCAAGGACTTTTTTCAGTCAAATTCACTCCATTAACTCCCAAAAATAAGTATTTGCTCAGGAACAGATTGTCTGCTAACTAGCTAAATTCTTCTTCAACAAACTGTACAAAATTAAACAGCATGTTCTCTAGATGTCATCCCTTTTGCTCCACCAACAGAAGCTCCGTTTCTTTTCATTATTTTACCCAAAGTCCCAACTCACTTATACTGTAAATCACTAAGGATAACGAAGTCGTTAATTCCATGAAAGCTTCTGTCTTCCTCTTCTTGGTGAAGATTTCCTGTTCTTCGTATTAAATACCTCCTGTCAAGAAACTGTTTCACTGAGGAGAGACCTTCCAAAGCTCTGCATAGCCTGAAGTTACCCAGGTCCTTCACTACACTGCAGGGTAAGCCCAAAGACTGTACTTTGGAGATTTTTTTAGCCTAGTGCAAAAAACCCTCTGATACAACCCAATCCCTCCCACTGATAACCCTAAAGAAATTCTTAGTACCATACTGGGAAAGTGTTACCAAAATAAAAACCAGCATGCTTCAAATTTCACAAAAAATGAACTTGTGTGTCACAAGACTTCAAATACAGTCTTCAAGAAGTTTAAAGTACTGATCCTATCATTTTGCCTCTTTTTTTTTAAAACATAATAAATACCAGAAAAATTTACTGGTTTTCCACAAAACCATGCAAAAGTATTTCTTATACACACCTCTAAGAAACACTAACCAGATAGAGTGTCACTTCAACATGTATAACATTCTCCCTGGCACTGGCAGGGAGTTAAAAAGGCCTAAGGAGTCAGTGCACAAATGGACACAAAACCAGCCCAGTAACCAATTCACTGAGGTGGACGTTTATCCTGAGTAATCACAATTCAGATGATATTTCATTTGTAGGAGAGCAACTGAATACTGAACTGAGGAATAACATTTGAATTCCAGCATTACAGCAGTCAATAAAGCTTTCTATATAAATTATACACGCTGTGTAAACTGATTATAACTGTTAGCCTGCTCTCTTCGAACCATAAATGAAAAAATGCACTCATGTATTTTCTGCTTCTAATTTTGTGGTATACAGAAATATCTTCTACAGGTTTTTAATGCGTTCTCAGTTTCTACCACTAGCTTTATTCATAAAGCTGTAAGAAGTCTTTTGAGGAAAATGACTGTTCATACAAAAAAGAGCCATGAAAAAACTACAAAGGTCAACATTAAATAATAACTCTGTACTTTTTCAAGGAAAAGGCTACACTGATATATGTATGTCTTCCAGTCATTGCTGCATTTTTATATGCATTTATGATTACTATGTGAATTTTTATGGGCTTAATAAAACTTACATAGACTACAGTATCTGTTTATAGTGAAAAAACACATTCCTGTGGACTAAAAACTTACCTCCAGTGGGCAATAAAGTAGTATCATAATGTTGCTTGTTTTCTAATCCATTTTCTACCACAAAACTTAATTTGTTTCCAAGTCAAGTAGTTATACCTCAGGTCAAAAGTTACACTCTTATCTTTTAGTAGCTTTTACTTCTGTGCAGAAAAACTCACAAACTCTACTCAAACATGCATTTAACAGGTATTCTGCTGCTTTCCCTGTCTCTGAGCTTTTCACCTTCCACTCTTTCAGAAAGACTCTTGAATCTGCTAAGTTAACTACAGTAGGTGACTACACACCAGCAAGCTTCGCCACTCTCCTTTTGATTTCTTTTGCGCCTACCTTAATTTTGCCTGTCTCCATCTCCTTCCATTTTCTGCAGAGGTGAATTACCCAGTACTACATTACTGTCTAAGCCACTGCTAATTTGACAAAATTAGCTCAACTTGCTACACCTGAGGCTTATCACTGCCCCTCCAGGTGTTACCAACCACCTGGTTAAGATGGTTCAAACTCCTCAGAGTATTATGTAACTTCAACTGTCTCTTACCAAGCATGTCCAATATTTTGCTTGTGTAATTAATAAAGCATATATAAATACCCATGGACTGGATTGTTGAGTTTTGTTGTGGGGTTGTTTTCTTTCCTAACGACATAGCTGCAACTGGTTTATTTCAAGTTTCATGTTCTCAGACAAGTCTTATCTCATACAAGTTCATCTAGGAGACTGCCTTGATGAATTGGGCCTCAACCGAAATGAAAATAGACAATACACACCCTTTGAGACAAACACAGCACACGTGTCAGGGAGAATTCTGCCCTGGAAAATTCCAGAAACCATTTCCTTTTCACTAAAGGTATCGCCTGATGCAGTGCCTCACTAAGCTTTCTCTCACTGCTTTAGGTCACAGTTGCATTTGAAGAATTCAGGTAAGGATTCCCTCTCTAGACTCTGAGCTCTAGTTACATCCAAGAACAAATACTGTATTTGCATTACAGTCATGCTCTGGCAAGCTAGCCAAAGACTCCAGTAAAACAGAAACTGCCTGCAGTTGTGACCTGTGTCTCCCTAAAGGTCTCTCCAAAAAATGTCCCATCTGCACCAGCACCAGACTTACTCCACTGCAGTAACTGTGAAGTGGCCTCTGATCCCTGAAGAAAGCTCCTTCCACAGGCTGAAAGTAACAGCAAGTGAAAGCTCTAAAGCTGAACTACTTGCTGAAACCTCCCCCTCAGCACCATTTACTGGAGGGTTAGCAACAGGGGGCTTCCCAGAAGCATGCTGTATATTAAACCAGAAGAAAGCAGGGTTTTCAAAAGGATAAAGTGGCTACTCCAATTCTATAATCATGTAACCTTCTCCTTTTCCTCATCTCAGCCTCCAAACATGGCAAATCAGACAGCAGTTACCCATGCAGCAAGAGGACATCAACCATGCACAATGAGCCAATTCCTTAGAACAATCAAGAGCAGGAGTAATCACAACTCCATGCCAGAATACACAGCTCTTGAGGGAACGAGGTACGCACAAGTGCTGATAAACAAATTAATTAACTGCCCCTAACTGTCTGGCAGTAGCAAGATTTAATCAACATCTGCCACCAGTGGAACTCAGTAAGGATCAGGATGGATCAAACAGTTGTCAAAACTCCATGAAACCCTCCATTTCCTGCACTTCAGTAATAAAGAGGAAAATACAATACATACAATGAACTGTCAATAGAATACTCAAAATTTCAGCTCTTTTTTGTCTTTAAAGCACAGGCAACAGTCAAACATATGCATGAATACATCCTTATATGTTTTCTTATTACTCATTAGTCAAATATTTCACAAAAAAGAGAAAAAATAAAAGTAAAGGTCATCCAGCTTTCAATATTCTGCCAGTGGTAATATCTGTAACCCAGCACTCTGAAAGCCTTCCCAGAGCAAGTACAAGTGCACCTCCCAGTTTAAAAGAAGAAATTTACTTAAGAAAGCAAGTCAGAGTCTAAGGCTACACTATTTATGTAGTGTAGAACCACCAAGCCCTCCCACTTCACACAAGAACACATCACGTATGTTTAAAGAATTATTTTAAAGTAGCGGCTTTTCAGAATGCAAACCAATCCCACTTCCAAAGCTTATCAGAAGTTACTTCTCTCTTGCAATACTCCTGGAATTTCTCTCCAACTCAAGCAGCTCCCTCCAACCTTTGGAAAAGACTTTTAGTGTATTGTTGTCCTCCTTCCACTCAACGGGACTTGAAAAAGTGGTAAGCAGAGGATTACTGTAACACTCCATCCCCAGACAGCTTTAAACTCACGGACAACGTGTAAAAACGAAGCCCCAGTAGCGACCCAAACCCCTCCTCACACTGGGCTGTGTCCCTCACACTGCTGAGCCACACTCCTTCACCTCAACAGGCGCCATTTGGTCTCCAAGAACCGAGACTGAAATTCTGTAACTCAAGAGAAAACTTCCAAACACATTGTTGAAATAAACAGGGCAGGACACTTGCTCCTTTTAACGCCTTTATTAGGAAATCAGCTCTGGGGTGGGGGCCCGAGGGGTTGCGCACACCGCCGCTGCTCCCTTCACCAACACCGAGGAGAAGGTAGTGCAGCTTTGCTACGCAGCAGCAGAGCTGGGGCTTCCGTCCTCACGGGCGTGCCAGGGAAGTTCGCCATTGTTCGGCTCGTTGTCCGGGGTCCTCATTCCAGTCCAGTTCTAGATCATGGTGACAGTTCAGGGACTACATTGATCACATGGGCAGGTTGGGGGAGACAATTCCCCACCAGAATATACCACTTGGTTTCTTAAATTCACAGTTGGCTCATTGTTTTAGGGGTCTTTATTGCCCATACTGCATGTCTTCTTAATTTGCATATATGGCGATGACATCGTCCATACCCAGAACTGTCTTTAGGGAGCAGCAGCAGCCTTATCCAATGGAGGATACACAGCAAAGGGGTATAACAGGGTAACTGACAACTTTAGAACATCATAAATTAATTGTTTAACTTAACAACATTAATTAACATCATTTAACATTGTAACAACTTGCTACTGGTTGAGGTAGACAAACTTACATGTGAACTAATTCATAACAATTGTTTCCTATTGTTGCCTCACAGATTGCTATTTTAGAACTTACACTGCACAAAGTTAGTCTTTAAAGCAGCAGTCCCACCAAAGTTTCCTGGTTTCAAAAGAGAAAAGACATCAGTAGACAATAAAGCAGAAAACTCACGGCTGTGGGTGGTTTTAAATGCCCGCCCTGCCCGTACCGCTTCCCCTCAGCACCAGTGGCCAGCACCGCGGGACTCCAGCAGCCAAAAAGGTGGAATTCCAATAGACAAAATGTCAGAATTCCAGCAGCACAGAGAGCGGGATTCCACCACCAGGTCACCAAAAGGCACCTCCAGCACTCACGTTAAAAGCTCCATGCGGGGATGTGCAGCCAAAGCCGCACGCAGCGGCTGCCCGCTCTGAACCTTCCAGAAGTAGGCAGGGCGGGTGCAGAGCTGAGCAGGTGCAGATGGGGGCCCTACTGCACACAGGGGTGTATGTGTGAGGGTCCCACTGCTCACAGCTCTGTGTATGTGTGTGCGTGTGAGGGTCCCACTGCTCACAGCTCTGTGTGAGTGTGTGTGTGTGTGTGTGTGTGTGTGTGTGAGGGTCCCACTGCTCACAGCTCTGTGTGTGTGTGTGAGGGTCCCACTGCTCACAGCTCTGTGTGTGTGTGTGTGTGTGAGTCCCACTGCTCAGAGCTCTGAGTGCCTGTGGGTCCAATCGCTCACAGCTGTGTTTTTGTGTGTGAGTGTTATAGATACATAGTATAATACTGCCTTTTCACAAATATTAAAATGTATTCTATATGTGTGGTGTTAAAGTAACTTTGCTATAAAGTTTTTATTTCTGTTGTTAACTAAAACTTAGAATTAGCTGATATAGATATGCTTGTGCTAAAATGCCTGCTTGGTTGGGATAATATCCAAGGAACATATGGTGAGGACCCTACTACTGATATGCCAACTATCAGCACTCATATCGGTAGAAAATATGGACCAAAGCCCATAACTGGAGGTGATGATAAGAATGGACTAAAGCCTCAGACAAGGAATATGCATGCTCTAAAAAGCCCGAGGAGGAGCTGTGCTAAACAGTTCTTGGAATAGGTAAACTAGTCTGGGGGGAAATTTTAATATGCATAATTGTTTATGAATATGTAACAGGCTGATGCAACAGAGATGGTATATAAAGGGTGTTTCCAAAACAGCAGGTGGGCTCTTGGCTGAGTGCCATGAGGCACCTGGCCGTAAATCTTTGCTTTATTGTCTTTGTCTTCTATTGTCCCTTATTAAACTTTTACATTTTCACAGGAGAGTGAAGCTTGTTTTTCACATGAGGGTCCCATCTCACACAGCTCTGTCCCTCTCAAGAAGCCTGCCCACCTGGCCAAGGCACACACCGTACATCCTTACACGTTACATTACTCCACTACCGCATTACAGTACGGTCCTATGCTTTCACTATAGCCTACATTTCAAATATCTTGTAAAAACTAATTAGTCTTCTCATTCATTTCACCCTTCCTTAATCCCTTAAATGAATCAGTAATTTTCTCAGGTTCATTAGTTTTTTATTCTCCTCTTTGTAAATGTTGCCATGAAAGCCATGTATAGAAAGCCAATCTCAACTGCCAGTGGAGCTGGACATAAGCTCATAGCTACTGTAGTTTATGTGGAACAAACGTTGTACTAACATAAAATGTTTCTGTGGCAGTGGAAGTCTCTGTTTCTGTTAATAAAGCTTCATAAAACATTTTATAAGAAACCCTTGACTAATTTTTGCTGTATGATCTCTGATCTAGGAAATGTGAAACTGATCACAAAGAAAACATTTAAAACTGTTCGTAAGCTTTGCAACCAAAACTCACATAGAAAATTGTCCAGATTGCAAACTGCAGATTGCAGTGTGGTTTGAAGCATCTGTGCGATCTCACTCAAAAGCATGTGCATAGAATTCAAACTGCAGGAATGTGATCATACTGAAAAAGAGATTCTATCTTGTTTACAGTACACTGGCCTTGAAAAGAGGCAAATGAATTGACTGTTATTTACTGCAAAGCGATGTCCTGATGAGAAATGATCCTCACGCACAGCAGGCACCTGTCCAACAGCAACAAAAAGACATGCAGGAGTCTCATTTCAAAGGAAACTAATCTCTATGCAAGGAAGTCTAGAATTTAAATTTACAAATGACTCCTGGTTAATTAAGCTACATCTCAGAATACACTGAACTTCCCATCACAAAAGTTCCTGGGATATGGCTACTACTGTCCTCTGTCCCTTCACTGCCTCAGCTGTGATAGTGTGACTGAGGACAGCTCATATAGAGAAAGCATGACTGCACAGCTTAGTACTGTCCTGCTGAGCCTAGCAAGAAGGTTCCTTACACCTAGCAAGACCAGCCTGTGTTTTTCAGAAGGTTTTAGAAATTTGTCATGAACTCAGTATTTTGAACACTAGGCTAACAGTTATTAAAAAGCAATTTAATACAATGATGTTAACATGTAAGCCATGTGAATTCCTTGGAAGTAACTACACTGACATTATTGCACATTGCTCAAGTTTGATGTTCAGATTCCTCTAAAAAACTTCTGCAGAAGATGAATAAAACCAAAGGGAAATACCTAGCAGGATGTTCCTTTTGTCTCAGCCAAGCTGTCATAAACAAAAACATAGCCAACTTTCCTGATAAACAATGATCATCTGCCTTCCTTGTAATCAGAAATTCTAGTCCACGGCTTCCCACAGTGTTTTCTGATAATTTCCACACTTTTTTTTCCCCTAGCCACTCTTTTTTTTTAATTTCATTTATGCTGTCACTCCTGTATTATAAAAGAATTTGCCCTATTTTTTGCTTTCTTGTCTCAAATACAAGATATTACATAGCTCCTCTAAGTATTGTATACAAACTGCATTTCAGAACAAAGATATTTATCAGTTACTTCAATGTATCTACAAATTCATGTTATGAAGTACAGTCTTGTAAAAAGTATCATCCATGCAGTGGCAGAAAGCTACTGGTTCAAAAGCCATTTGCCAGTGGTAAAATAACCAGAAAGACTCCTAGACAGGAAGTTAAATGAGCAAGCCAAATTGTTGCCCAATCATCAGGAAAATACTCCTATCATAGAATGCTTTGGGTTGAAAGGGATCATCCACCCCCTGCCATGGGCAGGGACACCTCCCACCAACCAGATTGCTCCAAGCCCCCTCCAGCCTGGTCTTGAGCACTTCTAGGGATGAAGCAGCTTCTCTGGCCAACCTGTGCCACTGCCTCACCATCCTCACAGGGAAGAAGTTCTTCCTCCTACTTAATCTAAACCTACCCTCTTTCACTTTAAAACTATGAAGAGTAAACCTCCTCCTTCAACAATTATCACAGCATTCATATTCCAAGACAAAAAAATAAAAACAAGCCAGCAAACCCTAACAAATCAACAGAGAGATTTGTTTGGTATTTGAGAAGCACAAGCTTTAGTAAAATGATGTTAATATTTAGATGATGAGTTCTTTTTTTTGGCACCTTTGGAATTACTCTGTTACAGCTGACTGGCTCATTACAGATCAATGTATCAAAATGATGAGACTTCTGGGGATATAATAGAATCACAATTATCACAATTTCTAATATTCTGAGGAACTTCTAAATCTGGTTTCTGCAGTAATAAGAGGCAAGAAGTCAGTGCCAATGCACTTGTGTCAGCTCTCTGTACAGTATCACCACAGATGTTCAGCAGTGTGTCCTGCTGGGACATCCATTTCCCCCCGGAGCTCCCGTAACTCCCAGCACACTGCACGAGGTGCCTGACACTTCCAGCTGCTGAAATATGCCCCTCAGACACAGGAAGTCTGATAAATTTTTGGGTTGTTTATCTTTTGTTCCCTTGCTTCACACTTAGGCAATAAAGGCTGTGATTAAGAGGATTAATGAAAATGTCACCATTTATCACCTGAAGTTCCATCAGTAATAGGAAAGTTGAGTCTTATTTGATTAATTATACAAAGGTGCAAAAATACTTGCATTATTAACTCAGGACTTGCTGCAAAATGCTAGAACTCTATGAGGCCCTAAACAGCAAGGTTCAGTCTTAAAGCTTACATACAGTTAGAAGTACATGCATGACTTTAACCAAATTTTATTGAATAACATTTCTTAATTCACTAATTGACCACATTAGCTCTCCATTAAGCATCCATCTACCAGCTCCAAAACATCAAGAAACAAGTTACCTGTCCTTAAGGGCCTCCTTCCACCTGCCTGCCACCCCTCAATTACTATTGCCAGACTGCTTCTATTAGAACATATTACATTTTTTTTGCATTTGAAGAATTTGTGCATCATTCTTTGCTGCCTTTAATTTTAGAAGTAACTCCACACAACTCTCCCCCTCAAATGCCATTACCATCTTTAGGTAAACCACCTTTAGGCTCTCTGCAAACATCCACCCAACTCGAGCAACACCTGGAAGCAGAGGGTTTGCAGGCTGCTGAAGGACTCTGCAAACTCATTGAAATGGGAAAGCTGGGGTTTACACACAACTCTTGGGCTCACTGGCACTGCATTCGTGTTTCAGACATCAAAAGTTTCATGGTTAAACAGCTGCAGAAAAAAAATTATTTCTAAGTAGAATGAGGTAGTACCTTTTCTTTTATTATTTTGTAGTTAGATTAGTATTGCTAAGCACAGGCTTGGTAAAATTAGCAAAGTCAGCAGTCAGGTTACTCAAATGGGTCCACTGAGGTCTTTGGATTTAACTGAACAATGAAGAAGCTACAAGAAAGGAACCCCCACTGCCCACATGTCCCCAGTGTGGCACTAACTGAACCCTGCCTGACCCGGGAGGCGACACGTGGGTCTATCCTGGAGGTGAACAAGTCAGACAGCGCGGGAATTCCGAATCACTCAAACTGAGGATGCACAGAAATTAGCAACCTAAAATTAGGTGGTTTTCCTCTCAAAAACAAACCATTAGCTTGCTAACTGAGAGTAAAAAAAAAAAAAAAGAAAGAATTTGTGATAAGAGAGGAGGGTTAATTAGCATGGTAATGTAATGAAAATCCACTTACCATTTTTAAATATTGATCGCACTTAAAAGAGCTTATCCTATTTACAAAAATGACATCCTAATCTGCTGACAGATACATTTTACTCCCAAAATGCTGACCACTGTTCTGCATCCACATCCCCATATGCTAACTGCTCCACAGTTCAATGCTCTCTGAAGCAGAAAGCCACACTGGAGCTCCGTGCCTGCAGATCCCACTGCGCAAAGGGACCCTGTATCCTCAGGACAGCTGTTGTGCACGCTTCTGCACATGACTAACAGACAAACTGTACCACAAAAATATATGCAAGAATATATTCTACAGCTTACAGTCTTCAACTGCTATTTTGACATATATGATCATACCACTGAAAGTATATTATGGGTTAAAGAATAGTAAGAGCAAAAGCAACAGCAAAAAATGACAAGCCCTTGACTTGGATCTTACATCTGAGGATGAAAACCCTTAGCATTGAATAGCCTGAAAGTAAAAACTTCCACACAACAGGATTCATGCTCCTTGTCTTCTGATTATACACCAAAGGAGAATGACAAAAGATTCTCCTCTCTTCGATATTCTGAAAGTTAATAAAGATGTTCCAGTAATTTGTCAGTTTGACCTCTACACATGCAGTTTTGATGTGTTACCATTGTCAGTAGTTTCGTTTTTCAATAGTTCAGTAAAATCAGTATTGAAAAAGAGGCAATGAAGGATTAAAACGTTATTTTTATTTTGTGCTTACCAGTCTGAGATTAAAACTGATAGAAATAGGAGTAGTGCTGAGAATACTCAATTCCCGATTGTCTTTGAAGGTGGTAGAAAGAAATCAGAGTCTTCCAACTGACAGGACTTTGTACATGCAGTACTTTGATATATAAGGCAAAATTAAAGGATTTTAAATCCATTTTAGAACAAGCTGCTATCTGACAGGAAACTATGCAAGTGTATATTGGATATCAAATCAGGGAGATTGTTGGTTTTCAGAGTTCAAGTAGTTTTATTTCCATGGACCTTAGCTCCAAGTAAAAATGGAATAAGGCAAAAGAATGCAGTACTGGATGTTTAGAAGTAAAAGTAACAGCTGTCACAGGCTGCTTGAAAGTTAGTTCTTGTACACTCAGGATACAAGAGTGAAACTATCTGTCTAGGATGTTTTTGTTGCATCTTCCAGATGTATGGAAAGTTGTCCTCAACCCAATTTTCTGGGTCACTATTTTTAAAATTTGACATAGAAAGATGTTGCAAATTACATACAAAATCAGACAAGGTGATGAATAAGAGTTATCATCTTTTAGATGCATGCCAATAAAACAGACTGAAGTGTGAGAGTCTTCCCATTGTACTTAAATATTTTCTGTTTGTACAGAAAATCATAAGCAACCTGTTAGATTTTGCAGATTCCATGTTAAAACTCATGGCAGAGCTCTTTTCCACAAGAGGCAGATGTAGACAGCTTTAGTTCAAGAGCCAGTGCCTGTGTTTTGCCTTTTGAGAGAAAGGAAGAGTTTTCTTCAGCATGCTTATTAATCTATTGTCAATATTATTTTTGGTTACCAGATACTTGCTATTATTTCCAACGTCCTCATTTCGCAAACATTTTGCAAATTAACTGCAAATGCTGAAAATATTTCATTTTACCATATGTAAGTCCTTCCATATTGTTCGCCAAAATGGCATTGTAATTCTAATAGCATTAAACAAAAAATAATTTTTCATCTATGTATATATAAAATCTTAATTTCCTTACAGAAATAGAAGCAATACGCATTTTTATAACTCAAGGGGTTTTCTCATTTACAGCTTTTAACTTAATTTTTTTTAAACGCTCTTTTAAGGAGAATTCACCTTGAATAGAATTGCATTTTCTGCATTGGACATCTTTGCACTGACTTGCAAACTTGTTTTTTGAGCAACCGTCTGTGTCTTGCACGCTTCTGCTGCTCTGTATCAATACATCACAACACTGATGCACATAAATATATGTGCTGTTTTGTTACTGCCCCTCGTTTGCAGTCCCAGAAGGCAGCACTGTCATACTGCAATACAGGCAAAACTGAAAAACACACCAGTAAGAATTAGACAACAGGCTAAAGTGTCAAATTTACGTATCAGCAAATCTGAAGTCAGTATTATTAGATCAAACAACAGAGACAAAGCTATATTGGTGTACCAAGAGAGGGGAGGAAGAACACAAAGTTCACTTCATCATCGCCCACACTTCTATTAAATCTCTCTGCCTCGCCTTGCTATAGCTGACCTTTAAACACTGGAGTGGGAGATTTGCATCTGTGCCAAAAGAAAAGATGATCAGAGGATTCTTCCCTGCTCCCATCAAAATCCTTTTTTAATCTCAAGTTCAGCCAGCCTATCACTCCTCCTCTCAGAAAGCATTCCATCTCCATGATGGATCAGCTCAGAACAGTCTGTCAGCTTCCCCAAACACAAAACTGCCAGTTACACAGGGCCTGCTTTTCTCCTCGTGTAGATGTGACATTTCAGTCTTCTTGTTACCTATTTTTTGTTCACTGTTACATACTTGTTATCTCAACAGCAGAATTTCCTTTTGTCTTTGGTAGAAGTGAACCAGAGGCCAGAACACTCCAGTCAACAAAAACAGGCATGTCTTACAGGGGACTAGAAAGAACACTTGGATCCCTTAAAGCTTTTCACTATTATTTTGCCTTAATTTTCATAATTCAAAATGGTGTTTATATTCAGAGATAATTTTGAGATGTCCTAGAAGACTCTTTGAAAATGTTTCCATACAATCAAACATTTCAACTAGACTTCTGATTTAACTGCAATATTTAAAATTGAAAGGTATTTCAAAGCAAAACCTTAATGTGTCAAATCTGATAGTACTTAATCTTCATATTTTGAAATATTTTTTCAAAATTGCTGCATTTTAGTATGGAATTCCCATTAATAATAAGCATTTTCTGAAAAAAACAAATCTTTGAAGAATTTTTTTAGCCAAGGCTCACAAACAAAGACTTAGACTACAGAGAGAATCTTAACCCAAATCTTTTTTCATCCTGTAATATATTCTAGGGATTTTTTTCAATGTCACATAATCAATATTCAGACTTAGAAGTATTTGATGCAGTATATGAGGAATATAAGGCACTGCAGCCTAAAATAACCTCCTTCAGAAGAATGTTTAACATGACCCTTGGTGCTCATCAAAATACTTCAGCAGCTGAGTGTTTGTTTCATATGTGGGAAGTGTCCAATATCATAGCCAAAGTGGGCAGTTTAATGTGGTTTTGGGGTTTTTTTACTATGTAACTATGACTATTCATCTTCCTCCACATACCTGAACACCTTTTTCACATTTAAAACTGAGACTCTCTGCTGCGTGCAATTATTGTGCACGGTATCTCAAATCCTTTGCCACTATCTGAGCTTTTCCAAAACTAGTGCTGGCCACAAAGCCCCAGTTGATGCTCCTGGGAAGTGTGGCTGACACCCCAAGCCTGTGCACCTTTTAACAGCAGGTAGAACCTCCAGGCTAAGAGCACGGAGTAGTTAATAAACTCAGCAGAGAGAAAACGTAAAACACAAGAAAGAAGACATTTAGTTTCTACTACATCTGGAGATATTATCGCCCCAGAGCTGGTATGGTGTTCAGTCTTTCCATCTCACTGATGTTCTGTAACTCACTGAATTTATATACATGCTTCTGAGTTGTATTACTTTGTTATGTCTTAAATCAATTTTTAAAGGAAGGCCTGTAACTTCCAAATGCTCATTCAGAAGGGAGATTTGTAAGAGATCTCACTGCTCAAGCTGATTTACAAAGGTCACTGGCCTACGAGGATACCGTTTGTTTCTTAAATTACAGTATAAGCAGCGTAGCAGCAATTTAGCTCAGCTCAATTAACATGTCCTATTCAGAAAGGGGGGAAAAGTATCTTCTTTCTCAAGACTTCTTGCTTCTATTGGTGAATTCTTCCTTTTCAGATTAAAACAGAAACCACCGAAAATATCTCTTGATATTTTAAGCAGTACTTCTAACTTCCATACCAAATTCACTGTTGGATTAACCTTTGTGAGAAGACGAACTTTTGTTTTTATAATATCCAACTCAGTCCACTGCATTTATATACAAAACATTTCATAATCCACTCTTCAAGCATCCTTGATCTTTCAAAAACAGATTCAAAAACTACCCTCAAATACAGGACATGCCTGATTAAAACTGCTCTACAAAGCATAAGAAAATGCAATGTCTCAAAATAGACCAACAGTCAGCTCTCAAGGTACAAATCAACTCACCTCATTTCTGTCGTCTAAAAATTAGGCCTCCACACTAAACTAATCATTTAGTCAAAGAAGAAACAGGCACTTTATGTAATCAAGAGAAATCTTCGGAAAATCTTTATCTTGGGTTAAGAGTCAATGGGGTAAATAAGGTTTTAAATTGAAAAAAGCCCAACACAATAAAATCTCAGAATACCTGCTTGAATTTGTTAACTTTGAAAGCAGACAAAACAAGCAGAGCACTGAGAGGAGTGATACTGGTGGGTACAGGCCTGTATTATTAGTACAGGCTTTAAACTGAGCACGTAAGGAAACACTTCAACTGGAAATAACACAAATATCAATGGGCTGTGTTACTTAAAAATGGACTTACAGCCAAGTCCTATGATGCTACTGTACAAGCTGGCTTGTACAGGGCAATTAATTCGGCTATAAATAAGAAACCCAGCCGGCTCCATAGAACAGCTCCTGGGTGGAAAGACAGGAACCTCAGCCAATAATTCTATTCCCCCCTGTAAGAGTCGGTCTGAATTTTCCCTTATTTCTGCCTCACGATCGTCGCAAAGACCCTCAAAACCCTGAAACTCTCAAAAGGACTTTGCACAGAAGTTCTGGCCTGTTTGAGGTGGATGCTTGCCAAGTGATTGTTTGCAGCTGTGTTGCTGTGCTGCCATGGTACACTGCCTCGAGCAGATACACTGCCTCGAGCAGGTACGCTGCCTCGAGCAGGTACGCTGCCTTGAGCAGGGCCTGGCAAGGGGCAGCTTGTCCCCACCTCTTGGCTAAATGAACTTTCTGGGGAAATTTTGGTGGTCCTCCATGAGAAATCCCTCATCTTCTTCACAACCACTGTAATGGATGGTGATTGAAGCCCCCTCCCGAGGACTGAGACTGAGATCCCTATAACTCTAACACGGGGCAGGGAGAAGCGCTGGCCGGACTGAAGCGAGATGACTGCCAAGGGAGGTTGCATACATTGCAAAATGTACCTGCTCAGAACTGGTACTGATGGTACTGACAAAGAAATAGGTACTAGCCACTGTGGGCATTACATCAGAATGGTCATAAATCTCCTCTGATTCTGGCCCCATGCCTCTCGCTTTCCAAAGGACTATAAAAGTATCCCCCGAAACTCACCTTCCTTGGAGATCTCCCCAACAGACAGAAGAAGACTCCACGTCGCTGGATGGCTGCGAGGACTTCGGCGTTGGTAGCTGTAGCTACCCCCTGTAGCTTCCCTTACCCTCTATTTTCTCTCTATACTTTGTTTCCTTTCCTCTCCCCTCTATCACATAACACTGATGATTGTTTTCAATAAAGTGCATTGCTGTGATTGCACTGAGAGTCCCCTTGCATTGCCTTTCGCGCTCTTAGATCAGTAAATGAACCACCACGAATCCTGCCTTGCGGATCGTGACACCCCCCAGGCTGCAGCCATCCATCTCACTGCTCTGGAGCTGGGCGGTGTCAGGGAGCTGAGCAAGGACCGGGTTGTGTGACCCCCTTGTAACAGAGCTCAGACACTGAGCTCACTCCTTTGCCACATGCACAGCGAGGTGTGTGCTGGCCCTGCCTCCAGCACCGCTCCAGATATTAAATGTAACACTGTGACATCAAAATCATTTTATTACTATCACCACTGGACCTGGTGGCTGCAATAAAATCCATTCTTATGTGACTGGAGATCTGGCTACACAAATACACAGGTCTTTGTGGTCCGGATTCAGAAACTTATTTCATAAATTTCTGCAATTAAGTGAAATATTGTGACAAGAAAATTAAACACTGATGGTTTAATCAATATGGCAACAACAGCATATTTATAACTGAGCCACAGAACAACATTAACAAAGGATATATGAGAGAGTAGGCAATACCACTGTGCTGATTCAAATTATTGCTCACTGATTATTTTGAGAATGCAATATCCTCTCTTTTGACATGTTGTTCTGCCTTCACTTTCAAATTACTATTATCAAATTCAACTTTGGTGCAACACTAACATCATCAGTCCAGCTCAACAACTGCTCTGAAGCCTGTCAAGTGTGTGGAACATGTTCAGCTGGAACACCGCCTGACAGGATAGAGCAGAGACACTGCAGGAGACTCACTGAAGTTGAACTCATTATTGGATTCGGGAAAACCTACATTTTTTAAAAAACCCTTTTTCCTTAATTTGAAGAGAATTAAACTTCAGCATTCATTACACAGGTAATTTCCCAGCATATATCTTAAAGTGCAACAAGTTAACCTTTTTAAAATGAAAAGGAAATAGTAACAAATCTTCCTTATGCCATAGATATCTTTTAGAAGAGCAATGTTAAAATAAGCAGGAATGCACACCCCTGCTTTCATACATGAAAGCAATAAAAGAATGAAAGATCTGGGCTACTGATTGTACTGTGTACGAGATCCAGGCATGTGGATGCCAGACTCCTCCAAGAATTAGGGTGGCTGAATAACCAGTAAATTCCTGGGTGATTTAGACAGATTAGCATCACTTGTTTCAGCCTCAGGAACAAATCAGCAGGAAATTGGGAGAAAGCTGTGAGCCAGGAATTTCTGCACTGTCTGCATTAACTTTTTATAAATTTTGTTTACACATATTTTAACAAGTTATTTGGAGCGGTAAATTAAATAACTACTGAAAATTTGCAGAAGGATGCAATGGTACTAGATGACTACACGGTAAGAGAGATGAAATTCAGTTTAGAGAGAATAAAAGTGATTAATTTTGTGAGGAAATAACCAACAGTTTCTGTGATTCTACAAAATATCTTGACTGTACTGATTAGCACGCACAGTTCTGCCCTCTCACCTCATGGGCTGCAAGGTGCTGGAAAAGGTACAGGGAAGAGAGCAAACTGATCCTTTTGTGGCTTCCAAATAAGGAATTTTTTTAAAGACCAGAAATACCTTGAAAACAATAAAAAAATGGAAGAATAAGTGTCATGGAGAAGGAAAATAAGGACTGGTGTTAATTTTCTCTTATGATACCTAAACTCATATTCAGCAAAAGAAAAGATCATATGTGGGAATTTCACAGACACTTCACAACACATAGTCAGGGTATGAAAGCCTTTAGCACAGGATGCTCAAGATGTCAAAGGTTTACAGTGGGCTCAGACCCACACCTGGAGTGCTTTACAGACAGAAACAGAGCACACTGAGAATGCAAATTCTGTGCCTTTTTTTGCAATATTTTTTTCTTAGTTGTTTAGCTTCTAAAATATTTTAACTACACCTATTTTCTCTTAGTATTCCGTAGCCAGGTACATGCCAGCCATGATCTGGCATTTCAATATCTAAATTTATTTTCAGTAGCAGAGATGCAGCCCATTTCTGCCATAGCACACATGACTGGCTTTTGGAGTTGTAGTCCACAATATCCAAGTTGTAAGGGAATTTGGTTTTTGACTCTTGTATGCAGGAAATAAATAACAAAGGAAAGAATGTGAGGCCCCACTTGCAAACATGCAGATCATACCGCTCATTTAAGAACCCCCTAATAAAATACAATAATGCTTGGCAACTTTCTCCTAAATTATGGGAATTTTATACTGGATTGGATCTTGAATTAACCGGTCATCCAGCTCCAAATCTTACAGAGAGCAGACAACACCACACTATGGAACACTTCCCTGGCTAAAGGCTGGGCACCTGTCCCAGAGGGGATGAGTGATGTTTGTACATTAGAATTTTCCAAGAATTTACCAAGAAACATAATTTCTGTGATAAATAAAGGGGTAATAGAAATGGCAAGGATCCAAGCACAACTCATCTCCTTTGATCTGTCCTGCCCTTCTGTCAGAATCAGGCTCCCTGCTTTGGGCAGCACTTTTAGCTAGACCTGACTTCTACAGCACACACATTACCCATGGCCCCATGTTCAGCTGGACACCAAGCTCCAAGCATATTTGCCGCGTCTCAGTTCTGATGTGTATGTTTAAGTACATATGCTTCTGAAAACCACAACTAGTCACATCCAAGTCTATCTATACTATTTTCCTTGAGAAAGCAAGAGTGCAGTGCTCCACTACATCCATTTAAAAATACTTACATTCTCAGCTTAACATGGTTTAGGCCACTAAAACCCAAATATGCTTCCAGTCAGAACTGCTATAGTAACTGCTCTAATGTATTTAAAAGCCATTACATTTACATTAATCTACTTGGTGTTAAAGATTCCCCAAAACAGCTGCCATATTTCTCTCACTTACACGATGCTGTCGGAAATGACTGAATTTTTCTAAAAAATGAGATAAATCTGTTTATCTCCACAAAGCCCTTTTAAGGCCACTTGGTTAGCTGAAAACGTTTTTTTCATTTTGTTTTACCTCAGACAGGCTCACAGTTGATGGATGCAGTACAACTACCACCTCATTAATTTGCTAGAGAGTTTAGCAGTTGATAAATACAGTTTATCAAAAAGCCATCAATCAAGCTCTTGCTTAGAAACACTGGTAAGGGCATTAAACCAATGTAAGCAACTTTTAAGTAAGATACTTACTTCTACTAGATATCCAGAAGATAATAAAGTAAAATTGAAGTTAATTTGAATAGCAGCATATGACAAAATCCCCAATAAAGTGACATTTGGAACAACTAATTCAACAATAGGAGGTGGCACTGCATGCAGTCTCTCTTTAGAAGTAAGTTTTCTTCACTGTAGGGAGCACATTGAGTCACAGCATAAATATAAATATGTACACACACTGTGTATTCACACATGTAGCAAGATCAGTCTGTGGATTCTCCAGGCAGTGAATCTGTGCAGCCATCAGTTTCTCTAATCACACACCCACACTCATGGCCAGCTAGTCCTTGCACTTGGGACACAAATTCAAACCCATGGAAGGAAATGAATACTGGATTTTAGGCTTATGTCTTCTAAAATGAATAATGATTTGGGTATTTCAGATGGACTGAGAAATTCAGTCAAGTTATTTGATCTTCAGTGATTGGCTGCTCTTTCTAAAAATGAAGTCACTTCAGGATGGTTTAGCTTCAGTATTAAAAATCAGAAGAGCATGCAACTTTGAGTTTGTGTTTCAGCTGTCATTTGATTTTGCAGCAGAATCAAAATCAGATACTCTTGCAAATCGAAGAATAACAACTTTTCTTATTCTGTAATCATGACCATAAAGAGAAACATAAATGGAATACCCTATTTTTACTTTAGCTCTTTACCTATTTTTCTTTCGTTATCTCTAGGTCAGTCAAGATTAATTATTAATTCTGAGACAAATAGTTTTCCTAAGTAAATTTTCAGCTGCAGAGTGAATTCATTGATTTTTTTTCCCCATTTTTGCACTACTGCACACAAAAGCACCAAAAGCTAAAAAACCCCACAAAAATTATTAATGCATTCCTTCCAGGCACTTGAGATAATACTGCTGTGAATTTTTGACTTTAGCATTCCAGCAGTGTTCCAAGCTCCAGTTCAAATGAGTTTAGGTCAGTGTATATTTAGTGATGTTTGCAGGACTGATTGTCCAACAAACAAAAATCTCCCCCCAGCTGTATTTGCAAATCTCTTAGTGCTGAAGAAGTATCAGTGTATATACAATAAGGAAGTACATCCTTTAGAAATGAACACTGAGTCTCCAGTGCAGGGGATTCATTTAGCACCCAGGCAGGAGCTGGGCTCGGTGACTCTTGCAAGTCCTTTCCAACCTGGAACATTCAATGATTCTGCCAGCGGGCTCCTGGCTCCGAGATGGGGCAGAGCCCCATTTCTCCTCCAGCAGATCACTGCACAGACAATGTCACAGACATTCCAAGGGAGAAAGCTGGCAAACAACTGGCACTAACACGGTGCCTCCTGCACTTTGGGCAGCAGGATCCTGAACACTGCAAGCTAACACTCCCAGAAACACACATTTAGTCAAGTTCCCACTGAACACCTTGGTGGAAAGGCTTACACTGATTTCTCAAATTACAATTCTACACCATCTAATTTCTATGCAATGAAATGCTCTCCAAGGACAAAGCCCTCTGTCTTACTACATACCATTATAAGAAAATGGAGTATATTTACTATTACCCAAGGCCACTTACGCATTCTTTCCTGAAATGCCAGCCTTAAACATTTTTTGATATCTGCCAGCAAAGGGAGTGTTCAGTGGCAGGTCACTTATACCATATATTCCAGAACAAGTGCAGTTCCATCAAACATACCTCCACAAGCCTGCTGGTATGTTCTCGAAATATAGCAGCATATTCCTTTATTTCTTTCTCTCTTCCATTTTTAGCAGCTTCAATGAGAACTAGCAGTGGAACGGTGGTGTCTAAGAAGGAGTCTGAGATGTGATCTATAATGGCTTTCCGGAGCTGCAAAAGAAAGCAGTACATCAGTACCTGCTAACTGGAGTATTCATTAAAGTCTGCTGTAATTATTGTCCATTCCTATTTATAACACAAACACATTCACACTGTATTCATGCATTATTTGCACCATAGGTCTGAAAAGTAAAGCTACAATTTATGTATTACACAGAAAACTGTATTTAATTTTAAGGACAACTTTAATATGCCACTAGGTAAATATGCCTGTTTGTAAGTGTTTGTACAGATACGTAAAACACTACATCATGCACTGGTTGGAGCCAAACAAATATTCCCCTTCCTTGAGGAATAGGCTACTTAAGTGATTGCACATGTGAAAAATTAGTTAGCCCAGACCTCCTATCTCCTGGGTATTCTCTCTTGTAATTCAGATGCCAAGGGAGAAGGCTATTTAATTTTATAAAGAAAATATTAATTTAATCATGATTGTACTCACAAAACAGCTACATCCCATGATTTCATAATTGCAAAATTACCCAAGTATTTTATTTCTGGGAAATACAGTCTGGTTTGCAGAATGGCAGCCTTCATGGTAATTATGTCAAAGAGATTACTGATTGTGCCACCCGATAATGTATTAATAGAGCAAGAAGATCTATAAATGAGGCTGGAGTTCAATTTTCTCTGCTTAAATTAATTGCTCTTGAACCTCTAACTTAAATTATTAAAGAAGTATAACATTCTGCTATAAATTACCTGTCTTAAATTAGGCTTCACAGAAGCTTGTAACCGATCACTGGGACATAACTTCTCTTCAGAGGTTATTTTGCATGTTACCTACACATGACAGCTGTTCATTTAGATCATGCAGCACTACAACAAACATACCAACTGGAACAATACATGAAACACAGCTTCATTATCAAATGCACTGAATTTCCTACTCCAAATTCAGTATTTTTACAATATATAGAAAAGATATTGATTGGAACAGAAAAGGACACTAAATGTTTTTAAGTTCATCATGCTGCTGCCAAAGTATTGTTTTCACTTGGCATTTTGCTCCAATGTATCTGTGTGAAAACTCATTAGAAGTAAAAATTCCTACTACAAGAAAAATAGAAAAAACCACAATCTTTTTGAAGCTGTTGTGTTTGTAGGTAGGGCAGTGACCACGCACACCAGAAAGAATAGTGGAGAAATCTGCTGATTATCAGACAAGACCTGGTTATGAATTCCACCACTAGCTTTTGCACAGCCTCACCCCTAAAGTCAGCTCTCCTTGACTCACCAGAGGGACAGACAAACCTTCCAAACAAACATGGGCAATTCATGTTTGGAACGGTTTCTTTGTCTCTGAACCTACTGTAGCCCATCACGTCAGGATGTACTGTCTGGATACACTGGATGTTCTGCAAAGTAATTTACAAAGACAGAGGCTCTGGGCTTCCAATACAAAATTGGATTGCTTACATGCTCAGCTTGATTCAGGCTGAAATTAAAAAATAAAAAATTATTAGAAAGTTTCACTACCAGAAATAAAATACATCGAACCTCCAGTCCTGCCAAGTTACCTGCTAAGACTTCTCTGTTGTATAGGCGCCACTAAAGAAAACAGATATTCTTGCCTGTTTAAAATCAGGTACATGAATGTGACCTTGAAGAGTCACAGTTTAAAAATTAATTTTTGAATTTAAAAAAATCAACAACAAAAAGCTGTGGAACCATCATATCCATGGCCAATAATTGATTATCTCCAGCAGAAATATTCTGGAGTTCTGTACAGCCCAGACTGCAGGACTTTCACAGCCTTAGCACAGTGTGACTACAATAATCTCAGTCACATTTGTGGTGAGCTTGAGACACACAATTTCAAACCAGTAGCCTAATTTTATCTCTCATTGTATAATTCTTTGCTATAGCTTTTCATTGGTTTTCTTGGCTTAATTAACCTTTCACACAGAAATTATCATTGCTATTTCATTCTAAGAAATGCCCTATCCTGCAATTATGCAGCAAATCCCATCTTCTTCAAAAAAACAAAGATAATGTTGTGTCTTTGCTGACCACAAACAAGTCTGAAATTATGTTCCTGTTGCAACTCTGCAAAGGAATACATGAAGCTGAGAGTTGCCAAGGATGGCTTCCGTAGCATTAAAGAACAAAGAAATACAACATAGAAAAAAAAGGGAAAGACAAAAGAAAAAAGGAATATCTGAGGCAGTATCTATTTCTTTTCATGCTAATTCTAACAAGCATTTCTTCCATGACTCAGTAAGTCTTGTTTCTGATTCTGGCCACCTATAGGGCAAAATACTAAAAGCTAAGTAGCCAGAAGGGAGGCATATGAACAAAGGACAGCACCAGTAGTGCCAGCACACAATGCTAGGGAAGTTGTTATGCTATAATTAAACTTTTTCTCATATTTTCAAGTGAAAGAGACACCAGCAGAAGAGGAAAAGGAGGGGGAGGATGATGTCTGACAAATTATTTTCTTCTTAAGATGCAAGGTCTTATCCTTTGAGCAGACTGTTACAGAAGCATGGAGAATTTTTGTTTTGATATCAAAATGCATTAAAAAATAACACAGGAACATGTCATTTATAAAACATGGGGCATAAGGTTGTCAAAAACAGTGGAGGGTAGAGAAAAAAATGCCGGCAGCTGTTTGCAACACTATTCAACATCAGTACCGATGAGCAGAGAACGCTCTGTCTGCTTCTACTTGCCTCTTGCCTTACTAGACTACTCTGGCAGAAGTCCTGGACAAAGCTCAGAACATTTTGAGCTGAGGGATCTCCCTTTCCCGTTTTGAACGGGAGCCAGGAAGGTCATCTCTTCTGTGTCCAGAAACAGCTACCCATGATGAAGAAGTTACATAAAAATATAAGAATATCACCAGGAATAACATTTATTAAAGCAACCAACCAGCCAGAACTGCAGAACAACCACAGGAGAAACATCTGTGCAGTCCATTCATGCTACACTGGGAAAGAACTGGGAGGCAAGAACTGAGTATGGTAATTTCACATAATTACAAATTGGAATGAATAGGCAATTCCTTCCTAAATATTCGTACAGCTCTCCTCGGCAGGAAAGCAGTGATCCAGGTAAAACTGCAAACACAGAAATGACATGCACATCTCCAGCATAATACAAGTGTAAATCAAAACAAAGCAGAACAGTGTAAAATCCCCAGAAGTACTGCCCAAGCTCCTGAAATGAATGCAAGCAACCCCCCTTGCAGAGCCGGAGAGTTTTCACAGCTCCCAGAATACCCTGTTCTGGGGACTGTTACTTTTGCCTTCAGTCTTGCCAGACACAAGCCTTCCTTCACTCCCCCTGCTGTGATGTGCAAAGGTGTTCCAAAGGGGCCCATGGCATAACCCACAGCCGGGCTGCTGACTGGGACAGCACCTCTCTAATGATTTGGTTTATTGGGTACTACTGAAGAGATTTTAAAAATACAGCTTTATAAGGTTTCATCTTTAACCCAAATTTTGCAGAGGCAGTCCCAGTCATGACTGAAAGCAGAGCACACTCCACAGCACAACCCTGAATCCACTGAGAGCTGATGCAGTACCAGCAAAGGTACACAGTATCATTAAAAAATACAGCAGTATAAAAGCTGTAAGAGAAGAGCAAACAACAATTTTCATGTTTCTTGTAAAATTGCTGAGAGACAGAGTAATGAATGTTTGTAAGTGAAAGCAAATAAGACTCTACTGCATATCTGCAGGCACAAAATTCACAATTTCATGTCTCCCAGAGCAGGAATTAGGCATGCAGTAAGCAGTCTTCCTAAAACAATTCTTACGCAATTCATATGTATGAACATAGAATTGGAGGAAATATATAAAATATTTCTCATAAATTCTTTCCAGTGGAAAAAACGTCAAGCAGTACAGAGCTGTTCTGGTAAGACAAAATTACTGGTTCTAGATGGATTATAAATTGGGCATTATTACATTCAGCCTGAACATTTTCCAAAGGTTTGCAGAAAGACACAAATTGAATTAGTTAACAGCTTTTAACCACTGTAACAGAGTCAATAAAGTGTTTTAAGCTAGAGTTTAACTAACTCATGGGAAATGAATGGAAGGGTTCCTAGACACACTGAGCTGGTGATGCAGGTCTCTGCACTGAACACATTTTGGACAGAATGTAAGCAGAAACTGGATAGCTAATTAGTTGTAAACACTGTATTTATATCATATTCTTCTTATTTTTCAAGGCTCCCACTGGCTGAATATGGGAGCAGGAAGGAATTATTCCTCATCTTGAAGCACAGGCTGACTTGTAAGACTGACCACAAAGTTGGGAGGGATAGTCTTCCACCAGGGAGTTGATAAACAGCCCAGGCTGGAGACAGGATTAAAGAGGTGTGCTCATGTTCTCTGTAGTTGTAAATTTTCATGCACTTGGCTGGGGCAGCCTGGCTGAAAGAACTACTGAGTTTCTAGGGGTTTTCTTTCTGAAAGGGCACATTATACACTTCCAGCATAATTTGCTGGTTTTCTCAAAGATATCTATTACAGAGAAAGGGTATAAACACAGCTGATGTCTACTGCTAACCTTCTGCCCTTAACTGAAGTTGTGGATTCTGGTCCACGTCTCACATTTAGTTTTAGGACACTGGGATGTAAAATGGGGGAGGGGCAGACTGAGGACTGGGCATTCCAAGGATCCTCTTGTGTGGTAAGAGTTCCCACAGCTCTAAAGACCCACACATAGTGACTCAGTAGTTCCTTCAAGGTGTCCATTACAACAACCAGTAATAATTCAAGCTTATTGAAAATTAAGCAAATCTTGATGGCTAGAGTACATTACTGATATGTATCTACAGCAAATCTATTTAGACATGCATATGTACAGATATATATTCAGCCAGTATCATTTGGCAGGGTTTTCTCCCAGAGTTTTGAAAACTGGTATGTAAATATTCTGTGGAATGGTGCAGCTGTCTTCAACACATTTTTATTACGGAAAAGAAAATATTATTTTCAAAATGCATAAACTGAAAATAGCAAAATGGAAAAGACTCCCTCAGGACCTTTTTCTACCTTTCAATTGCCCAGGTTCTCACCTGTCTGCGGAGGTCTCTGGTCTTCTTGCACATTCCATCTATGGCAGCATTCAAGGCATTGCTTCTCTCTGCATTGTCAGTCTGCAATCAATGGGACAGAAAACAATCAGTGGTTGTGTGGCATCCCTCAGCAAGGGATCCTCTGTGTCCCGAGTGCTTCAGAGCATTTGGTAAATCATACGTGCTGAAGGATTTTTCAAATTTTTCATACATTTCAAGAGTCAGTACCACAGTATTCACAGAATGCCAATTTGTGATGTTAAGCGTAATTAGCTGAATCAAAACATACGCTTTAGAAGCAGTATACAGGAACCAAGTAAACACTTCCTAACTTCTGAATTGCTGTAATACTCCCAGTGTAATCAACAACATGAATAGAATTATGAGGATAGTGACGATGGTGATGATGATGATTAATAATAGTAATAACAACAACAGTAATATTTATGGCAATCCATTAATACCCTATTCATGTGAAAAATAATGTTCTCTCTCTACAGTGTATAAATTCAGCTGCCCACAATGCTGTGTGGTTATGCTTTTGTCTGCAGTATTCATTATTTTCCTTCTGTAAAACAGAATGGGTGAGTTTCAAAATGTCCAAGATGTTGCAATGCAAACACTGTCCATGCAATGGCAATCTCTTCATTCCACAGCACATTCTTCCTCAGCATCTAGAAGATTGAGTTCTTGAGATATTTTAGAGGTCTGAAGAGAATCAGTTTTACTTTCTAAACAATTTTAATCTTTTTATTTCCACCTATAAGCAAAGTGCTTCTATCATGGTTACCTATTTGAAACTGAACTTCACACTTCACTGGACTGCTCAGCCTTTTTTCCCTACAATATTACCAGAATACTTCTGTGCCTACTAGCTGGTTAGAATTTTTTTTGTCCTCTTAGTACAGAAACTACATGAAAATACAAAATGCCTGATGAACTTTGTTTGCCTAAAGCAAGCAATCATTTCTCACTACCTTGGACTGCCCTGGTCTAAAGGAAAGAACCACAAACAGTGGTGCTTTACACAAAGTCAGCACACATGACATTTACAGCACAAAGGACCAGGCTCTCGTAAATGCTAAGCAACAGCTATGTACAATGACCACAGTATTTACCAAACACCAGGAAGTCTCTATTATGAACATGACTGTGTCATTTATAAATAACATTAAAATTAATATGGAAGTAGTAATATCTTGGTAGGCACCCAGGAATATAAGCTTATTACCTATGTATCATATTCAATCAGAGTTACTTGCTTATTAAAGAAACCTGTGAACAGGATAATATGCTTAATATTAAAACAAAGACTAGAGGTGGCAAGAAAATAACTCTTACATTAAAATTGAATGTGCAATGTCATAAATGCTTTGAAATTATTAGCACATTCTGTATCAACTGAAAGAAAAAACTACTTTAAAAATTGAGCTTGTATTTTCAGGAAGATTTAGAAAATCTCCTATGACCTTCTAGCTCTGAAACTGCCTATAGTCTTTGCAGGGAACAGATGATCAAAACCAGGTCTTGGAGAAAGGTCTGAACTTCACCTTAAAACCTTCAAGGAATCCCTGGAGGTGGATACTCACTTTTGTTCCACAGTAATGCCATCATTTCTTGTACCAAGGCATGCACAGGAACCAAAGTAAATAATGACTCTTCTATTACGCTTTGCAAGCTCTTGTCAACCTTGACAACAAAATGATCCCTCCTGAACTGCCAGGTACACAGGGCCAGGAAAAACTCTGTGGATACAACTCAGCTTATGCCTATTCATTTTCAGACTACACAAATGCACTGGCATATGCTTTGGAAGTTTTAAATTTAGAGCCTATTTTTCTACAAAGACAAAATCATTGTAAAATATTGGGATATTTTTCAAATTCTCTGGTAATCTGTAACTTCAAAGGTAGCCACTAATGATACAACTGGATTTCAGCTAACCTAAATCTTTGAAGCAGCTAATCTGAAATAACCTCAGGCAGTAAGTGGCATAAAATATTGAACAGTGACCAAGTTAAAAACACTTTATTTTCTAATTCTTAACATAATAGTCAATGTCTAGAAAGCAAATCTAACTATAAATGAAGTTACTCTTCACCTCATGTTTTCCATAAGAAATAAAATACACTACAAATGCACTGTAAACGCAGCTTCAGGCTGCAAAATATGGACAAGTCCAGACTGCAGGTAACCTCACAACTGCAGACTCTCATTCTTCCCTAAAGAAACTTAAACATCAAAAACCCCACACTACTGTCTGGATAAATCCTACTTACAAAGACTTACGAACTTCTAAACTGTATGCACTCTTTTCCAGTCAGGGGAACACCCAGCTACAAAGTCTCCGGTGGGAACACCCCCAAACACCGGTGGCCTCAAGTTGGCCTCTCTTGGTTCTGTTGGGCCCCTGGGATCTGGAGTACTCCTGTGGGTGTGAATTCCCCTGCAGAGCTCAGACTCCACCTGGATCTGACACTGACAGTCCGGGAGCTACATGAGATGATGACACTCTTGAATAATCAAAGAGCAGATGCAATGTTTTACAAGTGTCCATTGAAATGTGGGCACAGCCAAACCAAAGGTGACCTGAGCACCTCCACACTCAGCAGAGTGCAGCTGTCTCACTCCCCAGTGCTGGAACCCACACATCTGGAGCTGAAATACTCTGCCTCTGCTTGGCAATTAAATCCTCCTGGTGACTGCTGTACTTCAAAACAAACAAGCCTATCCTGAAAGAGCTCCTTCTTGTACAGAGTGACTGAATTAGGAAAAGGGATAGGAAAATTATGCACATTATTCTGGGTTTGGATTTTAAAAATCAAGCAGTTGAGCCTTTCAGTTATCCTAAACTTCACCTACTGTTTTTTTTTCTGTAAAATATATGTAATAACAGTTATATGGCTCCCTTGTGGAGATCCTAAAAGCAATATCCAGTTCCTATTTCAATGAATTTCTAACATTTGAAACATTTTACAAGCACTAAGTCACAGTGTTATTAATATTCCACTGAGTGAAAATAAGTATTTTTAATTAACACTGGATAGCCTGAAGATAAATGCTGGGTACTGCAAATAATACAGGCCCATCTATTTCACACACTGGCAAACAACGTTAGTTGAATGCCTCAAAAACCACACGTGCAGAAAATCTCTCCTGCTGGATTTCCATTTAAACCAGGACAAACATACAGGCAGATTCTCAGCTGTAACACGTGGCCATATCCCCACAGGTTTTGATGGAGTTCATTTACAGCAGCAGGGGATTGTGACCTTCCCAGGCACTCCAGACCCTGCTGCACTCCAAGGTACCGAGGTGAAAACCACGACATCTGCACAGCCTTGCCGGACTCAGGAACAAGTCTCCAGCCAAACCTCTGTGGGTAAATGCCAACAGTTACCAGCAGCAACAAAGACTGCAGGAATCCCACAAGTTCCAGACTTTGCTGAGTTGATCTTAAAGGACTACAGATGTCACAGCATATGTCACAGTTGAGACAGCCCGATACACAGTGTCACCATACAATTTCAGAAGGCTTCAACCCATACAGAGCAACAGCACACCATTTCAGAAGGCTTCAAGCATCAGCCCTTCTCATTTTTTAGCCCAACCTTTCATACCCCTGATGTTCATGCATTCTGTGTGCCCTCTGCTCCCTTTGTGATTGGTCAGTACACCTGGGCACTCCATGGCTCCTTGCTTCTCACAGCTGTAGCCCATTGGGGATGAGGCTCGGCCACAGCCCCACTCCCAGCTACCACAAACTGTGTGCCTACACAATATAGATACTCTGAGAAGGGTTTTCATTTCACTTTGTTGATACTCCTGAAGGCCCACAAATGTTTACCTGATAGTTGCCCTGATCAGTAGATTTTAAGTAAGATATGGGCAGAACTACTTATGTGATCATCTAATCTCTTCTAGTACTTAGGCCAATATTCCCATATTTAAAGGTCTGTGGCCAGAAATTAAACATATGTTTTGTTTCATGGATGTGTTTGTTACCAAATAGTCATTGAACAATCTTGGGAGGAATAAATAGGATAAAAAAAAATCCAATCTACAAGCATGATTGTCTTTGTTTATCCCACAATGACAGAATGGTTTGCATTGGAATGGATTTTAAAGCCCATCCCATTCCACCCCTGCCATGGGTGGGGACACCTCCCACTGTTCCAGGCTGCTCCAAGCCCCATCCAGCCTGGCCTTGGACACTTCAGGGATCAGGGGGCAGCCACAGCTTCTCTGGGCATCCTGTGCCAGGGCCTCACCACCCGCACAGGGAAGAATTTCTTCCCCATATCTGGTCTAACCTGCCCTCTGTCAATTGTCTCCAGCAGCTGTACCATGACTCTGTGATAAACAGCTTTTGATATAGTTCTGTGTATCCAAGAACAGTTTTAGTTTAAAAAAGACTAGCACATTTATCAAAATCAGTTCTCTATGGAAATATCAAAAAAAGAAGCCAAGCTAAAAGGTAAACACCAATCAATACTACAATAACTTAATAAATGTCAGAGCTCTAATTAAATGACTGACTGTTTCAGCCTTTGTGTTGACTGCAAATAATCCTATGCTCAGCAATTAGAGGGTCCTGTACACCGCACCTTAATTCAAAACAAAACAAAACAAAAACAAACTCCCACACAACTTAGGTAGCCCATTAAGGCAAAGTCACAGCCTCTATGGGACACCAAGAATTTTATGTCTGTTGTTACAATTTAGCATGTAACATATAATGATTTTTTTTGCATATGGAATTTATAAATCGTTCTTCTTTTGATTTATAAAGTCACTGTGAATTCTAATCAAAACCATAAGATCATAAGAAAATTCTATAAAAAGCAATTTTACAATTTATTTTGCATGATGAAACAATTTTGTCATTACTTGGGACATTTCCACGCCTCAATTTTTTGTGCAACGACAGGATTTTTCTTCTTTTTTCATACACAGCTTATAGAAACCCTGATCTTTCAAATCCTGTTGTGGAACTCAATAAAGTAAAGACATCTACAAGCATCTGTCTCAAAAAAGTCCCAAAGAAGCCCATAAGCCTTTATAAGGGAAGATCCAGTTCAATCCTCCTGCAGTCTTTGTTTATCCCAGCTGGTTCATGGCTGCCAGAATTAGTTCACACCGTGCTTCAGCCATCAGTAACTGAACAAAACTTATACCACTTTCTACATGCTTTGCTAGGAGGAGACAAAGGATTTGTTGCCTTGAAGGTCACACAGAGAGAAAAAAAATCCAAGATGAGTGTTTGGCTATGTGAGAAATGCCAAGCATGGGGCAGGACCTCCTTGCATTCCCTTGTACCAGTTTGGATACCAGTAGGCCCTGGAATTTGTCCCTTAAAGGCAGAATTCATGCAAATATTATTTTACCCTTCAAATTTTCAGCTTGCCTCTTAAAGTGCAATGTCCAAGTGAAGACCAAGATTGCTTGTTGGAGGTGCCATGTCTGGTTAAATACACCAGAACAAAACAATTACCATCTCCAAACTTGCAGAACTCAGTGGACAAGTCTGTGTCGGGCTGGAACTCAGAAATCAAGTGGTTGTTTTTCTTTTCAAGTATGTGTCACGCTTTCAAACAAAATGTTTTAAAGACCTCCTGGTTCCCCATCCTGGAAGTGGATAGGAATAACTCCTTGTGCACAACCAATCTCATTGAAACATGGAACTGTTTAGATGCATGAACAATTACATGCACAGCACTCACTGCCTGAGAAACCTCTTAAGTGAACACTCCAGGAGTTATTCAAGGAATCTTCTGACAAGGCATTTAAGGCAGAACCTGACATTTCTGACATTTTTCCTGTGAAAAGGTAAAAGCTCCCAGGCCTTTTCATACAGCATTTCAAAGCCTATTTTTACTGTACATCAAAAACCTGGAAAGGGAAATTAATTTAGAAGTACATTTATTACCTTTCTTTTTTAATATGGGAAACACAAATGAATGACCCACAAGTACTTTAAATTGAAAATCACTACCTCCACTCAGTGACACAGATTCCCTACTCTTAACACACCCACCCCAGTGTGATTTTTTTTAGACACCTGGCTCAAGAAAACTTGTTTCTGTGATAAACAGGTAAGCATATTTTTTGAAAGGGAGTATGGAAAATCATATGCAAGTGAGCAAATAAGGACTCTTTCATGTGGAACTGTTTCTCATTATAGAGAGGGTTTTTTCCTCAACAGCTTCAATATGAGATTGTCATTTTCCTCCTCTTCATGCCCTCATGGAATACTCCCTATGGATCTGATGCTGTGAGATGTAAAGTACCTCATAAGAAATTAATTACCTCAACCTCCACTGCTACAACTGGAGTACTAAGGGCTCTCCTTCCTGTGTCGATTACCCTTTTCCAATCAATATGCAGGAACAGCCTAGAATTTAAAGCCTCTAAGCATAACCCATTTTTGGCATTCAGTTACATATAGTTTGTAATACTGCAAAACAAATTTTAAATTTCATTCTAGACAAGCACACATCAAACAGTCTAAAAAACCCAGAATTTAGAATGCATAACCCTTTAATTATTAGCAAAAACACTGAAACACTGAAATTTGCAGATCCACATTAACCCTAACATCTTAGAAAGAATGATGTTGCTGGAATATGCCTAATACTGCATTGCCACGGTACAGCTGCTGTGTAGCTGAACAGGAGAAATCCGGCCATGACAAACGCAGTCCGGCTGGCCTGGCCCCTTCTGGAAGGGAGGCAGCAGAGACCTCAGCCAAGCCTCCCCCAGCCCAGATCAGATCCAGTACTGGCCAGAGAGCTGGGCAGGGAGAGCTCCCATCCCATCCCATCCCATCCCATCCCATCCCATCCCATCCCATCCCATCCCATCCTATCCCATCCCATCCCATCCCATCAGCTCTGAGCCGGGAGATCCAAACGCCCTGGAGAAAGGGCAGCCACAATGAATTCGTGGTCAGTGTGTTGAGTCCTGTGTCTGCCTCCAACCCACAGCCCTACATAACAATAGTGCACGTTTTAATCCACTCTCCAAAACATCGGCCTCATCAGCTGAAGGTGTGGAGGATGGCCAGGTTGTCTCAAAAGACAGAGCTGGGATCTTTATCCCTGGGATAATAAATTCTCTTGAAAGTGACTGGGATCCAGTCATAAGAGAAGACAAGGAAACTACACTATTCTAAATTTTTATTACTTCTTTCCGATACATATGACAAATATCTCCTTATATCAGTTTTTCTCCAATTTTTTCACATTGGGACTATTAGAAAAGTTCAGCATTACTCCAAAGTGATCCTGAAAAAACATCCATACTTTCCTACTACTTATTTGGAGAGAAGAGTCACGGGAAGTGCATGTGTCATAACCAGCGTGTTTCAGAGCAAATACAACCATCACTTACTTACAACCATCACTTACTACTTCTAATGCAAAAACCAAACACCACAGGCACTTCATATCTGAAATATGACAGTCTTAAAACTTGATAGAGAAACCTTAAAGGCCAGCAGTACTTTATTTTGGTTTGTATTTCAACTCCAGGCCTATCAGAGGAATCAGCAGGGAGTAAAAATTACATTAAATTTCTTTCAATCAGACGTTACTGTCATTCACAGATGATGCAGGAAGGAAAGGCAAACATAAGTAGAATTAGAGCAATACTATTGAACTGACAGCAAGAAGTATACTTGAGGTTAATCTGCCTTTACTAAGAAGCAATTTTCTAAGTTTCTAGTATGGAAGTTTTTAATTGAATATCCATCTACCTTTCACCAAAGTGTTCTGGCAGTTTTACAGCAGAAAAATAGAAAATTAGTTGGAGAAAATCTCATTCTACAGCAGCAGCATAAGACTTTCCTATGATGAACTATCATATAAATTGCTTGGAGATTATATGCTGCTATGAGAAAGAGGAAGGGGATGGAGGGAGAAGAAAATTCAAAATAAAATACAGTAGAGTTGCTGAGACAGCCCTCCTCATTCAGATTGTTTAGAAGTCTTAGCTGTACTCTAAATCTGAAAGTTATGGTCTTAAACAGCAGCCATAAATAGGGAAAAACGTCCAGCACCAAGCCATTCACATTCTGCCATTACCTAGGAACAGACTAAGTTACTGCAGGTTCCAAAGTGGCACTGCAAAGGCACATCCTGCATTTTTCAAGGAATCAAACACAAGCTTACTGTGCCTTTGAGGTGGCATTTTAATGCACAACATCCTACACAAATAGATTCCTGTACACTTAAGAGGAGCACTCAAATCAAACAGCATTATAAATACATATACATATAATACATAATTAAAAATATGTAACTAAAAAATTGGATTTTTAAAAGAAAGTCTTCCAGTCTTCCTCATAGCCCCTCCATGCTAGTATCCTCACGCTTTCTCCTTGTATTTCCACTGTACCATGGAGAGATAAGGAAGGTAGAACAGGAAAATTAAGAAGTTTGCTGTGTTGACACACTCACTACTCTGGGAAAATCTCTGTGATAGTGTCCATGATCAGTCATAGGACAGACATGCTGTGATGTTTCTTTTAACAGAAAACCGAGCACACTCTTGTATCACATTGGATGGGTAATGAAGATTGATTCCCTGATTTTCACTCCCACATAACTTTAAGATTTCTCTGTAGTTCACCACAAGGAAGCAGCTTGAGATGAATATGGGGGGACTCATGACAGAACTTGGCCTACAGACAGAAACCTTAGAAAACAGCTACTTATCCAAGACTTCAGCTTTGAACCAGGCAGAGCTTGGTAATTTCAAATAACACACATGCTATGGATGTGGCTCTCTTCAAAACTGTACTTCTAAATAAAAGTTAAATACTGAAACCCCAAACAGACCAAAAATATAATTCCATTTAATTATGTATTAGTTGCATTAGTTAATCCCTTTCTAATCCAGAGTAATTAATTTAATTTAACATCATGCTGTGATGCAATATGTGAATGTAGGAGACTGAGAGGCACTTCAACATGCACAGTGAATGGAAGTCCAGCTTTCAGGGAAAGGTCTAAGTTAAGTTCTCAAATTTACAAATATTTCTGCTGAACACTATCCAGCACCCTGTGTGTACAGTGAGTCCAGACTGTGTCAATTTCCTTTGATACTTGTCCGGTCCGTACGGAGCACCGTAAGGTAAAGGGGAGGAACACAGGAGGTTCAGGGGACCATCACAGCAAATGGTAGCAGATGCCATCACCTCACCATCCACCCATTCACCTGGGTGAATTCAGTCACTCCTGAACAAAACTGTTCACAGCAACACAATGAAATGGCTCCAAGGTGATATTCCTAGAAGCTCATAACTAAGCGTTTCAAATACTCAACTGTTATTTAAATTTCACTATTGTTAGCTAGAGATCTACTCTAGTCCAGAAAGTTTCTGTTGTTTGCACTTGTGCGGGAATGCACACAAAAGAGAGTGGTAGAAGAGCGCTTGAATGATGCTTTTACACCATGGAGTGCCAGAAAGGGCCCTTGCAGAGCCATTTACTCAGCAGATGGATCTGCAGAGTGAGAAATCACTGCACTACTCGGGCCATTGGATTAGACTCGCAGCACAAGCTTGAACATCCTGGGTTCCTGTGCTACAAGAGAGAAAAAAGCCCCAATTTGTTAAAAGTAGCAGCTACCAAATGGAACAAGGGAGGTTGTATGTGATGGCATGCAGGGAAGACAACTGAAAATTACAGTCTCCTGCAGGGCTGGGATCTGCAGAATCCTGCATGAGATCAGGAGAGTCTGCTATTCAGGGCATATTCCTCTGCAGTCCTATGCAGAAATTCCCTGGGCTTTTTCCCTATTTATTTTTACACAGGAAAAAACCCAAATATACCTGTGGAAACATTCAAACTCAGCGTGCAATATTTCTGACATTCCAACATAGCAATCATACATCATGCTGGGAGTTTATTTTCTGAGGACTTTTACCTGAAACGTTGTAGAGAACTTTTCTCTAAACTGAAAATGCAAAGTTTCATGTTTAATTTTTTTAAACTATTCACATCTCCAATTAACCAAGGAATTAATTTATTATAAATGAACCTATATTTTCATATAATTGTCATCAGCTCCATGGAAGAAAATAGCAAAAAAAAAAAAGAAAGGAGAAACATAGACTCCAAGATACAACTAGAACAGAATCAGTAGGAAAGTCATTATGAATTATGTTGGGTAAAGCAAAAATATTATAGAGCTCAAAGACCTTTTTCCTTTAAGATTTATACTAAATCCTTCAACTTTCAACGAAATAAATTAAATTCTTAGGTGAAATCTAATGAGTAACCTGTTCTTGCTGTAAATCTGTGCTACTGAATTTCATGTGAAGTTTAAGACATGTTAAAAATACAGTCAGAAGATTAAAAGCAAAAGGTTAAGTAGGATCTTTCCATAAATACAGTTCCCTAGTTGTAATGTACATGAAAATTCAAACACTGATAGTTTGCACTTCTATATAAATGCATGTAAGATCTACTTATATTAAAGAAATATTCAGGTTGTGTGGATCTGTAATCAAGGTCTTAAAAAGATCTGCTGTTTGCATGCCCGAGAAGCAGGCACATTCTATACCCCATCGTGTAACATCTGAAACGTTTCCTTGGGAAACCACCGAGCGCTTGCTCTGGGATCTCCCTCGCTGCTCCTCACCACGGTGTCAGGGCAGAGCAGCTCCAGCACTGCAGTGGCCCTCAGCGCTCGATGCGTGCTGGAACGGGAGTAACAGAGGGGAGCCCGGAGCCAAAGCCCACCCACACTGCCAGCTTCAAGAACAGCTGACTGCTAAGGAAGTCTCCTTTATCCTTGCAAATGCTTGTGTTTGCTCTAGCAGGGGCAGCCAGTTACCACTTCCGTTTATTAGCTGGCAGATAGTTTTGAGGTTTCTCATGTAATTACTGATGAAGTACCACCCTGCCAAAAGCCACGCCACCTCCTGGTTCTTCCCAGAGGCCGCAGCATTTAACAGCAGGGCCAGTGGAGCTGCAGGTCGCACGCTGCAGCCGTGCGGAGCTGCAGTCCCAGATGCCACGGAGGACTGTAACAGGCTCTGGCTGGTGCAGTACAGCTCCTGCCAGCAGCTCAGCGGGCTCAGCTTGTCACACCCGGAGTCCTCTGAGGAGCCATGGGACACACGGCCGGCAGCGAGCTCCGCAGGAAGCTCGGACAGAAGCGCTCTGAGCCCGCAGCAGCGCGCCCGGGGATCCCGCGTGGCTGCAGCGCGTGTGTCACTGCGCTGCTGTGCGTCCTGCTGGGACACAGCCGCCGGGGGGAACCCTCCGCACTGACCGCTCCTGCTGCTCCGACAGCTGTGCTATTGCTGTGCGTGCATCTGTGCATTTCATCACACAGATACGTTCTTCGAACACATCACAATCCTCAAACATACATAGCAAAAATAAATACAATAAATATACAATAAATACAGGTGAATGTGTCAGACTGTATTTAGCTTACATTATAAACCCACTTTGGACTGAAAGACCTGCCAAAACTGCAGGCTGATCTGATGAGAGGCTCAAAACAGCAAGTGTACAAACCTCTCAATTTACCATAGTTCAGAGCCACGTTTAAGCATTCCATATCAAAGAAAAGCCAATTTTATATCAAATTGATATATAAATAGTGTTAGTAAGTTCCATGAAAAAAGACAAGCATATAGGAAAATTGGGAGCATGGTTCTGAGAATGAAGATAATCATGACACTTATTAGATATATTTATTTTACTTTAGACTTCCATGAATAAAATACTTACTATTATTCTAGGAACAGTATAGCAGCATGGAAGCCCTCTTCTGTAACCCCTCCCCTCCACTCATGTTCCACCAAAAGATACCCTGACCTCACTATTCTAAAATCACAAGGAGAATTGTATGTCTGTTTGTGGGGGGAGAAAAAAGTGGAATCACTTCAAATATCAATCATTGACAAAAGTATAAAACATATTTAAAGGCCCAGTGCTGAAAGTGTAACTTCAATTTGGCATCACCTTTTGTATGTAAATAAACACACTTGCAAATGCACTTACTGTATGTAATAAACTTCAGGGTGCCATGCTTCCAGACTGCCACAACAAGCATTGCCTAAAAGCAAAGGCTGGAATCCTCCTTTATTAACTCAGTAAAATTTTTACATGGAAAGTATACATTTATATATTTTCAGGGATATTTAAGGGTGCCATATGTTCATTTTTCATGTCTTCCAAAGTAGACAAAATACCTCTTCAATCACATGACAATATTCTATATTAAAAACTAATAAAATTAATAATTGAACAAAACCACATAAATGGGATTCAAGAAAACTCTAGAGCAATTGTATATGAAAATGCTTTATACCAGATTGTGCTTATAGCCTAAGAGAAAATAGATGTTGTAGTAAACCATATTACTTAAAGCAGAAAGCTGATGTGACACTGTCTGCAAAGAATGTTAATAAGAGCAAAATCAAAATCATAAAAGAATGAGAATGGGAAAGCTAAGCAGAAAAAGCAAAGAAAATATTCCAGGCAAGGTTTCTTCTGTAATCACAAAAAAGAAATTAAATTATGAATTATGGAAGAGTTGTTTCCTACTCAGAAGGCATGAGAGAGGATACTTGGAAATTAAATGAGTTTGCAGAACCAGGGCTTAGTTTTGCTTGCTTAAGACCATCAAACTCTAGGTCATGATTTTTTTAAGGTTACTGATACAGTTCTACACTCATCCATAACAAGAGCAAATTAAATATAACACACGTTTTTGCTACACTCAGGAAACCTCACAGGTGGGCACTAACACGTAAGAGCCGCGGCAGGCACACAGGGACTGAGCTAAGGAAACCAAAGCAAACACTCAGGCCCAACAGCCACAAAGGGGAAGGCTCATGCTTATTGGTGCATCATTCAGCCATGCTGAGCATGGCAACTTGGCTGAGAAAAGCCTCAATGCTCCCAGATGGTCTTTCTGCTAATCCAGGCTCAGAAACACCTGGCTCCTCGCACACCATCCAATGGAACTCCAACAGTTGAACAAAGCCAGAGAGAACCACACCACTGAAGCCAGAAGATGACAATAACTGGATATGCCATGATGCCTGCCTGGTACTTCTCCTTGCCTAAAGACATTCAGTCTGTGTTGGCAGAGCAGATGCCAACTAAAAGATTCTCCAGCTTTGGGGAAATCCCATCTAATCCCTCAGTACAACTACTTGTGCCTCGAGTGATCAGGAGAAGAGAACAGCAGACAGAGCTGCAGGGCACTGGAGCTATGTCTGATTTACACCCTGAGATAAAGAAGAAAGGAACTTTCTGTTGTAAATTATGCAGTCAAACAGGATGACTTAATGTAGCCCATACTGGCCAAGTCCAAACCCAAAAGCTGACAGATGTCCAACAGAATGTGCTTTCATTAAACCATCATGGTAATTCCATGGCGCTTGCAAGCATGTAAAAAAAAAAAAAAAGCCATTGTATCTCTTAAATTAGTCACATTTTAAGCAATACTTGTACATAGAGGCTATAGGGACTGGGAGAAACCAACTTTTAAAACATGTCAGTTAAATCCACCATAAGCAGCACAACAGAAGTGCTCTGAGAAGCCCCTGACAATGTAGGGGCAATGTGTACTGGGAGCCTCTGGGTATTCTTATCCAATGTTTCAAGAAATTTTGAGGGAAGAAAGTTACTGTAGTGCCTGCAAAAACTGTAGGTGCGGGTTTTGTTTAGAACATGACTGCATACATACTCTGCAGAAGCCCAAAAAGATGCTTCTAGCTCTGTTCACTTTGTAGCTGTTTTTGCAGCAAGCAGCCAACACTACTCGAGTGCCAGCAGAAATTATATTCATGGGGGAGATCAAATAAGCTGAAGGAAATACACTATAATATCCACTTAGTCCTCATGCGATAAAAGGATAAAAATCCCATGTTATATAAAATAACTTTAACTACTTATCACACTATGTATTAAGTATGGCATCCACTGAAAACGTTGCACTTTTAATTTTGCATTCTGAACAGTTTTAAAAGTAGTTTGGTAGCAATCACAAGGTTGAGAAATGTGCAGTATACAAGTAAGTGCTATGCTTTTAACAAATTTCATCCACTAAAAAATGATCCAACCTAATGCCATCAAGTATCATTTTCAAAGATAAATACACTCAAATTTTATCTGTAACCTGGGCCTAAATAAAACCAAGACAACAAAACTGAAAGGTTCAATGAATTAGTTGAAACAGCTGGTAAACCTCAATACACTGTACACGACTTTGCTGACAAAGCTAAAAAAATGAAAATAAGAACAAGCTTTTAAGCAGCACAAACAACACTTTGCTTTCATTTTCATATATAATTGAAATACCAAAGAGAAGCATACTCAGGGGCTCTAAATTATATATGATGGAAATCAGTGATGGAACAAAAATCAAGCAACTCAATTCCAGCATCAATGAACATTCAACATGAGGCAGAGAACAACAGGAAATGCCAGTTCTTGCTAACTTTAAATTTCGGAGGTTGTTTCACACAACACTGCCATTTCTGAACTTATAAAGGACTAATGACAATTAAAAACCACATCATCACCAAGAAGCAAGTGCCTTGTCTGGCTCAAGCCTATTGTGAAGAGACACTGCCATACAATGAAGGCACTGACCGACTGAGGCTGTGGCAGAAAATGAACAGCTCCCCACCCTGGAAATAACCTTAGTAATGGAGAAGGGAGAGTTGAGCTGGAATGAGCCAGATGACAGAATGGCATCTTGGAAAGGAGCTCTGAAGACAGTATCTGTAATTGTCAGTGGGTTTACTTGTTGACTTATTAGAGAGCAATATGGACTTGCAAAGCAGGGCTTTGTCAAGCAGTTTTTCTCCAATCTTTTGAAAGAAAAACTGAAGTTCAAGAAACAATATCTTTGTTAAAAATATGTTTCAGCTGTTACAGAAGCAGTGAGCATCCTCTATAGTTAGCAATGGTTAGTCCTCTCTCATTAGCAATTAGCATCCTGTGACTTCCCCCCACTGCAATACAGCTTCCACAAAACATGGGTCATGCTCCTCGCTGCATCATGATATATACACTGCTGAAATGGGTAAAGTGTAAGACAAGACTGATCCAATTTTTAATCCATACTTAAATGAGACCAATTTCTGATTCAATGCACTTATTAATAAGCCAGAAAATACCCTAAATTATTTATGTGTGCACAACATGCACCTATTTAGAGCACAAACAACACTGGTACCACTCCTGGAATTTGTATTTAAATTAATAGGAAATGTTGCTAACCAGAAAAATGCTTCTAATTTAACTCCTCTCCTTAGTACCATGTACTGTAAAATGACAGGAACCAGCACAGAAGACTCAGACTGAAACTCTAAAAGTTGGTGGTTCCCACAAAGGATGCTAAGTACCATCTGTGACCTCATGAAGAATTTACCTCCAGAAGTTTTGAGACTATTCACCACATTTCTAACACACTCTAAAAAGCTCTTCTTTTTCCGGACACATGCCAGAAAAATATTCAAACCTTTTTTACTTTATTTTGCTAACAAGGGTCTCATTCACCTAAGGCTCAATGAAGACAACTTGATTCAATTACAAATCAAGATCAGTGCATTTTCTAAAATACATTTCCTATCTGCAGACTACAAAACACTGTACTAAAGAATACTGAAGTCCCACTTTAGTTTAAAAATACAAAACCTATAAACATTTGCAGATTCTGTTCAAGATTATGTTTAGATTCCGTCCCTTTTATTCTTTATTCCTTAAATAAAACTTGGACAAGTCAAATGCTTTTGAAAACTACACCTTGTCATCAATTACTGAGTCTCTCATTAGAAGTATCTCACATGACACGGCCTTAGAAGTACAGTGATGCCTGCTGTCTGCGCCATGCCAGCTCATGATTCTTTGCCACATTCTCCCAGAGATTAAGGTAGCTCTCGATAATGGAATGCCGAAGAACAGCTACCCCTAGTGATCGGAGAGGCAGGAGATGAACTTCCAAGTCCTTCTTTTGTTTACAGTCATTTCTCATTTTCCTCAACGAGCTTGTTGCCAGACACGGAGCACCCACTGAGCAATGACAGTACTCAGTATCCGGACACATATTTGCATTGCAAATAATTTTACCAGGAAGAGCTTTGTGGATAGGTTTGTGTCACATTGTTACACCCCAGTCAGAACTCCAGCTTCAAACACTAATAAACCGTCATCTAAAGAGTTAATACCGAATTTAAATCACTCTGCTCTGCCTCCTGCCACACAGAATTGCAAACAGATCCTTCTAAGGGTCTCTGTGCAATACCAGGAATCCTCCAAGCCACATAGTGCAAGAGAGAGGACATCAGTGTGCTCAGATTGAGGCTGGCAGAGTCCCAGATAACATCAAGCAGATCTAGAGCCTGGCACAGGAGAAACATGGAATCACTGTAACGTTTAGCATGGAAAACATCGTTAAGATCATCAAGTCTAAACATTCAATCAACACTACCAAGCTCACCACTAACCCATGTCCCTAAGTGCCACATGTACACAGGTATTTTAAACACTTTCAGGGACAATGGCAGCCCAGGTGCCCTTGGCCTTGTTACCCCCCTGGGCACACCTGGGCTCATGTTCAGCCTCTGTCACCAGCACCCCCAGGGCCTTTCCTGCTGCCTTCCAGCCCCTCTGCCCAGCCTGAAGCTGCAGGGGGTTGTTGTGACCCAAGGGGAGGACCTGACGTTTGGCCTGGTTGAACCTCACACCCTTGGCCTCAGCCCATGGATGCCATACAGATCCTTCCTGACCTCCAGAAGATGGACACTGGAGGTCAGGAAGGTGTCAGCTTGGTGACAGCTTGGTGTCATCTGCCAATGGCATGAGGGTGGCCTTGATGCCCTTGCCCAATCACCACTGAAGACAATGAACAGCGAGCCCTGGGCAGCAGCACTGGTGCTGGCCCCAGCGGGGTGCAGCTCCATGCACAGTGCTTCCTGGGCCCAGCCATCAGCCAGGCGTCAGCCCAGCAAACAGAGCACCCGCCCAGGGCGTGAGCAGCCGCTTCCGCCACCTGAACGCTCTGGGAACCCGTATCAGGGGCGCCTTTAAATTCCAGGCAGACAACACCCACAGCCTTTCCCTCGTGCACTAGGGTGGTCACCTGGGCATAGGAGTTCAGGCTGTTCAAGCAGGACCTGCCTTTCATAAACCCAGGCTGGGCCTGATCCTATGGTTGTCCTCTTTTCACAGAGATGAAAAAAATTAACATGACTGTTCTGTAGTGCAAGAATGTTCTTCACCAGAAAATCAGGCATGTCTACAGCAAGCAGCAATCTTCCTGATTTGTCTCCCATGAGTGAATACACAGCATGCAGTCAATCCAGCTAAACGCTGTCCATGAGAAGGCACTTCTGATGGATAATTCAGTATCAGCACACAGACTACTTGGAGAGGTTTTTACCTGGAGCTTTCTGACCACTATATAGGCTCTTTACTCAAGTCCCACAATTACTTTCAAATATGCATAATACACTCTTTATATCCACCAAAAGGGGGATACGGGACTAGGAAAACAATTTTTACAAAGAAGCTAAGAAAAAAATTATCAGAAAGAATATCCATGTGGCAGGAAATTTAAAGCACACAAACTGCAACAGCAAAAAGAGGTAAGAGGAAGAAATCAAACATATACTCTCCATTTACCTGAAATAAAGGACAAAGATGTTTGAGAGCCCCAGCAGAAAAAGTCTTCCCCGACCTTAGTGTCGTATCACTGAAAAAATTATGAAATGTCGGTCCCTTTTAAAGTGAGTATTTTTGCAAATTATTTTCTGTTAGATTAAAACACTAGTTCTCTTTTGAAAGGGAAATTGGACAAAGTGTACTGGCCAGTTAAAAAACAGGGAAACATATTTTCATCTCTATTGCTCAAAGGAAAACAAGAAATAATTTTAACGCATGATTCCCTGTACATTATTCACCAGCAGGTATTAACTGGGCATATCTTCACATGAAAAACACACTATATGGAGAAAGACTCTTAAAAGTTCACCTTGGGTGCAAAACAGTTGATATCAAGGAATATTACTTCTAGGGCCAGGGAAATGTGTCTGCCAGGAAATAAAAGCAAGGTCAAGCCACAGATACAATCACAAAAAACTCCACCATTCAGATGTAAGACTGGAAGTAATCTGGAGCTGACACAGGTAAACACAGAACAGACAAGTGCAATTACCAGCCTGCTTTGATCTGCAGGACCATGTCCTCTCTGAAGATCCTGTGCTATTGTGGCAAGTAAATTTTGCTGCAGAGTATTATCAAGCCTGATGATAAAGTGGAGTCACAGTGGATGCAGTGAAGAGCTGGCACTGTTCTGGTAAGACTGATCAGCTGTCACATCAATCATGCCATGACATCATGTCTCTAATGTTCACCTGGGTGCATGATGAACTCTGAAAACCTTTCTCATTTCCTTACACGCACTGTGCTAGGATGAGGTCCCTGTCAGAAACCGGTAAGTGCACTGAAGACAATACTAATTACAGTAATGGAGGACTGGTATCAACCTCCTCATCAGCCTTTATCACAGTAGTTAATGCTCTGAGATTCTCACATGTTCATCTTTAGTCTATTGTAAAATAAGAATTATAATACTTACTTGAAAACAGCGAAGACTAGACAAGAAAACAGTACATCTAGAACTTGCGACACCTTCAAAAAGCAGTTCTTTGGTACTGACATACCAAATTTGTAATAACGAGTAAGACTGTACCCTAAGTACTAGGCTTACTTTAAAATATTTACACTTCAACATCACAGTGAGGTATTTATTCATAACCGTACATTGAAATGGTTTCACAGGCTACATTACAAGTGGCTTTATGTTAACTAGTAGAAAAGACCATTTATATATGCAAACTGTATTTACCAAGCTCTTTTACATCCTTGAAAACTTGGCTGGGTAGTACTGGAATGAGCAGACCAGCTGCCAAAACTCAGTGGGCCAGACTGTTGAACACAGCAACAAAATTTGACAATCATAATACCAACAATAATAATAATAACAACAACAGCAGCAGCTTCCTGTGATGGCAGATACGGTTGTGATACAACTATAAATGCATTCATAAATTTGGTCTCAAAATTTTGATAATACAGGAGTCTCTGAGAGCAGAAAAACAAACAGGATTTGAAGCCACATCACATGAAAAAGTCTGTCTAATCATATAAAGCACTATGCAGTGGATTGAACTTGCCTGTTTTGTGCCTCACATCCTTGTTTACCAGTGAACAAGACTGTCACTAGAACTCTCCAGATAAACATCTCTACTGCCTCGATGCTGTTTATCACCTGGCACTAGAAGTTTACATGACAGCTGTAGAACCGACAGCAGCAGCAGTGCTCTAGTACAGAGGCACAGCTCAGCTGTACTCTGGCAATCACCTTCAGTAGAAGAAGATTACAGGGGTTTGAAGATTCATTGCTTTTCATTCTGTCAGTTCGTCTGTGATTTCCTTGCCTGTGCTTCATGAGGATGACCTGATGTCCACTGTAGAAATGGGAGCAAGAATCCTACCAACTGCTTTCCTAATGAACACAGATGAATTTGCATTCAGTGACCACTGTTGAAAATATTTCAGTCATTTCTGGCTCACATTATATGCAATTATTGCAAGCCCTTATGCATTTAGTCCTAGTTTAAAGTCACTGTGATTTAACTTTTTTATTTTGTATTCACATTCACACTATTGTTCAGTGATTTAAACTTTCTAAGGCTATTTCAAAGTCTTCTCTGACAGGTGCTATGAAGGCGCTCTGGGCCTCAAACCTTCTCCAAACCTTGAAGAGTTCATTTCTGAAGTGAATTGACTTTTTAAATTTCCTTCTCTTGTTTATTTTAATTCCTCTGCTCCAAATCAAGCACTAGCACCCCAGATGTTTTTACTTTTGCTGTTTCTGAAATTCTAGTAAACTCTCATGTTACATCTCTACCTGTCCTTCATTTTTGCAGTCATTGTGGAAAATCTGTGTACTGTGCATGTTGAAGCTGAAATTGGCTGTTCTCTTCCATGTTCTTTTCCTTTTTTATTTTTTTTCCAAAGTAAGTGTTCCCAGGACTCATTCATATTGTAGCACTTGTACATTAATCACACTCAAAATGTTCACGGTTCATTAAAGAACTCTGTGTTAAAAGAAGCCAATGGAAGTTGCTCATGAAGGAGTAATTCAACTTCTGCTCATAGACTCTTATCCTGTGGTTTGTTTGTTGAAATTGTTGATCAGTGTCTAATTTAGAAGTTTTTTAATGTGAGTATTGCTGCTGATTTCTGATCATTGAACATTTAATTAACAAAAAACATACACACATAGAAAGATGTTACAATTAGCAACTGCTAATTCCATTTTAAAGATATCAATGGCTTTTTCAGTATATTTGTTATAGACAATTTTGTAACATTAATTTAAAGGCAAAATATTTTACAAGGCAAAAAGCAAAAATCCTAGGTACTTTGAGGTTCAGAGACAATTCTATGAACTTTCTGATTTTGACTAGGCCATTCTTTACAAGGAGAAAACAAATTAAAGATGTAAGTGTATGCTATTACTCAAAGATAAACATCTCTTTGAGACGGATACAAATCACACAACATAAGTTTGTTCAGAGTTGACAAAACACACAGGTATCACTTGCTACCTAACTGCCCAGCTGTATCAACCATGCAAACAGAAATTTAAAGCAGCTTAGTCTTATGTAATAGCAGACCACTGTAGCTGTGAGGTCTATAATCAAAAGGGTAAGCTCAAGTGTACAGCACACCACCTCAGAAATATGGCAGGGAGACACATATAAAATTTTAATGTTGCTGTTAAAACCTTTGTAAACACTGAAAAGAGTAAAATCTTATTATCTGCCTTGCTCCTGCTTCTCCAAAGCAAATAATCAACTTAACATACACTAAATAGGTGCTCAGTAGCATGAGATCCACAGTAGCTTTTCTCCAGCTGTGTCTTCTTATCCTTTAAGTACACAATTGAGACAATTTTAAGCACTTGCCTTTTGACTGACTGAATGAGCTGTGTCCTGAACTTCTCAGTGAACCCAGCACAGAGAGCCCACAGCTCAAGATTTACAAAATGCAGAGACACTCCTGAGAGACACTCGGAGCTCAGCCACCTGTCCACTACTTTATTGTTTTATTTACTCTTCCTGCGAAAGAATCAGACGTACAGCCAAAAGTTCTTCTGTGACTTGAGGAACACACACTGACCCATCAGTATGTGTACCTGGTTATTATGTCAACAGGATCAGTCTAGTGTCACCTATCATCCACAGTGCAATGGGAATCACTGCAGAACTGTAAAATACAACAGCAAGAGTCAGTTCTTCCACTAAGCTTTTCTCAAAGTGTTGTTCAAGGAAAGCAAGTCCTCCTCCCTGATTTGCTCATGAGAAAACTGAAGCACAAAATGCTGATGTTATGTGGCCATTGCCACTGTCATGCCAATAGCAAAGCCAGAGATAGAAAATAAAACTAAAAAAAGAGCAGCTTAACTCAGAGAGGTCACACATGAGAACACAACTGAACACATACACAGGTTAAATAACAGTACAGCCAATGCAACAAACTAGAGAAAATAATCTGGGTTTCCTGAGACAAGACTCCCAGTGCAAGTCAGGATTTCACAACACAAACTCAGTATCCACTGACACCAGTTGTCACTGTAACTTACTGCGGTGAGGAAATGTAGTATCACATAAACATCTGCCATTATCCAGCTGACAATCCTACACTGACAAGGCAGGCCTGGGAAACCGGACAGACAGCCTCCATTTACCAACAGCTGAATCATTTCACCTTTCAGTCATCCTGCTTCTGTGTTTACAAACCCATGTCTGCATCTTTTAAACATTTTCCCCCCTTCAACCAACAGATGGGTCCATCTTCTACTTTTACCAGTCTGACTTGCTGAGTAATGGAAAAGTTAGCCATCAGTCCAAGACAAGGTTAAGAGGAATGGGAATGCCAACTTCCCTGGGTTTTTCCAGCCAAAAATCAATCTAGGACAATAATCAGTACAAATCTATCATATTTCCTGGCAGCAATAAAAAGTTTCAAAGAAAAAAAAAGGCAATAGCAGAATAATTATGATAAGAATGAACTTGTAGAACAAAATCACCTGCAGGTCATGCAAACTAGAACAATTAGAATCCATTTATTCTGCTCAACCTGGATCATACTCTGTGCAGCACTCACCCTAAGAAGGACACAGAAATTAGATTTATTTGCCTGAATAAATTCCTACAAACTCCAGAAATGTATTCTGCAAATGTTACAGAGTTGAGGCTATAGAAAGAACCTGAGTTGGCCAGACTACTTGATGCACATTGCAAAGACACAAATTAAATATTACAGCAAAAGCTTAAATCAATCACTTTCAAGATAAAGGAGTCCCTGCAAGTGGTTTCAGTGTACATCACATAACCTCACAGGCAGTGCCATTCCTCTGTCTTGATCATCATTAAACAAGCAGCAGTGAAAAGCACTTTCATTTATTGTTTTGTTCCATGGATTTAGGGAGGGATGAATCTTTTTTAAGTTCTCTAAAGTGACAGCTGAGAGTGTTTTGGATGAAGAGCTCTTTGTTTAGCTATGAAACTACAGACAAAAGGCAGGTCAGAGCACAGCAAGCTATCATTCATGATTTCTTCTTCTCTCACATTAGGAAATAACTCTCAGAATGAAATTAATTCATTTTACACGTCCACACAGTGCTTACTTTCGGGGTTAAGGTAATAAACAAATGCCAGTAAATAAAAGTAAGCACTGCCCTTCTGACTGCAGTTGATAGACCCTTTTTCAGCAGAACAAACACAACTGCATGTTTTGAAGTTTAAGTTTGCCTCCTCTTTTTAAGGACATAGAACACAACCCCAGAAGCCCCTTTCCTTATCCCTCACATTCTCAGGAACTGTTGTTCTGGCGCAGCTACAGAGCACTGCTGAATCTCTACTGTGAAAATGCACGTGTATGCTGAGGTCTGTCTCTCCAAAAGGCCAAAGGATGTCCGTGCTTCCCAGAGCACAGCCAAGGACAAACTGTCCCTGTCCTTGCGAGCTCTCCCCACATGGAGTGGCACAGAGCAGGTTTATCAGCCATGATGGGCAATTCCCCACAGGCTTGTCCCCAGAGGCTGCCCCAGCACCACTTCCATCCTGCAGGGAACAGGCAGGACTGACACTCACAGTAGTCACAGATAACAAACTCTGTGTGGTTGGACGGGAGTAGGCAGAGGTCTCCCAGTAGCCTCTTGGGGAAAAGATAACAATGGAGCTTTAGAACTCTCCACTCAGAGGGTTTAAAAATCAACAGTACATCATCAATACAGCAGCTGTCTGACATGGACTAGTGAGGCACTCTGTACCCTGGAGTGACTGATGGGAAGTTAACACAGGACGTGGTAAGTATAAAATCCTATCAAGTCAGAAGATGAAAGATGGAAGAGCCAGAAACAACCAGGCCAGGCTGACACAGCAGCCACTTGTGCACGTCTTTAACCTATCACAACAGCCAATTTGGATAGACTGTGAATCAATGTTTTATGAACTCCAAACTATGATCATTGCTGCACATGGACCAATGTTGAACCTTCACACAGCAGGCATTTTTTGGTCCCTAATAACTTGAGATTCAAGCTACATCTACAAGAAAGTGGTAAAAAATCCCTAATAACTGTACTGTCAATCCTTTCCCTAATTGAAAACATTTAATCAGGTGGAATATTCAGTACAATGACACCTCCTCTACTGCTACAGATCACCTGACACAGAAGAAAGTACAAATCCATTATGATGGGACCAAAACTGGGGTTTGCAACTTGAGTGTATAGTGGCTTAGGGAATGTCTGCAAGTCACAGGGGGCCGTGGGGAGCCAGACATGGAGCCAAAAGCCTGCCATTTCTTCATTTTCCAGTGAAGAGACTGAGTATGCAGGCTGTATAGCCTGCTGTCACCTGAAGGCAGTAGAAGAAACAGCCAGAGCTGCTTTACAGGCCTGACAACAGGGATGCCGTTCTGCCTGTACAGCTCTCCAGTTCCACAATTCCAGAGTGGCTTTGCCACACAGGACTCCAATCACAGAGATAATATGCCAACTTTTACTGCATTTAGCCATGACAAATACTCTAGGCTAAAACGTTGTTAGTATTACCCAGTTTGCAAAGTGTACTTTGCAGTTATGAAACGTTTATGACCAGCCAAGCCTTTGTTAATAACTCAGCAGGATGATCCTGTAATGTAGCACCTCATATAATGGGAAAGGCACAGTCTCAGTGCTATTCATATTTTGCTTCTGCATTCTTTACATGAGACACACGAAATACTGTTCACCACCATTACAGGAACACAGCTATTTTCTACATAGAGACAAATATCTGTGGACAAGATTTTGATTGGCTTCAGCACAGAACAAAGATTCTCAGACACCTAGAATCAATTACTTCAGAAGCAGTAGCTTTGAAAATATAAAAATAAGTACTATCAAACTGTTCAGATTGACAGGAAGCACAGGATCAATTCAGCACTGATCTAGGTACAGTTAGTGGGAATTTACTGGTGTGTATGTCGAGTAGATTTGCTTAAAGTAAGTAATTATTAAGAATGAGAAATATTTGTATAGTTTACTTGCAATATCACATGGAATAGGGGTTTTTTAAATCTTTTTAGGGTCTTTTTTATTGTTCCTGCAAAATGGACTCAACATTACAACTGCATTGCACTTCACTATGATACAGCACCTTTATTATAGCAAAATTCCCTTTAATTTTCTCAGCCTTTAAGACACCAATCTTACAGTGCTGCATTGTGGTTATTTATTTCTTTTATTTGTTCTGTTTCTAACCTGGTATTCATTTTTCTTCACAGAATCATTTCCATTTGGATGAAGGAGAAAACCTCCAGCTTTCCCAATTCAGTTTTGTGGTTCTGACTACCACAAAACTTAAATTTGTTTTCTTTGTACTTTAAAATTATTTGTGTAGTGTTTGGGATTTACACCCAAATGGGCCTAGCTCACTGATACAGTCATAGATCTTGGAAATATCAATTCCCTCTGAACAGCTTAAAAGCTGCATTGAATGTAAAACAGAAGGGGAATATATGCTGGCTGGACATCTAGTATCACATTCAGAACTGCAAATTCAGCTTTCTAAAACAACCTATATAGTTTAGGATAGTCTCAAACAACTCACACCTACTCCCCAGCTAGATTATGAAATCTCAGGATTTCCTGTTTGCATTATGTTGACAAGACATGCCTGGCAGCTGGAGGAGAGGATGGAGGAGTGTATAAGAATTTATGCTTCTGATCTTAAAGATCAGTTGTCCTCTGAATTCTGTTCCAGCATCTTGTATTTTGATGAAGCTCACTGATCTTTAACAGTACAAATCCAATGAAAGTAATGATCTATTTTCTAGCTACCATTAGTCAATATCTGCAAGGTCCTAGTGTATCAAATGTTTGCTACTTTAAATTTGAAGTCCCTGTTTTTAATATCTGGGCCCATTGATTTGTCAACACTTGACAACAAAACAAGGAGGAAATTCACATATTGAATGCAGCAAAGCCACCCTTCTCACTCACCTCAAACCATCCAACTTTCGACATCTCCACTACTGACACCCACACCTGAGTGAGCTGCTCTGAACTCATTGTATGCCAGTGGAGAGAGAAGATTCTGTGATTCTAAACCCGGCCTAAACTTGGCCTTTACAGCTGGTCAGGCTGTGGCCTCCACTGACGGCACTGACTCGTCCCCCAGTGCTGGGATGGGAACCTCGTCAGCTGGGCTGGGTGGAGATCACTGCAGTGCAGAATCGGAAATTTAAGCAACATGAGCTCCACTCTCAGTGTCCTAAAAAGGGACAGACCCCTTTATTTTTGGTAATAGTTTGATGATGTCACTATGAAATTTTTTTCACTGCATAACTGTAAATTAAATGCTTGGGTATTTTCTGTTTTGGTGTTTTGGCTTTTTTGGGGGGGAGAAAAAAACACCAAAAACATAAAAGGCACATCCCCCTGAGCCAGGCAAAATTTTTACAATTTCTTTAGCCACTAAATCAAAACACCTGAAATGGTTTATTGGGAGAGATGGATGAAAACACACAGAACATATAAAAAATATTTCACAAATTTGAAGGAAAACATAGAAGACAATGCTGTGTTCACTGAAGGCAGGAGGAACACTACCACCTGTCCAAATGGCAACAGAACTGAAGATTTTTTTTCACAAGAAGGTTTTGAACTATTGGAAACTAAAATATCTATTTTGAAAAAATACGCATTTTGTGGAATTATACACTCAAATTAACTACATTTTGCTGAGAAGTTTTTCATTTCAAAAACTCCAAAGACTTTATAAAGCAAAAATGCAATTGAATTTTTGCTAAACAGAAGTCACACCAACATATTCTTTTCCAGCAGTCCAAGCCAAATAGGAAGGATCACACTACAATGCTATGGAGAGTTCTATCTGAAGTTAGAATACAAAAAGCCCAGGATTTCCTTTTCTTTTCAGTGCATTCAATAAGGAGAACTTCAGCTCACACAAAGAGAACCTGTGCAGCGCTGAGGGCAAGCTGGTGATCCACGGCTCCTCCCTCTTCCCACGCCAACCCCCTCAGCCGAGCTCCCATCAGCTCACTCACACAGACTGAAATCTGCTCTTTTCATTCCCAAAGGAAAAGTCCTTCCATCCTAGCCAGAAATGCTACAACAAAAGGCCCACGTTTGCACTGCTGCAGTCACCACTGTCATACGTGCAGTCGCTTTTCAGAGCAAGAATAGCAACCACAGGTACAGTCTGTAACCTCAGCCAAAAAAGAACAGGACAACTGAAAGCAAGTATTAGCTCAGGGAAAACAGAAAATAACATCCACCTAATAAAAATCCAAAGATGGGTAAACAGGACAGAGGCTGATGCTTCATCTAATGCTTAAGTTCTGCTCACAAAAACAATTCTAATTTTATTTTCATCATAAATGCATTAGCTTTAAATCTCCAGTACTGCCTGTAATTAGTTTTAGAGAAACAAGCATTTTTTTAGCCAAAGAAAAGCCCGTTATACAATGGACCAAGTCTAAACTAGAAATGTACAGGTATCAATTAGATGCATGCGTTTTAAGAACATTTTGCTGTTTTAGTGAAAAAAAACTGGGGGAAGTTTGAGTTTAACTTCATTCAAAGACCTAATCTAATGTTCATTCTCTCTTATAGCTAAATTCTCTACAATATATCTTATAGTATTTTTAATAGACATTACCCTGATTAGTGTAGCTTAATGTAGAGCAGCTGGCCTAGATGATTAGAGTGAACTGATCCACTGAATGACAGAAACTGAGTCTTTGTGTCTGCAAATACATCCAAATTTTCATCTCCTGGTTTTCACTGCTCCTAATTTTTGTTTTGCCCCAGCAAAACATGCTAAAGAGCTTGGATTTTCACTACAATTAAAAACGTGGAATTAAAATAGATCTCAATATTATGACTAATTATTTACCCTACTGTTCAGAATCAGCCTGGTTCTATATTCTGATTTTTAAAGATTAAACTCCTGGTCTAAAACTCCTTTTTGCTTGTCCTAGATTTGTCTCTTCAGCTGTTTCAGATACAATGTCTGAGAAACAGAAGGGCCCGATTACCCAAGTACCCCCCTCACATCACAGAGCAAGCTCCACTTGCACCCCCAGCAATAGGTGAGAGGATACAGGGGAGAGAAAGGCATTTCCCCAGAGCTGAAGACAGACAGACAGAGCTCAGTGCCCAGGGTGTGGCAGAAATGCAATCACCAAGCAATCACCAGTACACACACTGCCAAGAAGATACGACAGGACACTTCCCTTAAGGCCTGAGCTGGTTCATTCTAAGCAGCATAAATAACATGTTTTTCCACACAATTAAGTTAATTTTGCTTATTATTTAGAGCAAAACGCTGGTGTATGCCACAAGACACTCATGTACAGCCCCTCCACCAAACAATCTGGTGTACATATTTATGCAGGGACTATAAAATGGGGGAAAGCGTACCATGATAGCATGTGCAGCCTTTGTTTACAATACATTTTACATTGATGGATTTCAAACAAACTAGCTATCACTTTCCCCTCCCAGGAATAAAAGAAAATGGCACATTCCAGAGAAATGCTATCTCCAAATAACAGCTGCATGAGTACTTTGGTGATGGATGGAAGTGGCACAGAGCCCCGGCAGCACTGCCGCTTCTGACATTCCCAAAGGGAATCAATGCCTGATTACATTTAGCACAGCCTCTCTTTTGCTACCTTCATTACATCTGCTATGAAATCACAATTCTCTCTTTTAATTTCTTCCCTAAGCTTTCTTTGTCTCTGAATTCCTCTGATTACTAATACCCTGTTCATAGTCTTTGTATCTTTGAAGACCACCTTGGAGGTCTTTCATGTAAGGTTTTCCCCCCTTTAAATGTGAATCTGTACCCCTTCATCTCAGGAACTGCAAAAGATCTCAGAGCACACACTTTGGGGCCATTCCACTGCCTTAAGATGGAAAATGTGAAAAAACATGTGAAAAAAGACAACAAAAATTTACTGTCCTGCCTTCATCCCTCATTCTGGGAGGTCTGCAAGCACAGCAGTCCCTGCATATCCTCTGTGAAGAAGCTGAAAAAGCTCTACAAATCTGGGGATCCTGATAATGATGGTGACTTCTGGGAGACAGTAGTAGTTTCCTGTCACCCAAAATGCCTCTTCAGGGTATGTGACAAAATCTGCTCAAGCAAAGCCATTCTAGATGCATCACTGTCATTGTTGTGAACTTCAAAGGGTCTCAGCTGGACCTCTGGCATGCCATTAAGGATGAGAATTAAGTAGGCTATCAGGTTCTACTAATTCTGTATCCACAAAAGCCAGCAAAGTTAGGTAACGCTACAAACAGCACCCTGAAAAGATTCATCCCTCCCTTGCTCCACTTCCTCTCCTTTGAAGCCAAAAGCTGTAGCCCTCAGTGGAAGGAACATGACCAAGCCTCACAAGAGCCCCGTCATGTCGTTGAGGCAAGGGCAGAGAGTGTTTGCTGCTTTACCCACTCACTCAGTTTAAGGGCATAGGAAGAGATTAAGGGTATGTGAGAGAAGGAGAGCACCACGCTTCTCCAGGTGCCATGTGCTCTCAAACCCATACCCCTACCTTTGGGATTACAACTCGGCTGACTGGTGTTCTAACAACACTGACAGTGCTGCAGTTAATGGACAAGGATCCCATGTTACTGCAGACAAACCAACTCATCACCACAGCAGTGTCCTGGGAGAACACATGTATTCTCTGAAGTTTCTGGAATGTCCTCAAGACTCATCTCCTAATCCTCCATGAACACCCATTAGCAGATTGAGAATCACAAGAACATTATTTTCAGAAGTTTTTTCTTACTATAGCATTTTACAGAGTAATAGATGAATAAAGCCCCAGGAGACAATGTAACACAATGTGAAATTCAAAACCAATCAAGAGTAAAACCAACTCATATTTGGTACACACAATCTTGACTCCTCTTAGAATGATGTGTAAGACTGTACAGCCTCTGAGAACTGAGCAGAGCCTGCCCACAGTGGGACTTGCTGGGGATGTGTATCAAAGGGGGCCCACAGTCAGCAATGTCATCATTTAAGCCTCATTTTCCTAGGAACCCAAGCTAAATAGCAATTATTTTGTAAAAGCCTCAAGCCAAGAAAACACATCAAATAAGTTTCCCATTTTAAGTGTGAACAAGTCCAATCAAATAAGTAGCATAGCAGAGGGGTTTTGAGCGCAGTAAAATTTTGCACACCAACAAAAAGAGATTCCTCATATTGGCCTCACCTTCTCCCAGCAGTAAGTAAAGCCAGCACAGGAAACCACTGGGACAGAACTATTGAGATCATGTCAGTTCCTGCACTGATTTTGTACTCATCTCCTTGTCTTTAGAAGGTTTCCCTTGGTTTTGTTTTTAAATACAGCTATTTTATAACCAAAACAATATATACTGTGTTGTTGTAGCATTCATTCTAATCTATATACATATAATTTTCATCTGAAGCTCAAACAAAATTTCAGTATGTGGAAAAACTAGTTTTGAAAGAGCTTTTTTATTGATGATATAACCACTAAAATATGGCTTTACATTGCTCAGTAATAGTAGCTAGAGTTGTGTTAATAGTATTGCCTACAAGAATACACTACAAAATGCAAATAGTAGTATATAAAAAATACCAATTACTTATAACACATATGAATAGATGAACAAATTCAATGTGCCATTAAAATGATGTTGTATTTTTACTATATTTTTCCCTCTTTTTCCTCACAATTTTAAACAATAATATAAAATCTACTGTCATGCAGAGAAGTTTACCATTTGGACTAAATTCTACACATATTTACATACATATTGTATTAATAAGGAACTAAAGAAATAGACTGGCATAAGGAAGCCCTTAACAAGAGGAAGGAATAAAGAATAAATATGAAAGATTCAAATGAACAAATGCCATATCTTTAGTGTTTAATGCTGTTGTTGTTCCTAAGTTTTTTCTTTCTATTCAACTACTCCAAACAATACTGAAAATCACTATAAAATACAAATTATTATTATTCCCTATTTCCCAACCTTCCAAGTCATTGAATTTTCATAGGACTTTCCCTCTGCTACCATACAGGTCCAAAAAGAACCATTCACTTAGTTTACAATGGTAAAGTGAACAAAAAAAAAAATCTTTTTTGTAACTGAGCAGAACAATCCACCCGACACAAAAGCAAACCATAAAATGACCCCATGTATGATGTTTGTGCTCACATGCAATGCTTTTTCAGATCCCCTAAAGATCAGACCCAGTTAATGTAGTGTTATGTAGCACCCAACCACATCCAAAAAGGATACACAGACAATTGTTTGGGACTTCATACAAATACAAGAATAAGCGTAAGCAATCAGGCCACAGGTCCCCACTGCTCAGGATCCTGTCTCTGACAGTAATCAGCCAGAAATGTTACGGAAAGCATGCAGGACAGAAATATACACACTGGTAATTTCCAAATTATGTGCTCCCACTTACTGGCAACGTGCAACACAACTTGCTGACCTTGGGCCTTGGTGAGCCAGGGCTGGCATCCACCTCTTAGGACAAATCCACAGCTGCAGTGAATAGAGCTGTCTCACTGCTGCCTACACATAATTCATTACTCTTCAGTCACTGAACCTCAAAGGAGAAACAATACTCTGTGACCCAGGTGAGCAACTGCATGCCATCAACAATAAATTGCAAATAATTCAAGCAAACAGTTTATGCCCAAGGGCTAACATTTGTTCACAAACTATGTCAAAGTTAATAATATATAAGTGAAGAGGAATGCTTGCTCATGAATGATTCACAAACAAATGCTGCTTTAGCCAGATAATTTGTTTGTGAAAAAATATTTGGCCAAATCCCTTGCTTGGAGAGCTGCTAATTTTTGGTGTTCTCCCCTTCTCTTCACCCCTCCAGGTCTCATCAGCAATGAAGGGATGGGCACTGCAAGGTTGCCTGAGTTCCATCTCTTCCGATTCCTTTACTTCCCCCAGCACGAGGCAAACAGAAGTCAGTCAGGAGCACAGCTCCACTGTTTACCATGAACTGTAACTATTTCAAAGATGCTTCTCTTCTCCCTCTTTCCCGTCCCTCAGTTCAAGACGCTACTTAACACGAGAAGCAAAAACACGTGTCAGTGACATGGAATCCCTAATCACATCTCGATGCTACTATCTGAAAGCAGACCACCAGAAACTGTCTGCTGAAAAACACACTACCTGTAGCTCACACTGATGCAGATTACATACCAAACAGCAGAAGCTCCTTCTGAATGTTTGTCCCAAATTCCATGTACATATTGTTAATCCCCTTCAATTTGCAGCATTTTCAAACTCCATTTCAAAACAGCTAGAGGGTTTAAAGTAAGAATTTGTAATGAGTGGAGGCATAACTTAAATGCAGTACCCCCTCCTACACTGGAAATTTCAGGCTCCAGGCACCCATGTGAATTTCTCCAAGTAACTTCAATGTACAAAATTGGAGGCCATCTAGAGATAGCACTTTACATTCCCTCTATAATCAGTCAATAGGGAGAAGACAGCCAGTCCCCAGAGGGCAATCCAGAAAATGATAAACAAAAAGAACAACTGCAGAGGTCATTAGCAGAAAGTAACAGTGCATCCAACTCCCCTCCTCATTCAGAGATCAGACACCTGTCTCAGGATATCATACCACTCAGCCTGATACGGTTTCAGCATGTGCCTCTTGCTTCCAGGTCTCACTTCCAGACAGAATAGGTCAGGTAGGGCAGTGGTTCATCCCAAAACAAAGCTAAAAAGTCCCTTGCGTTGGTTTTGTTTGTTGGAGGTGTCACATATGCTGTTAAATGATTAAAATACAAGAGGAGGAGGGACTGATCCAACACTATTCCAGTTAACCAAATAACTGTGTGATGATAATAAGCCTTAGCTACTAAATTTGTCAACATACTCCATAAATTAAGTTTGTAAATCACTTGCACTGCTTTGAAAAGTTCATATTGAAATACCGAAGATTCCTACAAAAGTCTCCTCCTCTTTTAACCTGAATAATAACATAGCACACTAACTAAAATATATACCGAACTAAAATAATCCATAGTAAATGAAGCCAGAGGAACAGAGTATTTCCAACAGCTATGCCAATTACAGAAGAAATTATACAGGTATTTTCATTCTTCTGGATCTTTTTCACCAAAATAAACTTAGTAGGTTATCCTCTTCACAGTTCATAAACGCATAAGCCACTGTGGAAGTACTCACTGTATACACCACTATTTTTCAATCTTTTCCTTGTGAATTCTTAAGTGTCAGCAGAAAGCATGTGTTTCTAAGTGCCACATATATGTCTTAGTTTAATAACAAATATTCTCACACATCAGAATTCATCACTGTTTTGAACAGCAATGAAGACAAAATCTACCAGTGCTAAAGATTTTGCCATCACACCAACCACATTACACCAGGCACTCTGAAAAATACATTCTCCTTGGCCTTCCAAGTGCAACTACAAAATATGTGTGAAACAAGCACCTTAAAAATGGTATTTTTTCTTCATTAATAACTGAAATACCTAACTGTGAATTTAAATATTTCTGTAACCCATGCAGGGGATGTGCCTATGAACAGATGCACGTGCAGTTTGTTGTGCCTGCTTAATCCATTTCCTAACAATGAGAAGCTAATACTGGCCTTAACAGATACTGCACTATAACCAAATCGAGATGTGGGAATTGTGAGGCAGCAGAGAACAGCCAGGGGAGGGCCATACCTACGAGCCCTGTGCCGCAGAGAACAGAGGAGGGACACACCCCCAGCTGTCCCATGGGTGCTGGGCAGTCATCCTCAAGTGCCAGCCTTTTCAAATGCCACAGAAACGTCCTCTCCAAGTAGTACTTTTATGTCCCCACTGTCTCCCATCCTGCCTTACAGATCCTTACTCCCTCCTCAGATCCTCATGCTTGTGCCTTCACCCATCTGTGGTTCCCATCTCACAAATCCACAATCCCAGGTACTGACCTTTCATTCCAAAACACTGCACTCACTTTTCACGCAGTATCACAGGTCCCCACGGGCATCTCAAGTATCAATACTTTCACTTTTGTTTCTACCTCTCACAACAAGTATTCCAAAGATCTGACTTCACTTGAAAATATGCACATGTTTACAAAGGTAATTTTAGTCATCACATACATACAGTATTTGAAACCTATATCTGATTGGGAAAAATCAAAAAATTGGTAAATATTTTTTAATGCAGAAATCTAAGTCTCCCTACAAAGAACATTTTATGCTCTTACAGCCCATTTCTCAAGTTCAACATCTCTGATCTATTACTATTAGTAACATTCCTGCAACTTAGATTTCAGGTTTTGACCCTGGGGTGGTAATTTGGAAGACTTGCAATATTTGGGTTTCTCTGGCCCATCAAAGTTAATGCTAAACACCAAAGGTAATATTTTCAAATATTTCAAATACTTTACAAAATACATTTACAAACTTATTTCTATTAAATGATTGGGTTCTTTCCCTACCATTTAGCTTCCAGCCTCTATGATAAGAATCACACATTCAAGAAAAACTCTGGCTACTTTAGACCAAAGTTTCCAGACTACACAGTGATAGAGCTGGATACACTTATAACACCTATGGAAGTAACTGAGGGATGGAGACTTGAAATCTGGCATCCTAAATCTCATTAAGCTCTTCTACACTGTAGAAAACTGCAACTATTTCTACAAAAATCTGACTCTGGCCCCAAGTGGGGGATCAGCACTGGAGAGCTGGGTTGGCCAACCAATGGATCACAGCCAATGCCCTCTGGCCCCTAGAGAATTTAAGGAATGCAGCTCACTGAAATGACACAGGTTTCTCACAGCATCTTGCCTTATGTGGAAGATACAAAATAAAAAGTTTCATTTCTCTGGCTATTAGAGGAAATCAGATGGGTTAGTTATTCAATTAATGTTAACTTGTCAAACCAGTAAACAAAAATGCATTTCTATTACACCTCTGATCTTTGGAATCTAAACAGAACAACAGAATCGCTGGTTTCTTATTTTGTTACCAGCATGTCTTATCTTGCAATAATATTGAGCGGCTTGCAATCTCAGGGGATGTATGTATTCAAACATTATACATTTTAAAATTCAATGTCATCTAAAAGTGCTAATGTAATATGTGTAATCAATTAAGACTGTTTTGTATATGCATTAGTTTTTATTAATTCTGTGTTTATTAGGTATTAGTTAAATCCAGTTTTCCAACTGATTTTAAAGTAAACACCTTTCTATAGTCCTGAGGAATGAATTGCCTTTTGCTGCAATAGCAAAACCCCGTGACTAAAATGTTTCCAACAGAACTTTTCTAATTATTTCAATTCAAATACCCTCCACTGTGGGAGGCAATTTGGCTGTGGTCTAAGAGTTCTATCACCACAAACGTCCAAAGATATCACTTTAATACACACTCAGAAAGGAACAAATGCTGTTTATAAAAGGTGTCATTCCCACAGAGACCAGACTGGCAGGCAAGTCTGTGTGCTTATAATTCCATTCTTCCTTAGGGAACAATTTCTGCCATAAAAGTTTTATTCCCATTGAACAATTTTAACTTCCCTTAAAGAGAAGAACCGTTTCTCACTGCAAGATAAACAGAATTTTGAAGATTCATGACTGAAGTTTAACTCGTTGCATGCAGGGTCCAACGTTACACTGCAGCCAGACAACTTCTCTTGCTGGAGCCTATTCACAACCCCTTTCTGTCTCTCAAGCTGTCTATTGCCATAACCCCGACTAGGGGAGAAGAAAACCACTGTGATGTAGGGTAGGACCCTATGAGATGTGCACTCCTAGGGACAAGCACTCTGTACCTATACAAGAAATAGGCTCACATCCTTATGTGCTACCATGAAGTAAAACAGTGAAGATGGACTGAGAAATGCTCGCTTCAATCCATAAACAGTTATAGCTCTGAGAAGAGAAACAGTACTAAAACACTACTAAATATTTAGTGGTTCCAAAGAAATCTCTCAAAAATCTATCAGCACAGAATGTGGGACAATACTTTGGATCAAAGATGTAAACACACCAAGTACTGAGATGCAAAGTACAGTTACGTTTTCCTCTTCCTCTAATTGTCTGTCTGCTGTCAAATATTCTTCCCCTATCTGTGCTAAGGCCAACGTTCAAGTAGAGCTGGTAGGTTCCCCAGATTTATCAGTGTATAAAAGGCTGTGAAAGTGAAGCATTACATTTCTAACAGCACTGAAGCTGCTGTATGTGCTTTCTGTCTGCTGTAATAGCTTCAAAGCACTAATTAAACAACGGCAGCAACTATTCTGAACTTCCCAATGAAATCAATATGTTTCAATGATGCCGAACCATCAAGCTGTACAGAAGGTCGGTCCATGAGCAGTTCTGAAAACAACTACCCTATCTGTCACTCTTGGTGTGTTATCTTTTGATAACATCAGTCATGTCTTTTTTCAGAGATACCCTGAACTGGAAGGGCTGCGATCAACCCTTTCTGTGTACTGTCCACTGACTCTGCTCCAGCTAATAATTTATACACTAAAGACCTAAACAGAACTTGTGTTATAATTTGAAGGTATGCTTGCAAGTGTTGCAGACTGGTAAAACCAGAACCATTTCATCCTTGAACACTCCCCATTCAGTGGTGTTAAACACAGAGAGCCATCTACTCTTGCCTTCAACAACATTTCATTCTCTATTTCATGATCCTGATCTATGATGAGCAGCCAAGCCTATACTTAATACCTACCTGAAAAGAGTATTAAGCCAGAGACTCCAAGATCAAGCACTATACTTGACCTTTTAAATTTTGTTCTAATCAATATCTCAAAAAATGATTTTCTCTTATTCAGTATACCCAAGTGGTTTCATTGAACTGAAAGATTACATGACCTCCCAACAGGGAAAGGCCACCAGAACCTATTCTATAGTCTGTGTTATGTAAAAGCTCTAATCAAGAAGCAGTGAGTATCTGAGAACACCAAACACATCCACCTCAATTATTATACAACAATCATACCAGCAGTGGTGTTCAGAGGAAATTATGACTAGAATATTAAACTATCAAATATTTAGACATGGTTAAATGTCTGGTAGCAGAACACAGCTGGATTTGAGCTGCACAGGAGTGCAACATCAGCCATTGCGAGTTCATTGCAACAACGATGTGAGAACATTCCCTGAGTCAAATGCATCCAAGGACTCCCATACACCCACTCCCTGGGAAGTGACAACTTCCTGAGTGCACTTTTAACCTACAATAAACGAGGTAAGCACATTACTGTGACTATTTGTCCCCATCAGCTTGTAAATGCTTTACTCCTAAGAGGTGGTGAGATCCAAAGGATAAATCCCGGGTCCTTCCCTTCAGGCAGCTTTCCAGTCACTCTTGCTCCCACCCTGCCATGGTGCATGGAGTCACTGTCCCAATGACAGCACCCGCCACTGATACTTTTGTACTTCCTTATGGAGATTTTTGAAGAAGTTTTGAATGAATTAGAGGCAGGACTTTTGAGTGGTTTTTGATGATGCCATTTATTTTTTTATCTTCTACATAGACAGGAAGGGTGAGTTAGGCTCACATCTTTACAGCATGGCTCAGAAGGTCACAAGGCCCCTAGCTACAAGACTTTTTAACAATTTATAGACTAATAAAACACTGCTAACAAGGATATTTATGTTTTTGACTTAATCTTTAAATATTTCATCTTATGGACTCATGTTACAGTGTAAGCTTTCTTAGTTAATCATATTACGACACACAAACTCACACTACTGCATTCTAATCTCCTTGTTTACCTGTGTAACTACTTTTATTTTTTCCATATCTTAAACTCTAAAACTCTAAACTTTCGTTTACTTAACATGTTTCTGCTTTAAACTATAAATCTACATTCTCGCTTCTAGCACCTAAGTTTGGAAGCTTTTTCTAAGGTCTCAAATCAAATGCTGTGTTTAATTCTAATCTTTGGCTTACAGGCCCAAAGTTCTGAGAGTTCCTTGCATTTTGAATTCCAACATCTCCCCCTTCTTTTTGTATTAAGAGTATTCTTTTGATGGTTTTGGTAATTAATTTTTGTATGTATTGGAGTAGGTAAGGTATTGTTATAAGTATAATTATGATTATAATTAATATATACATGCTTATCTTTAAAATCTCTTTTTACTATGGTGTAAGGTTTAATTTAATGAGTAGATTATTTAACTATGTTTTATTATTAACTTTGATCTTATAGTTTCTTTAATTGTTTTATGTTTTTATGAATGGATTCTGAATTATTAGGTTCATGTAATAACACATTTTATTAAAACTTTTACACTTATGTCTATGCATTAGTAAAAGAAAATCTATTGTTTTGTTTTGTAGAATTGTATGTTTCATATTTTTGACACTGGTTAACAAACTATTTAATATAAGAGAAGTAGTATTAGTTTTTTATTTAACTAGTACTCTAATTGATTTAATTGTTTTAGGGTTACTGTTGAGGTAAGTTGTGGTAAAAATATAGATGTTGAAAACCTTTTTCTAAAGTCACAAGGTTTAAAATTATCTCTTTAGTCTGATTTATACTGTTAGACAAGCTTTTTTTCTCTGTGTCTACAGTCTTTAATGATCTTTATACTGGGTGTCAGTAAAGTAAGCCTTCTAATGCTACAGGGACTACTTTTAGTGTTTAATGGAATGGCTGGTTAAGCTGTATCTCTACAGATGAAAACATTTCTTGTGGTAATTGTAAAGGGGTGCAATTAGGTGTTGAAAACAGAACTGAGGTATAATTATATTAAGAATTTGTATTTTTGTACACAGGGTGATAGGGAGTGATACTTGAAGTTTTGGTTTTGTTTTGTTCAAGCCTAAAAACGCTGAATTTGATGCAAAAATCTATTTTCACAGAACTAAGAATTTCTAATTCTTGGGGTTTAATGGACACTCCAGGAAGGAATTTGGTCTAAATAGTCTATCTATCAGAGGGATTTATAATGAATCATGAAAGAGGTGGAGGAATGGGTTTTGGTATTGGCTAAGTATCTACTGGCACACAGACTAAACAAGTTGAAAATGGTTTTTCAGGGTTTGAATGAGTTAAACATATGGTATCTAAGCCTGATGCACTGGGTAAGATTACTCAAACATTGGGTTTTGGTTGATTAACAGGTAAAACTGTATTGCTGAAGGCAAACAAAACAAAATGACATAAACATGACATCAGATACAACTCTGTTCACAGTTCTTGTATGTGAAGTAAGAGGTGTTAGTCTTCAGCTGCAGTCTCTGTGCAGTTCACGTTTGTGTGCTTACTTTTTTGCTCTCAGAGTTGTCAACATGTTTTTGTGTTCAGTATGGTTTTACGTTCTTTGCTGGAATCCACTTTGGTCCCGAAGATACATGCTTGATCCTGGATCCTTAATCCTGGATCCTGGCACTTGTCTAATAAATGGGGAGTCCTTCTATTAAAATACCAGAGATCCTGTGGACATATGTAAAATAAAAAGAGAACGAGGAACGGCTTTGAGCCTTTCCACAGTGTGCAAACAGCCTTTTGTTTGTGTCATTACCTGAAAACAGGGTCTCAGTTCACCAGACAAAATTTTCTGAGACCTGTCCCTTGTCCCAAACTCATTTGTTATGTACAAACTCTTTGCTTCAATTCAATACCACAACCTTCTCCACAGCTCTCATCCATTCGTGGAGGTGTCTATTCCAGACTTACTACAATTCTAATCCATGCAAGAATTTTCCCCTCATATTGCAAACCCTGTGTGACAATGTTTCCTCCTAATCTTCTGCCCTAAACTCCTTCAGTTTCTCATTTACGAGAACCAGGCTTTTTCATTAAAGCTGATTACAATTAATAAAATTTCTAAAATTTTTAAAAAATCGAAACTTCTTAGCGCTAAAGAAATGAATTTCTGTTTTTACTATCAGAGGTCCTGCTTTTGCTTTCTTCCAAAAATAATCTGCTAGAACCAGCAGTCTCTTTTCTCTTTCCTTTCTCCTATGCTTTTGCCTTAGTAGTATCTGGATTTATGTTCTTCTAACCTAATTCCACAATGCCTATAATCCAGAACTCCTTTATGCCAGACACTCTGCTTTGATCCTTCTCAGTCCAGCTGTTCTTTCCCTGCTCTGTGCCTGTTCTTCACTCCCACTAAGCTAATTAGGGCTCTTAGGGTGAGGTTGTCTGGGTGCAGGCATGGAAAAGGAGCAGAATGAAACAACAGCTTTAAAAACACTCTACCCAAGACAGAAAAAAAAAAAAAAACTCACAAAAACAAAAACAAAAAAAAAACTCAAAAACAAACAACAAAAAAACCACAACTCAGGAGTGGAGCATTGCATGGTAGACATCCTGAGTATTCAAAAAAAGAAAAAACCAAAACCCCCACAAAAACAAACAAACAAAAAACCAAAACAAAAAATCCCAAATATTTTTGAAACTTGCATTTCTTTCAATAAAATAACTGTAGAAAATACTAGTTAGAATTAGCCTGCTGAAAAAAAGTCATTTTTTCAAGCATCCCTCAAAATACCAAGCATAGAAAAATAATAAAACAGAAATTTTAGAAATGCAGTTTAACAAATGTTTGATCTTGTGAATCATCAAGTAAAAGGAGGGAAAAACTCAACAAAACAAATTTATTGCATGGCAACACTGAAGTGGTGGGAGTTTTATCTGGCAGAGAAGAAATAAGAGAAAGAAGGTTAACCATTCAGTGCCTTAAATCAAAGCTGTTATCTTTTTTATCTACTTAGTTCATTTCAAACATGTTTGTCTAATTATAAACTCTGGGAGATCCCAGATATGAAAGCAGGGGGTTGTTGGGCAGGACCCGGCACTCAGTCTTGTTGAACCTCACACCTGCCAGGCCTGTCACTCCCTGGATGCTCCTTCCAGCCCTTCTCATAGACAGGTGTCCCAGTGGCCAAGCTCCAGTCACCTGCCACCTCCCCAGTCAGCCAGAACTGCTGGGAAATGATGGAAAGGGGCTTGGGCAACGCCTCTGCCGGCTCCCTCAGTACACCTGGGTGGGTCCCTTCTGTCCCCATGGACTTGTGTCAGAAGCAACCATTATTGTTTCAGCTGTAACTAAATGGGAATGTCAAGGACCTCGATAAAAGGATTATTGCATTTCCCCTGTAATCTTTTTCCAAAGCAATACCATTTTGCAACAATCTTCCAAAAATCAAAACATGTCCCTTGTCTGCTATAGTAAAACTCCTGTATGAAAGATCATGTGGATGTTTAATTACTTCTTTGTGCATTAGAAGGTGATTCAACTTGGATTTATATATTGATTAACAGACATAGCAGGGAGAAAGAAAACACCTCAAATCCCAGAATACCACTGACATGAGGCTGTGAGGAACCTGAAGGCTGCTACCTGACAACTGGTACCAGTACACGGATACACACAAAGGAACTACTCACGCACCGGTGCAATGGGGGTGAATATGCACAACTTAAACTGACCTTTAACTGTGGGACCAAGAAGGGGCTGAGAAAGGGCAAACATGCCATCCTAGATTCTCATCTACTCCGCAGAAATGAACCTTGCACACAAGAGGCTTTAACGGTGGGGGTGGGGGGACACCTTTCACAAGGTGGTGATAATCTGGCTGTCTCAGTCTCTTTCCCTACAGAGTACTAATCCAGAATAACAGAACACAAAAGCTCTCCTTTAGAATTTCACATAAATTACCTGCTTCAGTACCAAGTAAAGTGAGATGCAAATTGGATACACAATGTTAGAGCCTATCTCCCTAACCCTACACAAGACATTCAACAGCGTGAGGGACAGCTACCTACAAGAGAAGTACATCTTTCATGCCAGTATGTTTAGACTAAACAGTATATACCCCTTGTGGTACCAGAGCCAAGAACATTTCAGCTGTGTGGTGTTTTCATGGCTCCTGACTTCAGCCCGCAGACGGCACTTAACAGAAGAGCCATACTACTTTTTCATCACATAAAATAATTCCATTTCGTGGGGAAGTAAAGGGAATGAGAAACCAGTACAGCTGCCTGATGGATGTCAAAACCTATTCCATTAAATAAAGGTAATGGCAAAACTCAGGAGAGGCAGCAGCACTTTACAGTGAGTTCTCATTTATTCATTTTGTTTCAAAGCCAACAACAACTTCTATAGTCTTAGACTCCAAGAAAAGAGAGTATTTGCATTTCAGATTTTATCAGTCTTCTAAAGACACTACCTACAGCACACACAAGCATGTCTAATGCATACTTACAAGCTCTTAGGGAATTATTATGCTCAAATTCAAAATGCATTAATGGAATCAGTATAAAATATGATAGATTAATCACCCTGAATATCAAAAGTAAACCTACCCAAACAGTGACTACATGGAAGATTTACCTCTGACCTCTGCTCTAATCATGTAAAGTACAAATTTAGAGATAAGCAGAGATAGTAATTAATTCCATAAGGAACAAAAATCAGCAAAACATACGCCCGCTAACTGTTACGTTAAACCATGAAACTGGATCAGTATGTGCCTACTCATATCCTCTGACAGACATATCCACAGGTGAGGGAGGACACTGTTGCTCTGCCATACACATCCCTACCCAACCCACTGCTATTCCTGTTCATGAGCACTCCTGGAGAGCAGTGAAATAGTGCACCTCTCCATATAAGGATGTGTAAAGCTCTCCATAATTTTTTTTAATTCGTTTGTATTTGAGAACATGAGAAACTCCCTAATGAATTCATAAATGCTTTCCTATGTGGTTTCTGCCTTTCCTGAATGATAGCAATGGAAAGAATGGGAACTGAAACAGAGCAGATTCCTTTGCTGCTGCTGCTGGCTGCTTTTGCATTAAACTGTGGCAAGTAAAATAAGGCAGCACAGACACACACAACACTTGGAGCCAGCCTCTGACAAGGCAGCAACGCATGATGCCAAGCAAATTGTGCAGAAAGCAAAAGACAAACAGCAGCAAAACATGGCAGAGCCTGCAAACTTGTAAAACACTAAAAACATTTACTCTTTTTCAAATACATTCTAGGCACAGTGGGATGTAAGGCATTTCATACATTTTTGCTCCAAGTGGCCTAAAGTAAAAAATACCAGGTTAAGTGGCAACCTAAGCAAAGAATACAAATGTCCTAGAAAAGCACTTGAAAACAAAACAAAAAAAAATAGTCATAAAGTACTTCCAGTAGCTGAGAAAAAGAACAGCAGCAGAAGAAAGCTCACTGGCATACCTATCAAATTAGATTCTGAACATTTAAGAGGCTAATTTTGACATACTTAAGAAGATCAGCAACTCTCCAGCCCTTGATCTTTGCATGTAACATACTGTATTAGTTCATTATATGATCTGAGATTTAACATTCAAAAAGAGAGAGAAATATACAAATGGAGAATCCTCTCCCATTGTGAAATTCTGCAACTGAAACACACTCACACGGTAATTAATTCTGTCAGCAGTTAAGTCATTTGACAGAAAAAAAAACCCTACAAAGAGTAGGAATTCTCTCATTCTCAACATCCCTGATGCAATTTACAAGAACCTTTTTTAAGCAGAAGATCCAACTTTGAAGTTTCTCAGTACTATGGCAATTCCCACCACATTAGGAATGGGCAATAACAGAAGGAGGCTGCTACAGTTCTCACTAAAGGTAGAAAACCATCACAAGCAGGTTTGGACTTTGTGAATAACCCCAGTAGTACCAGTTATTGGAAACCTTTTCTAAAGCTGGATTTGGGTAAAACTTTGTTTTATCAAAATTAAGACGTATGCAGTTCAACTGTTAGAGAGGCTGGCACTCACTCCTTTCTGTCATGTTTCTGTGTTTATGAAAGGGTGAAATATTAAATCCTGGTCTTTACATGAATATATGAATTACTGTCTTCTTTAAAATATTAATCTTCTGATCAGCAAGTATCTGACACAGAATTCCAAATACCACGGTATTTACGTAAGGAGCAAATGCATTCAAGGACATCTATAGTTTTCTTTTCGGAAATGCTCTGAGGCAGTGGTGTTCTGATACAACTCAAAGACTTTCATCCGTTTACAAATATCTCAATTCCAACAGCATATTGCTACTTGACTTTAAATCACACTGAGAAGAACATTGAAATTGCTATGTCAGATAAGAGCGCTGGATCTCTTCCAGTTTTCTGTCTCAGCGCAGCAAGTCCTGGGTATTTTTAAGGAAACTGCAAAGATCTCCATAAGAGACAGTTCTTACTCAGTAATGTGGCCATACGGTACCTTGGTATTTTCTTTTCCTACAATCCATTACTTGATGGCTTTTACATTGAAACACGAGACTTCTATGTCTTTTAGCTTTTACTAAATACCCCGTGTGAACTCTTTATGCACTTGAACAGCACGAGGGCACATCACCTTGTAATTCTCTCAGGACCTGTATTGTGGGGTTCAATTATCATAGCATGAACTAAACTATACAGTTGAAATAAGACATACTGGTGATGCAAAGAAAAAAAACAAAGGTATATTTGGCTTTCCCTGAAAAGTTCTTCAAACTAAGCAACATTATAGCACCACTCTGTTTACAGCTGCTCTGTATGTTAGATTTGTACACAGTTATCTTAAGACTTGGGTTCGTTTTAGCCCTGCATTGATAGAATAAAGCACATTCATTTCAGAGAAGTTTACAGACTTATAAAAAAACACAGGAAACTGCTCAACCCAGAGCAGCAGAAATGGCCACAGGAAGCACTTTTGTTGTGTTAATTATATTGGCACATGCCTATTCCTGCGCTGCATTTCAACCTGGTCATTCTGTCTAAATCACAAATAAATGATGACACAACATATGCTGGAAGACCAAAGCAAGCAGCCATTCCATTTCCCTATGACACACACAGAAGATCTTCCTGCCACATATCTGTGACAGGAGAGGTTCTCAGTAAGAACACATGGATGGAGGTGTCCCTGCTTTCTTTCTGCCTGGAGGCAAAATGGTTTTATAACCCAGACCGTGTCTGTGTTTCTGTTTCCTCTCAGCTCCTGTTACCATCCAGGGACACAAAATGAAGCTGTTGACTCACTCAGGCCCAGCTCTCCTGTGTCTCCACCACATGGGCTGGCCACAGTCTCTACCTGGTTATCAACTGCAGCATTTCTTACTTTCTAACTACTACTGTATGCAACTAAGCTGCCAGAGGAAAAGGTGCTTTTAAGCCTCTTACCTACTTAGGAGATAAAGAATGCTGGGTAGAAGGATTTACAAAATACAAAAATACAACATTCCTATCCTAATACTCACACCAGAAAGAGAAGAGTGAAAACTCCAATTCTTCTCTTCATGTCCTCTCCTCTACCCTTCAGCACTGCATCCATCAGCAATTAACAGCTTGCAGATATTTACTGTTTTACACACGTATTGAGTCACTTTGAGTTAGTTTGTCATTTGTTTGCTGTCCTGTCCATTGGGTGAAAGACACTTAGTTTTAATAAACAGCAGAGTACTTTGTCACAGAATCCAAAACAAATATGCAGGAACCCAGATTTTTTTATTAATTAATTAATTATACGTGAGTCTGTTGCATTTTTTTAAATCATCCAAACATGCTGGGGTTTGGTTGTATGGGGTTTTGTTTTGGTTTGGTTTTGGGTTTTTTTTATTAATCACATTTAATTTAAGAAAATTATCTTGGGTAGACATGAGAAGATGAGCTAATAGGTCATTTAAATCACATGTAGTTTCTTCAGAGCTCTGTCTGCCAGACACCCCAATAGGAAAAGACAAAGAAGGATGGCAAATACAGAATGGAACAGTCAAAATATACCTGTGAGTATTTTGTTTTATTTTAAATCATAAAGTTCTAGTCCACCACTAGCAGCATGGATGAGTGATCCCTGCCTAAGCAGCAGCTGATTACAGGCGGGTTAACAAAGACTGTCAGCCTAATTAACATTCTGAGCCTTCTCAGGAACACCAGGCTACCAAAGCTGGAATATCTACAAGCTGCCACAACTTGCTTAATTGAAAAAGACTTGACTGAATTACTAAAAGCTAAAAAATCTGAAACTTTCGATGAAAAAAAGAACAAACTTCTTTTTGCAGGAAAATGACAGAAAACAGCATTAGGCTGAAGCCAGGGAAGGAAGTGACTAAGCATGCAACTGCAGCCACTTGGAATAAATCATTTCTATGCTAGTCACAGTGGGAATGAGCACAATTATATGCTTCTTAACTTGGTTCATGTTTTCCTCTTTCAGTTGCAAATCTGCTCAACTGTCATGTTTAGTTTTCTCTTCAAAATGTTACTGATGCTGTCTAATAACACATCACTCCGACTGTCTCAGACTGGAAATCACAGCCTCAGAACACCACACTGAAGTCCAAGCAGGAGTCCTAACAGAGGAAAGCTGGAATGCTTTTTTCTCTGTGGAGTTCTTCATGCATAAGCAAGTGAAAAGAGAGACTAGAAAATATTTTAGAATATTTCAACATGTCAAATGAAATCATTCTACTCTGCCCTCCTGCCCCCTGTATGCCTGTTTATGCTGAAGAGCAGTAAGACCAGGAATACACCAATAAACGTCTTCTACTAATTCAGGTTTGATCCTAAGAAATACTACATACACCTTTTGTTTTAAGAAACTAAAAATGTGTCAGTTGCAATTTTTATATGGAAAATTAAAGGTAATATTTAGCAAATATTGCAGTAATTTTCAAAATGGTACTCTTGTAACATTAGAAAGGTTCTGTAAGTGAACAGATATTGGCAAACTTATTAACCGCAGACATAAGATAACTCTGCATTTTAAACAGAAGTCTGTATTTCTGTGTTTGACAACTATAGTGTCCTCACATGGAATTCTGCTATTTGGCCACTCGAGCTAAAATAAAAGGTATCTAAATAAATTATACCTGTAACAATACAGGTACAGAATAACCTGTGCTGGGATTCCAAAAAGGAACAGACAGCTTAACTGATGGGAAGGGTATATGTTTGAATATAACTAGTATCAGACAAAATGTCAAGCAAATAATCTATTATGCTGATAAGCTTATAGAATAAGTAAATGCCACTATTCCTCTCCCGTAAGTGAAGATACTGAGACCCCAAAAAATCTGAATAAAAGCTCAGGTTTGGACAACAAGTTATAATGGTTTCTGATATGATGTGGATGTCATGGGTTTCCCATTATGAAAGTTCTTGCCAGCTGCCTTCTTCCAGCAGTCAAGGAGCCACTGCAGCCAAGAGATATTCCAGGGCTGACCTGACAGAATAATTAATTCTACAACCTCAGCACATAGCGAGATATGAAGGCAGCTTCATCTGGGGCCCACAGAGCTAAATGCATGACAGGGCACAGGTCTGAAACTCCTAAGAAATGTGTGAATACGCATCATCTACGTGTGCTCCATCCAGTGCAAATGACAAATACTCATCACTCAGAGATGTAGGCAAAGGGTAGGAGTATAAAAGGAGCAGCTACAGGAAAAGGCATGAGGGCAGAGTGAACAGCTGAGGAGGCAAGGCCAGCCCTGAGGGATTTAACTACACATACACACAGAACACTGAAAAGGTCTAAAATTTAGTGAACAAGAGAACTCTGCAAATTGCCACACGGCTGGTACTACCACCACCTCGTCTTTAGTCAAACGTCACTGTTCCTGATCTTACCAACACAACAGCACATGCTCAGAGCTCGCTCCTTTCCCTCTGGCCAGAAATGGACACTGTCAGCATTATTGGTTTTCCCTGGGACCAGGCTGCAGCCCTGCTTGGACTCAGTTATGCAATGCCTCTGCACTGGTGTCCCAGCCCTTGAAGACTTCTCCATGAACAAAACTGTTCTAGGAGATGTCCACGTAAATCTGGCTGCCGGGGAAGTTCATTCCCTTTGCAATCCCTCAAAGTCCGCCCCTGAGGCACACAGAGAACTGCTCTAGCAAGGCACAAGTCAGATACCTCAGGAGACTGTTGCGGCTTTGGGTTTTTCAGTGAATCCTGTCCCATTTGTTACTTGAAAAATAAGACCCTGTGAGACCCGGGGGATGAATAGTCGGCAAAGGAACTGACCGATGGTTCTAGCACTCCACTGAAATCTTCCAGGCAGGAGGAAAGAGGGGTTGGGCACTCGCTTAGCTGAGGGGGAACACGCTGGCTGTGCGGGGAGCGGAGCAGTTCGGGCTGTTTCTGGTGCTGGACTTGTCCTGCTGAGGGTCTCGGTGCTGTCGCGGAGCTCCCCTTGCTGCCCGTCAGCTGCCGTTTCACTGGGGCTTTTCAGCACCCACCAGAGCCGGGAGACCCTCATCATCTCCGCGGGCATTTCAGGGGAAAACGGACCCTGCCTCCTCCCTGTCTCCGGAGAGAGCACCTCCCAGCTGCTGACTGTAACCCCGGCGGCTGCCATCGCCAGGATACTCACACCGTACACATGAGCGCCTGGGAAAAGCGAAGCCCGTGCTGCCTCTCTCTTCCCGGGGCCGCCATCATCCCGGGAGGCTGGGGGCTCGCAGTGGCTACCGCCGAGGCCATGAGGGGGGCACGGCTGCGCCTGTCCCTCACACGGCGCCAACAGCGCCCCCTGCCGGCTGGGCCAACGCCGAAAGCGCTTAACGGGTGGGAAATGACTTACTAGGTTTCTTCGGGGTTTTTGGTTTCGGTTTTTGGGGGTTTTGGGGGGTTTTTTTGCCTTTTGTTTTGTTTTGGGGGTTTTTTTTTTGTTTTTTTATCTTTTTATTGTTGTTTTTGTTCTGTCTTGTTACATATATGTGTATATATATGTATAAAAATGTATTCTAGAAAGGAACTGTTATTCCTTTTTCCCATACTTTTGCCGGGAAGCACCATAATTTTCAAAGGGAGGGGGGGTCATCCTTCCATTCCAGGAAGGTTTCCACCTTCCTTGACAGATTCTTGTCTTTTAAACCAAGACAGAGACAAATCACTGTTCCAGACCAGCACACTTCAGGTGATTGCTAAGGACCTTGCAATGCTCAGGCCACACGAACCCCGGCAGTGCTGTCTGGACAGTCAGACAACAGGCATTCTTCCATTCATGGCACCCCAGCCCACGGAAGAGCAGGAAACATTTGCAACAAGCCTGGGTTTATTCTAACCTAATCTCTTTGGCACCCTCACAGAGACTGCAGGCACAATCACAAGCAGAGGCCACCAACACAGCATTGCATCTCACCACCCCCACATCTCCAGGGCACTTACGGTGGGGATCATTCATGCGCCGCAGGTTGAAGCACTGTGTGGAAGACGTAATTAATTTTTACTTCCATGATGATCATTCATCCTCTAGCACCTTCTGCTGCTTCTATTCCTATTAACTTTTCAGGAAGATGCTGGAGGATAAGCCTGAATGGATCAACACTAAATCCACCCGAAACAGAAGTGCTCATATCAATGGCAGAGAGTAAGTAAAGTCATAGCTGTGCATCTCATGTTGTGTCTCTGGAGGACAAGACTGAAGCACAGGCTGCTTGCCTTTGCCAGGAAAATTAATCCACAAACACCAGAGGTTTATGTCCAAAAAGGAGACAGAGAGTCCTGTAACTTTATTCTAATAAAGGGAGAGGCCACGGGACATTTCCCCTGGTGTGTCTCAAAAATTTGGAGGAGACAGCCTCCTTTTTATCCTAATTTCCTGGCCACATTCCATCTCTTTTCCCCACTGGCTGAGGTACTTGAGAGGTACAGACATCCTGAAATGTCTAATACCTAAGACCCCCTTCTAATGTGTAACTCCCCACTCCCTTTTTGTTTTCCTTGTGCCAATCAGCAGAATTCCTATGGAATTTACATTGGTTCTTCCCATTGTTTCTTTCACCTCTCAGTATCCAATTTTATTTATCAGCAGACCTACAGTTTGTAAAGACAAGTCTCTCTCATTCCATTCATCAACCAGTGCAATCCTTCCCATTGCTTCTTTTATCTCTCATGGCTAGTTTTAGCAGACCCACAGCTTGTTTGTAAAGACAAGTCCCTCATTCCTTTCACCCTCAAACAGCTTTAAAATCATAGGACAAAAGGCCAGCCGGGGAACAGTGATGTGTCCAATGCCTCATTAAGCCTAAAGGACTTTTGACTGGTCACAAAACACCCCAGCAGTGGACGCTGTGAAAAAAGGTTTGTGCGCAGCACACCCCCCCCTTCCCCCCCCGCTCCAGGGCAGTGCAGAGCCCCTGTGACCTGTCCACAATGGTAAGACTTCAGCAGAAGTGCCCAGCTGGAAAAGCTTCCTTATCCAACAGTGTGCAATAGCCGTATGACAAGGCCCTGTGACAAGGCCCCTCTGGGCACACACACTGACAGAGGTGTCCCTGGTGTCCTCTGCAAGCCATCCCACATGACAGGGTGCATGGACTCCCAGAGTAGAGCACAGCTCCTGCACTCCTTCAGCTTCTTGGTGTGTGTAACTCGGGATCCTTTCACCCTCATAGAGGCTGAGGGAGGCCTTGCAAAATAATGCTTCCTAGCAGAAGAGCAAGAGAGTGTTTGAATTTATCCATCTCCCTTACCTACCACTGACCACCACGGTGCTTTAGGGCACTACAGTTCAACTCCCGGGATAAGACTCTCTCAAGTTACAATCCTCTTTCCCTATTTCTTCAGAACATTTTCTGTTGCCTCAATTTCCCTTGCTGGCATGTTCCTTGAGCCTGGCTTTCCCACACTTCCCTCTCCTTACATCTGCCTTCAGCCAACGCTGCATCCTGAGTTTCCCTCTGCCGTCCCACGCTCTGATATTTACACTGGGAGTTCTACGCCCCCAGCTCTAATCTGATCCTCATGGAACAGCAGGTTCATTTAATCACTGCCTCAAAAATTGCAGACACATTTTATTAGACTTATCTCTTAACGATACAGTGATAGCACACTACAGTACCATTTAAAACAAGCTACTACTGCTAACCCAGCTGACTCCTGGCTTCTTTATAGGGGAATAAAGTCAAGGGAACGACTCACAGTGTCACTTCATAAACCCAAGAAGAACACAGTGCAGCATTTGCTAACTACAGGTCCCCAAAGGGATGTGTGATTCACACATAAAGGCACTCCCAGACCCAAGAGCTCTGTCTGTGAGCAGAAAAATGCTGTATTCTGGCCTAGTCTGAATTCCAAAGTTTTTGCATTATGAACATAATGCCCTATGTCTAGAAAAGCTCAGACTGCATTCCTGAATGTACTTCTCACGGGAGTAACAGAAACCTTTTAATTTTTTTCTTTTTTCTTCTCCATAGCATCATCATTAAATGGATTTTAAAGAGTAAGTATGGAATATCCTGAGGAAGGCTAAGGTGAACCATGTGACAGAAGAGGGGAAGACTTTTGACTGATTTGCATGGAATCCCACTAGCACCTGGTTTCTTACACTCTGAGAAGTTTACATCCCCTCCCTGTGCCCTCACTCCTGTTCTACTGACGCCTGATAAACGTCACCCCCCTTTTCAAATGTACTTAGCAAACAGATGTACCTGGTTATTACAGATGCCTTCTCATAATCCTAAAAAATGCATGATTTGCTGATTCACCTTTTCTCTCTGAAAAGTTTCAATTCCAAACCGGCTCTGTAGAGGAACAGGCTCTCACAGTGAATCCCACCTTTTGTTTCACCATTTACTGTTCTGGCTGCAGTGCATACTAAGCTTTCCATACGGAAGTTGCATCTAGGTACAGAGAACTCAGCCAGAATGAATGGAAGAAGAAAACACACTATAATTTAACCATGTAAGAAAACCCAAAACCAAACATGAAATTAAATTTGAGCAAATTAGTGCAAAATCAGGTAGCAGTGAAATTAATCTAGAACAATACCCACATAGAAAACCTACTCAAAGTTTAGCACCAAGAGAAAAATCTGGACTATCACTACCTTAGCACATTGCATAATTTCCAAACAACTTTGAACTTCTCTGTTGTGTAGACAAAGAAAACTATGTGTTCATCACAGGCTGTGCCCAACACATCTCTTTTCATCTGGATGGATGTTAAGGCATATCTAGTAACATATTTGCCACTGTATTTCCTGATCTATGCCATTTTCCCTCAGAAAAAGCCCAGGAAAAAAATTAGAGTGGTCGTGGAGTCATAAAACTCAAAACTTACAAGCATCTCAGGTTCTGTGATATCTCAGTTTGTGTTTAAGGCTGAACCTCCCAAAACACAGACTTGAACTTTGTGTTGAAGACTACACAAATAAATAAAATAAAATATTTTTCTTAAGAGGTTTCTCTTTGCAGAAGTGGCTAAAATACTTTTCTCTCAGGCAGATGGAGTAACGTTGTTCCTGAGCACTAGTGTTCAGTCACCATGAAGTCACCCAGACTTTGGTCACTTGCACCTCCTGGCTCCCACTCCTGACAGGGAACTGTTGTTCCAGGACAGGACAGGAGGCAGGGCTGCCTGGCAGTGACACAGAGGAGGTGACCTTACAGAGGTGACCTTACAACACCCTGTGCCTAGAGCAACCATCCTGCAGAATGAATGCACAGGAACTGACACAGAACACGAGCTGAACTCATACCACAGCATCAGCCAACTCCTGGGTTTGGGGTACTCAGGAGTTATGGGGTTAGTTCTAACGGAAACTATCCACAGCTTACCCATAAGAGAAGCCAACCACTTGGGCCTCAAGGTCTCCTTTCCAGTTCCATAAGTTGAATGGTTACCCAGTGGGGGTGCACTGATAGACAAGGTGTAGCTGCTACAAGGCAAAGGTATCTTCTTATGCAAAACACAGCTTTAACTTAATTCTCTATTTGTCATAGTTTATATGGCCAGATCAGCCTAAAAATTTTATAAGAGATGTTTCATACTGGGATTTGTTTCATACTGGGAGCTTTATTTCCACAATTGGAGAAGAACTTATTCTGGTATATAAAGATACATAAATGTAATTTTAAAAAACTCTGGCACTTTTCCTGCTTGTGTAATTCAAAAAGGATCTCAGTAAAGAAAATTCAATTTGGCAATCCATTAACATAGATTTGATGCTCTCTCTGTTCATATCTTGATGTCTCACCCCTTTCAGAAAAATGAAAATAACTCTTGGTAAAGAGTGGCTGCTCCTTCTTATTAGTCCAGTATATTGGCAATCATTAAAACCCTAGGAAAGCTGCTGAGGCTCTGCTGACTCATGGTGGCCAATAAGTTACTTGTTAACTCCATAACCAAGGTAGAGAAGGAAGAGAAACAAAAAAAGGAAAAGCCAGAGAACAGGCAAAGTTTGGGAAGAAGGCTGTGCCATCTGTACACTAAGTTGCACCAATTCTTCAGGAGAAAGGATCTGGATGCTATTGGAAATTTCACATGCTGTGTTTGAACCAGGCGAAGAGTCATACCTAATTTCAAGCCATTTAAGTTTAGGAACCTAAAAGTGTCATTTCAATAAAGAGTTTACTTCTCACAGACATCTACTGTCAACAGAGGAAGAGCAGCAGTTCCAAAAGACAAATTGACTTACCAAAGGTCTGATCTGTCTTCTTCCTGCTCCATCAAGAACACAGACACCCCAAAGCAGTGATGGAAAGCCTATGGCAGGACACCAGACTGGCACGTGACACTGCTGGCAGCAGAACAGCTCAGTTCCCACTGCACTCTGCAGTTTGTCACTGGCTCCTCGACCCTACAGACCGGACTGCAGAGCCCCAAACAAGCTGTAGCAGAGCATGGGAGATGGTGGCTGACAGAGATTAATGGAGCAATTAACCCTTTCCCTCTCCACCAATCTGTCTCAAAGAGAAGAATTCTCACAGAATGTGCCATGACGCAGGATGGCACATATTTCTGACATGAAAGATGTTATATTTCTGACATGAAAGATGTTAGTAGCTGTTAGCCAGGAATGCTCTCCTCATTTGGGGGCTCTGCTTTGATGCATTAATACTAGTGGGATTACTGTAAACCTGAGGTCATTCACAGCCTAAGTACCAGCAAAGGTGGCATTTTAATGCCTGGAAAATTTTAGGTTTCACCTCATTTTAAGTTATTCTATTCTCACAGCAGTGAATAATTAGGGAAAGCCAGAGCACATTATTCCAAGGGTAAGGACTCTCCCCAGGAAGGCAAAGCAGCTCTCAGCACTGTCTGGTTGCATTTGAGGACTGCACTCTGCACTCCTCTTCTAAAGAGCAGTACACTTCTTTTCAGCCCCCTGCCCATTCCTGCACAAAAAAGAGCCAGGATTTTCCACTTGCCCACCATCATCTGTGATCACACATTTCTCGGTGAAGGACGATGGAAAGCAGGGTGTACTTGCTGTAACACCATCTTACCCTTCCTCTGCCTGGATGAGAGGATGTGCTCTTTCTCCGCAGCACAGGGAAGAAGGGAAAACTAAAGGAAGACAAGGTGGCTCTCTTGGCGATATCTGGCGACTGTAGAGCATCACACGTATAAAAAGCTCAGCATTATTGTACCTTCAAATAAAATCCTGTCCATGTCCTGAATGACAGTAAAAACAATTTACCTCATTAAGGTACTACACCAAGCTGCTTAGTCGCTATGTTGTAAAGGTTCTGGAAGTCTGTGGCTGAAGTGTTAGTGTTGTGGAACAAAGTGACAGCAAGTTGGGAAATAAATGAGTACAGTACTCTCGTCTAACCTCCTGGCACTGAGCCTTTTAACAGAGAAAAAAAAAGCAAAAATGGAAAATGTCAGCCCCAAAAACATTTTTCATGTTGTAAAAGATAGTGTCCACACTAAAGCACTTGATACAAGACACACCAAGGGGTCTGATACTTCCCTGAAGAATAGTGAGTGACTGCAAAAGGTTATGTGAACACGTCTAATGCAGTAAGCAAAAAAAAAAAAAAATCCTTCGGACCAAAAATTTGTATCTATGTCCTACAAACGTCAGGTCAGCCCTTAAGACGAAAGTCTCAGCAGCTGCCGCTGAGCTCTTAAGCTCGGGGATTCAGAGCAGCTCTCAGAAGCACGCAGAGAGGGTCGGGGCAGTCCGGCACCCCTCGGCAGCACACATGAAGCTGCCCACCGCGCAGCGAGCAGCGCCCGCTCTCCCCGGAGAGCTCGCTCATTTGCAAGGGAAGGCAGGAACTGCACATGCCCGCGGTGCTGCTGCCGCTGGGGGCAGCTTTACATAAGGCTGCGCCCGGCGCCAGCCCGCCACAGTCGGCCGGAGCTCTCGGCATGCGAGCGCGGCAGCGCCAGAGCCGCGTCCCGGGCCGGGCTCCCCGCACCTGGCGCGCCCGGCCGGCAGCGAGCCGCGGGCCCATGGAGGACGGGGGCGGCAGCTCCCAGAGCTGAGCGCTGCGGGCAGCACCCACCAACATGCTCTCCTATAAAGCAACGTTTTAAAAGCCAGGTTTCTAACTAGAAAGATGCAAAATCGTAATATCCATGAAGATCCTATTACCTAGGAAGAATTTGACATTTTGCTGCGAATGCTGTGTTGGGATTGATTTATTCTTGGAGTGTTCTGCACGGCTGGCAAAGAATAATGTTCCAAAATCGGTCCATCTCCCAAGGGGTCCAATTTTTCTTCCTGGGTGTCAGCGAGCCCTGACTCACTACAGTGCAGCTGACAGGGGCTGCCATGCTTGTGGCACACTAAGCAAAAAACAAAAGACCTAAGGACGACCTTTGAACAACACAAAGGATGGGTATGTTTTTCATGTTACCTTTTTAATTTATAGTTCATAGTTACTGCATAGCCTGTGCTTTAATTAGTCCATAAACTTACCTTGATGTGATTTGTTATTATACTTAAATGGCTTAAGGATTACACCTTTTACCCAACTGCTTTTCAGTACTTAAATCGACGTATTCTTAAAACAAAACAAAAGAAAAGAAAAAAAAACCAACCAAAACAAAAGAAAAAAACCAACAAAAATAATAACAATTAAAAAAAAAAGCTGAATGAAAAAAAAAACAATGTGAAAAGTAGTCGAGTCAAGCTAGGGCTTTGTAAATCATTGTTGTAGTAAAAGATTTTAGCATGATTGAAAAAAATGACTGATGTGTGGGGGGATAACTTTTCTAAGTTGTTTTTATTTCCAGGTTTCAATGTAATTAGGCTACTGAGCGGATCAGCTGTAGCTCTGGTAATAGCCCCTACTGTATTACTGACAATGCTTTCTTCTGCTGAACGAGGATGCCCTAAGGGCTGTAGGTGTGAAGGCAAAATGGTATATTGTGAATCTCAGAAATTGCAGGAGATTCCCTCAAGTATATCTGCTGGTTGTTTAGGTTTGTCCCTTCGATATAACAGCCTCCAAAAACTAAAATACAATCAATTTAAAGGTCTTAATCAACTCACCTGGCTCTATTTAGACCATAACCACATCAGCAATATTGACGAAAATGCTTTCAGTGGAATACGCAGACTAAAAGAGTTGATCTTGAGTTCCAACAGAATCTCCTATTTTCTTAATAATACCTTCAGACCTGTGACAAACCTCCGGAATTTGGATCTGTCATACAATCAGCTGCAGTCTCTGGGATCTGAACAGTTCAGGGGCTTAAGGAAGCTGCTGAGTTTACATTTGCGGTCCAATTCCCTAAGAACCATCCCTGTTCGAATATTTCAAGATTGTAGGAACCTTGAACTGTTGGACCTTGGTTATAATCGCATCCGAAGTTTAGCAAGGAATGTCTTTGCAGGTATGATCAGACTGAAAGAGCTTCATCTGGAGCACAATCAATTTTCTAAGCTCAACCTGGCACTTTTTCCGAGGCTAGTCAGCCTTCAAAACCTTTATTTACAGTGGAATAAAATCAGTGTGATAGGACAAACTATGTCCTGGACCTGGAGCTCATTACAAAGACTTGATTTATCTGGCAATGAAATAGAAGCTTTCAGTGGACCTAGTGTTTTTCAGTGTGTGCCCAATTTACAGCGCCTCAACCTGGATTCAAACAAGCTCACATTTATTGGTCAAGAAATTTTGGATTCTTGGATATCTCTCAATGACATCAGCCTTGCCGGGAATATATGGGAATGCAGCAGAAACATTTGCTCTCTGGTAAACTGGCTTAAAAGTTTTAAAGGGCTGAGGGAAAATACAATTATTTGTGCCAGCCCCAAAGAGCTGCAAGGGGTGAATGTTATTGATGCAGTGAAAAACTACAGCATCTGTGGCAAGAGTACCACGGAAAGGTTTGAACTAGCACGAGCTCTCCCAAAGCCAACGTTTAAACCAAAACTCACCAGGCCTAAACACGACAGCAAGCCCCCTCTGACCCCAACTATGGGAGCCACTGAATCCAGCTCTGAGCCCGAGCACGACACAGAACACATCTCCTTCCATAAAATCATAGCAGGCAGTGTGGCTCTCTTCCTGTCGGTGCTGGTGATCCTGCTGGTGATCTATGTGTCATGGAAGCGTTACCCTGCCAGCATGAAGCAGCTGCAGCAGCGCTCTCTCATGCGAAGGCACAGGAGAAAGAAAAGACAGTCGCTGAAGCAAATGACTCCAAGCACACAGGAATTTTATGTAGATTACAAACCTACCAATACTGAAACCAGTGAGATGCTGCTGAATGGAACAGGACCCTGCACGTATAACAAATCAGGCTCCAGGGAATGCGAGGTATGAACCATTGTGATAAAAGAGCTTTTAAAAGCTGGGAAATAGTGGTGCTTTATTGAACTCTAGGGACTATAAAGGGAACGTTTTTCTCACTTTTCTGGCACAGCTCTTCCATGTCCCTTTTTTGTGCATTCATAATACCGGTCATTTTACTCTCATACATAATCAGCTCATTGAAATTTAAATACCGCAATCAATGTGAAGCCTGAGCTCTGGTTTAATACAATACCTATTGTACAAATCCTCTACTGATCTCATTAAAGTCCCTCTTGTTTTTAAATAGAAAACTTCTTTCATAAGTAATCCACTGCACCTGCACCAACTGTGCCTCTGTTTAGGGAGAAAAATGACAACAATTAAGAAAAAAAATCTAACTCAGGGTGTCCCCCTCTGCCTCCCCAACCCCAGTCCTTGCTCTAAAACTCACTTTCTGAGCCCAGAATGAAGTAAAGATTCAGGTACTGTAGCATCACATGAATTCTGAGTTGTCTGAGGATAGAGATGGTGCAGGAACAGCTCTGAAAAAATGCCTGATTGCTGCCCAACACAAGAGAGACTAAAAAACACCCTTAAGTATCACACCAGAGGCAAAGCAGAGGGAAACCCAGGCTTAATAAAAAATTAAAAATAAAAAGGTACAGTGGGATTTACTGTACTCCATTATACCACAGTGTTTCTAGGGCCGATAGCTAGCAATTGAAACCTGTTTATGTGACTTCATACAAAAGGTGCCAGTGTTTACCCCTACATCCAGTTGCCTTTCAGAAAATAGTCAAAAGGCATTCATTAGATGAGGAGCAGAAATTCCTTATTGATGCAATTAGAGGAACTCAAATGTGCAGCAGCAAAAGCAAGACCACTTCCTGCACACATTTGTTTCAGCTCTCATTAGGAATTCTCTTTTCAAGACTGTCAAAGGCATTAATGTAGCTGAGGAAACCATTAAAATCCATAATTTTTTTCTATTTCTGTTTATTGGCTGGGCTAGGCTTGCTAAGTTTGTGTGATATGCCTTGCATGATAACATAATTCTAATAACTAAATAAAGCTCATCACTTAAAATGCTAATCACTGTGCATTTTAGACATACTACAGCTGCAAAGAGCTTTCAGAAAAAAACTGGTTACTCACTGATGTGAGAGGAGTACATCCAAAAATCCTTTTACACAAATAAGTGACAAATCATTTTCCTCTCTTACTAAAACCCTAATGATATTACAGAATTCACAGATACCCAGTTTTAATGTCTAGTCATATACCAGTGGTTCTGGGCAAAATACAGATTTGTAACCCAGCTATTCCCTGCCTTCCTTCTCCCAAAATCATGTATTTTGTTGGCTGCAGAAGAATATAAAATCCTCCATATTTGCAAATGAATTATACGTCTTATTTTGATTATCAGGAAGGGAGGGTATGAAATAATACAGCAGCACCTTTACAGAAGTAAGTAATTTAATTATCTCCATTTTGCAACTCCATTTGGCTTTGTAAACTGCCCATCTTCAATGACTTGGGAAGGAATATTTCTACAAGGCAGTTTCACTGCAGCAGATTAGAAAAAGCAAAACCTTAACAGAAGGTTCTCCTGAATTATTACTGAAAAAACCCAATCACAGCAAAGCACCTTGAAACATGCTCGATACAATGAAAACAAAGCTATAGACAGCTCTCAAAAGATTTAATACACTTGAAAGGGTTCGGGCTGGGTTTTTTTCACTGAATGAAACCATTGTCATTTTCAAGGACTGTAGCTGAGGGTGGAAGCTTGAGCCTGTACTGAGCTCTGCAAGAGAGACCCCATGTCCCTGAGCACCTGGGCCCCACACCATTAACAGTGCAAGTGCTTAAGACACTTCAGCAGCACAGCACAGCTGCACCTGAGCTGTAACTTGGAAGTTGCTATTAAAAAGTCAATTCACATTTAATTATCCTAGCTACTATAGGATTCAGTTTTCTACCAGCACATCTTGGTTACCTCTGTACTGAAGCATTAGAGTTTGCCATAAACGTCATGTTAAGAACCATCCCTGTACTTCAGAGACTTTCATCTCTGCAGTGGTGACTAACATCAGGCACAGCCAAAACAAGAGATCTGCCCCAAAACATATGGATGTTAACACACATACAGACATACACACACACACACATACAAACACACACACGTGTGTGTGTGTGTGTGTGTACAAATATAAATACACATAAAAATAAAATTTTTATATTTCATTTTAGGAGTGCTAACTGCAATCAGAAAATAATTTCATAATATAACTTCAGAATTTTTGTTATTAAAAAATATTCAATACATCTTCTAAAACCAAATAAATTCAATAGATCTAAAATTCAATACATCTTCTAAATGGACTGTGATTGTGAGAGTTGTGTATAATTGAGTTGGACTTAATATGCTTTGTGTTTCTTTAATGCCTTGTTCTAAACACAACTACTCAGAAAGAACCAATCCACAACCTCCTTCAAAAAGTGATACCTGTAACACCATCACGAGCTCCCACTGAATAATCAATTATAGGCATGAAAAAGAAAATAAGGCCAGTCTGCCATTAATCATGGATGGATAACAAAAATATAGTAAAAATCCAGCATCTGTATTCATGCACAGACATGCTCAGATCAACTAATTCATTAATTGCCTGAAAACCCCAGCTACAGGTACCTCCAAACACATTCAGGTCAATGTGCAATTGCTGCCATTGTCATGGACAATGCAGCCACTGGCTGACTACACACAGAACACCTCTGAAACTTGTGCACAGCCCAAATCCTGGGAGCCAAGGTTTCAAACGCCACTGTAGTGCCTGTGGCTTAGAAAACATTTTGAACTAGCTCCACAGCACCTTAAAACACATTATGAACTCCATGTTTTCATGTGGGCAAAATCCACGTGAACCCAGCTAAACTGAGCCTCACCACTGTCAAATGAAACACTCCAGAAGTGACTTGTTTTGGGTGTCAAGGCCACCAGAGTCACAAATTCTAATAATCTTGTGGGAATGACTTGGTCTTAGCTGAGCAACTTTTATTCCCCGTGAAAGGCTGCCCCTCTCCTGAATACAAATGAAGTGCTGAAGCCTCAAAGGCTCCAGCAAAGAAATTTCTCCTTTGCTTCTCTCCAGTATCTAAAATCTTGATCCCACTTTGTCTTGGTTTTTGGATAGTTTGGTGGCAGTCTCTCACAAAACCCTTAGAACCTCTCTGGGGTGATGCCAAGCAATCCTAGAGGATATCAAAGTAAGAGCCACAGCAGCTGCCATGGCTCTCACAAACCTGTGAGCCTTCACACAAGCATTTTAGGCACTAATTTGAGGAAGGAGATATGACCAAATGCTTCCAATGACCCGGCTCCTCCTTAATGGAGATGATACTACCTACATATTCCAGTTTTAGGAGAGCACCAACGGGTCTTGAAGTTATTTGTAATTTTTTTTTCTGTACATTTTTGAGATTTTTAGTCATTTACTATTCCTTTTCCTGAGACATATGTGGGTGTTCTGGGGCTACCACTGAAGACCAGGGCTTTTCAAGCTGCAGCCAAAGTGCAGGATTCTTCCACGCTCATTGTCATTTTCATTGGGTTGGCATCTACACATATTTAGACAATGCTGAAACAAATGTTAGATGGAATCATCAGACTGCTTCATTTCATTGTAGCACCCTAAAAATTCTAAGGGCAGTCAGGACTTTCTCTGTGAGACACAGAGAGATTATGGCAGACAGACATTAGAGATTTGAGCAGCTGAGTACTGGCAGTGTAATCCAGTCCCTGGCACCCAGATCTCCTCCTCACCACTGGATTGCTTGGCCTCTCAGCAACCCAGCCCATGGAATATTCAAGTGCTCTTCCAGAGTAATACACCACACAGAATACACATCTTTGGGAAAAGAAAATAACTAATGTACTAAGCAAATTTGAGGAGACTGTTAATGTTCATTCACTATGTTGAGATCACCTCCAGCAACTGCAGAGTAAGAGAATAATAATGAGAACAAGTGACTTGAGTATAATGACTGCAAGCTTCTCTGCTGGCTGGTTTTCATGGCTCACTATCTGCACTTCCAGAGTCATCACAGCAGAAGGTTTGGCAATGCTCTCTTTATTTATTACTACGAAATGCTGAACCTTGATATAAAATTCAATTGCAAAATGAACATAAATGTACAATATTCCTGCAAATACAATTAGAAATTTTCAGTTTGCTGCAAGCAAATGGTCTTTGCTGTCTGCCCTCAATACTAGATAAATATTCCATGGATGAATTTCTGTGGAACAATAGTGACATCCAGTGGGTAGGGAGCTTAATCACAGGTTATCTCCTGCATAAATCAATTCACACAGAGATGTGTTTGCCTTTTCCCTTTGCATCCTTCTGTATCACACAGGAGAAGCATCAAACCTTTGCAGCATAGTGAGTACTCAACTGGATCTGTGTACAGGAGCCATAACCTGCATGTAGTGAATACATGGAGAAAATAAGAGTAGATGACAGCTGGCAGGAAATGGTCTATCCAGTAGTGTAAGTCACTACTGCCAGAAAAAGGCAAGGAGTATGAAAGGAGCTCTAACAAGTTTGTGGCCACTGGTTTAGAACTTATTATTTATAAAACACCACTTTACTAGACTAGAAAATAAACTCGGGCCAAAAACAACTCATTCAACCTCCCAACAACAGAAGACTAAAAAAAAATCTTTTTTTTTTTAGTTTATAATAATGAGATAAAGACATTATTAGACATTAAAAGAAAGGCAACTCAATACATGGGAACAAGTCAAAGTAAGAACTTCCTCTCAAAAACACACAATGTCCAAAGAGACAAGAAGCAAACGATGCAAGACCAAATTCACAAACAATAGCAAAGTTGTACAGTGGCAAATATGACGTGAATATGCAGCATATTTGCTTGGGCAAAACCTCTGGAATGTTTTGCTGTTGTATTTGTAGTGTAACTACACTAGGTCTCAGTAAGTCTCTGCCAGTGTTACTGCTATGATCCTAAACCACAGTGAAGGAGAGAAGACAATCAAGTCAGGATTACAGCTCTGTTGATAAGATTCAGATTTCACTGCCCCTAAGAAGGTGCACAGGAACTCATTTCACTCCACACTGGAGGAAATACAGCTGTAATTCTAACTTTTGATGTCTTCAGGTGCATTGGAAGGCCACCTATCAGTCCATTGTCCAGAGCTTTGCTTTTCATTCCTAGCAGGGCTTTTGAGAGTGGGTGTCATCACAGTGGAACAACATTTTTGATTGTGGTGTGATTATCAGGGCTACAGCCAAACTCTTCCCTGGCATCACCACCAACAGAACACAGTAGGGCACACAAGCAGTAAAATGTAACTGAGCTCAACAGCTATGAACACATCACCAAGGAGGTCATAACGTAATAAAAAGGATTTCATCCAAGACCCTCTGGGACACTTAGTTGTAAGCTGATGGCCAACGTTTTACCTACCAGAGACCCTGAAAATCTCATTTGGAAGGAGCACAAACATCATAAAAGCAAGAATGAAAAAAGATTTGCAAGTAGGCACTATCTTCTTGTTTAACCAACCCATTACAGAAATCACATCTCCCTGCAAGTCTTGTCTTGCTCACGCTGTTATACAGTAACGACCACACCACTGGCATTCTAATGTAAGAATAAGCACTGTGTACTGAGAAGGGGAAAAAGGCTAGTTAATTCCTATTTATTAACTTCTTCCTAAAGAGCTTAATGACCTACTGCTGTTATTACAGGAAATATTAGATATTCATGTGAAAACTCACAAGTTTAAGATTCTTCATCACTAAAATCAACCAAACTCTTTTAACAAAACAAAATATTTCATTCTTTACTTACAGTTTGCTACTGTTTCTGACAAACTCTTTTCATTTTGCCAAAAAGCAACTGAATGACTGGAGGTGTAATCTTGAAAAAAAAATCCTCCAAAAACCCCTCACGTGTCCTCTTAACCACTAAAGCCATTCCCTTCCTGTGTTCATGACCAACACACTGGCCATGCATCACAGTTTACACTCCTGCCTGAAGGCTGAATTTTCCAACACCAGTATTGAGACCATGTATGACTTCATAATTACACTTTAACCTTGCTAATTTTCCCGGCATTTTGTGACAACCAAAGTCTACTACTGTATCACAAGGACACGACAAACAAAATACCTTAATTACTCACCTACTTACCCCCCAAAGCAGGACAGAAATGCATTACAAGGTTCAGTGCTTCACTACACCACTGAGAGGAAATCACTTGCTCAGTTCTGTGTGCAAATCTCATTTCCTCCCCAAACTAACAAACCCACTAACTAGCTAGGTCAGTCCCTCAGGACCCTAATTCCTTAATCCCAGTAGAAAGCAAACCTAACTGCAGTGATAGTGGCAGCAGCCTGCAGAAGCTGCCACCATGAACTCATAACCTTGATTAGTTATTCTCACCTGAAATCCAGCAGTATCTCCTATACTTGCCAAGGGTTATAGTGGCACTCTATCCCATACAGTGTACTAACTGTAAGAAAATTGCATTTTCATGGGCACCTATGTTCATGTCCATAATTATACTGAGAGATGGAAAAAAGGAAAAAACTCAGAGAAAAGATTGCATGTGGCTTACAGCACTAGTAAAAAGTCAGGAAGGGTCATTCACCTTTTCCAGAACTTAAAAAAACTGGATTTAAAAGATACAAAATGATCAATCGATAGATAGATAGATAGATAGACAGACAGATAAAAATGGAATGTCAAATAAACATTCCTGCATCTCTTGGAAGTATTTTAAAGTTTTTTTTTACGTTGCTACTGTCAGGTTCTGGGCATCTTTAGACATCAAACAAAAAACTTCTCTTTTTTTCATACCTTACTAAATGAAAGGAAGAAAATACCTTCCTATAATGCAAGACATTCTTTCCAAAGCTATGGAACTGAGCTGGTATTGGAAAAAATCTAAACATATTCCATCTTACTTTTGTTGTTTCTTACGTGATTATTTCCAACACCCGTAGAAATGGTTAAGATACTGCTGACAGGTAACATGTACATTATTCCAGCTGAGCACATCTTCCTGGCATTTATTTTGAGCTTCATGGCAAATCCTAGGCTGTGCTGCTGGCTCTTACATGTCCCCTTTATGGTCAGGAACAACTTACTGAATGTTTGAATGCCAATTCTTTACCTAGTGTCTACAGTAGTCAGCACTGTAGAATTCATGGTTCTGATTTTTTGGGTATTTATATTTTCCAGTTCCCCTAAAGGCTGCAAAACTCACAAACAGCCTCCAAACTAAGGTAATGAGATGACCATCCCTTTCCTGGTTCAGCTCTAAGTCAGGGGAGAAAAGGTGCACCAAACATCCAAAGGTACAAGCCAGGCTCTCCAGTGAAAGCTGGGCACCCCAACTACCCAGGCAGCTGTTCCCTTCACTGCCCTCAGGATTACAAACAGCTGGAGATGGAGCAGCTGGAAACACCAACTCTCCAGGATAGATAATAAGCAACAGTAATACATTAGTAATACACATCCACTGAAAACACAACCATCATAAATGGATTCCTTGTTCCAGAAATACAGACTTCATCATGTATATTCTAGCACACACAGTGCCTCATTTGCTTTTCTTTGTTGAAATGCATTGTTTAACATTGCAGAAGCATCTATTTGGCTGTGCTGAGTTGTGCAAAAGCTGCAGGTGATAAAAGTAGAAAAAGGGAACACAGTTTACAAAAAGCAGACAGGAGTCAAACAGAAAAACACTTCAGACTTCACCTTAATTAGGGTGCTGCAACTCTTTTTTCAGTCACCTATAGATTATCCTGTTTATTTTAAAACAGACTGTAACAAAGGTTTTTAAACTGCAAATGGGAATTTGAACACCCAAACCTCACCCATTTGTTGCACCAGTCAAGCACTTAACCTTTGTTATGAAACATTATCTCCTCTGCATTTCTCCCCAGAACATTTGAACAAGACTCAAGGGTCTACAAAGTGCTCTGGCCAGCTCCATGAAACTACTCTAAAAAATGACCTCCCCAGAGATTTTGGCAAATTCTCTTGCAAGGGAAGGGAGCAGCTGTTCCTCAGTGAGGTGCAGATGGGGCAGACCTACCTCAGTCACACTGGGAGGGCTGCATGTTGAAAAAGGGGGTTGTTACCTGGGAACTGCCTTCTGACCTACTGCAAAAAGGACTGACACTAACTACTGGCACGCAGTTACAGTGAACTCACCTCAGAAAATAATTAACTATCATTCAGTTTTAAAAACAGCTACAGATTCTCAAGTCTGGGTTTTTTTAGCCAGAAGAGTTTATTCCTCACATTCCTCGCTAATAACAATCACAGTAATCTTATACAAAAACACTTAGTCCAAGTATGAGAAAAGGATCACCTTTTCCTCTTCAAAAAAGAGTAGCATCAAACAACCATTCCAGGACATCAGAGTTTTGTTAGCAATGCACTATTTCTTGTAATCTGACACTTTCAGATGCCAGCAGTAGCCTTGCAGCCATCTCTGATATGAGTCATATCCTCAGAGCAGTGCAGCTTCATCTCACCCTGCTCCAGAGCACCCAGCTTCTCCTGAAACACCCTGAGCTACCCAGACACATCCTCTGTGCACATCACAGCAGTTTCCAATTGGGAAATTAATCCCGTGTACTCTCAGGCTGTGACTTGCAGTGTGATTCCCTCACTGTCCTTCCCCAACCCAGGATCCCTGCACGCGGAGATGGAGAGCCAACTCTGGAGCTCCTCCTAAGGCTCCTTGTACCTAGCACAAACAGCCTCTCTGCCTGGCCACTGAATGTTTCCTTGTCTCTACTTCATCGCCAACAGCACTTCCCAGGTTACGTTACTGATACAAAATGCAGGCCTGCAGCAAAACCCAGCAATATTATTACATGGGTTGGGAAGCTCCAGTTACCAGACAGAAACTTGTCCTTCATTAATGAACAGATTCACTTCAAGCACACAATACTGGACAATACCTTCTACCCATGCCTGCTGCTGCTGGCAGCACAAACAAGAGTTTCATTTTTCTAGGGAGCAAGTAACAATCGCAGGAGATATGAGGGAAAACATTCCAGATGAGAATCCTGAGCACTGAGTCAGGCTGAGCAGAAAGCAGAAACACTGCAGGGCAAAGGGACTGTCAGTGCACTGCAGCTGCCCTGTTTGCAGGTACTGAAGTCCACAGTTTCCATGGAAGTCTGCTTTTATCAAAGCTTAGTAAAGCACAGGAACTCAGGCAGCTATGCACAATTCCTTGTTATCCAAAGGACAGCTGGTCTGTAGCCACAGCACATCATGGAAAGTTCTGATGTACAAGAGCAGTATAAAAGAATTTGAAATCGTAACATAATGGGTTGCACTGCCAAATCTGAAAGCATGTTGGATTTGGACTGTATCAGTATCATAAATTAAAAGCACCTATATATCAGTAATATTAATACAATGCATTTTTCCAAAGCCACAGAACTACTGATGTGTATGCTTTGGCTTCATGTATAAACTGACATGGCAAATTCTAAATTTAACCAAGTCAATTTCTTTTAAAGCCTCATCACACTAATTACATCCATCAAGTGTGTAAAATACATTTTGTCAGCTAAGAACAGAAGACTTAAATTAAATGTAAATCCTTACTCAGCACTTTAAGCTGTTAATGGCTCTAAGTCGTTAATGAGATGATGAAAAGAAAATGCTCCTGCAGACTCTGTAGTGAGAATTTATTACAAGTACTCATTACTTCCACCCAGTGCATATTCTGAGAGTGTCCTACATTTATGTCAACACCCCAGTATCAGCAGAGAAAGATACTAAAATAATCTTGTTTGCTTGTAAATGTGTTTGTGTACGTAAGTGGAGCTTGACAGGCACCTCCAAGAGAGATGGATGCCCTTCTTCCCTAACCCAGAGGCTCCCAGACAGGAGTATCCCCTATCCTAAAGTAGGGGATACTGTCAGAATGGTGTTTTAGCTTAACTTTCTGTCATTTTAATTCATCAAACAGTAGGAACACTAATGGCACAGCATGCCTGAGCTTACGTATTTTTATAATGAATTTTGATGGATCCCCTAGTAGAATTAGCTCAGAAGAGCATTGGAAAGAGATTTACAGAACTACAGCAGGATGGGGGAGAACATGAGAGTTAAAGGAACATATCCCTGTTTCCAAAACTTGCAAATTTAATTTCAATTTAGTAACATCAGGATTTATGAATTTTCATCCTTTTCACAGACTACAGGATTTTCTGTCTCTGCCTATAACCTTAAGGATGGTTATTAAGGGAAATTCCCAATTGCAGAAAACCCCTAGATCAGGCTTAGTTCTCACTGAAAGGAAAAATATAATTATTTGATTTATTTCTTAGATTTCCATCTCCCAGTCTAGTCCCTTTCTCTCCTTCAGTCTGAGCTCCTCTCCTCTCTTGATTAGATATGTCACAGAAAGAAAAAGAAAATCCAAGATCTTCATTTAAATGTATCAGATGCCCTTGAATTTCTACCGAGTTGTGCCCCTGTAAAGCCTTGTTTACAGCTTCAGCTCCAGCAGCAAGTGAGCTTCCAGGAACAAAGAAATGTTAGAGACATTTTCACAATAGTTTTAAATTGCTTCCCCCAGTAGAGAAGATTCATTGATCAAGTAAATAAAGTGAGGTACAGGGAAGTGATTCATGCTCAAACACAATGAAAAAAATTAAATAAAGCAGTCTGAAGTATTTGTACCCTCTGCAAGAACCCTATCCCATCAACTTTTAGTGAAAATTAACATAATGTTCAAAAATTATTATGCATGAGAAAACAAAAGCTATCTCAAATGATGGCCCTGCTGTAACAGGATGCTGATTAGCTACAGAGAATTGAATTTTTGGTATCAATGCTTTATTGGGTGACTATATAGATATGACAGTCAAGACACTTCCTTACACTGCAAAAAAGAAGCAGATTTGCCTAAGATTAATTCCACACTAGCTTAATTATTAATTAATCTCTCCCAAATTGATTTTTTTAAATGTACCTAAAAAGGCCTGTGCAAATAGAAGTGGTCTGTGAATGGATGGGACAGTTTTCCATGCAGGCAGGGATGCTGCACTGTATAGCCAGCATTCCTTGGGCTGACGGGTTCATTAAAATGCATGGTTATACCAGCTCTTAGAACTGCAGCTGGAGAACCCACGATCCCTTTTCCTCAGCACCACAGAACACTTCGTGTCTATTTAACAGGGCTGTTTCAGGATTTAATCAGAGACTTACAATCTACACCCTGGAACAAGGAGTCTTCCCCTTTTTTAAGAGGTTTCAAATAAAACACTTTTTTGTAAAGATTTTTTTCTGATTATCTGTAGCCTATGCCCCTTACCTGCACCTTCTTTCAATTTAATGCCTATTTTATACAAATTAATGCTTCCTCTTCCACTTCTCTGCATCCCCAACACAAAGAAAACACAGAGACTGTCACATGTTCTTTCAGCATAAATCTGTATGTCCAATTTTATTGAATGAATTAACAGCTTTAAAGGGAAAGCAGAGAAGTGCAGGAGCTAATGGAAACCTGTGCCAGGCAGTAGATGGAGCAGGACTGAAAATCTGTGGAAATCCACCTGCTATGTAGCATTTGCTAACACACTGCAGTGGTGCTGCATGCTAATGCCAGTGAGAGAAAGAAGGGGCTTGCAATTCTGTGAAGATGTACAGGCATTAAACTGTTTGGAAAACAGCCTGGAAGAACAGAATGCCTTAAAGTCAACCAGTGAAATTACTTGAAAACACAGCCCCTCCCTATTTCTGTTACACATTACAAAAATCACTGTGATAATTACAAAGCTCATTCAGCCAATAATGGCAAAACATGTGGATAGACACCTGAAATTTAATCACCTTCAGTTCAGTTTCAGCTCTGACTGTATCCGAGTCAGTTCCTTCCCATTTTGGAGCAGTTGGTCACTCTCCCAGATAATTTCTGACAGTGCTCTGAAATGATCCTCTGTTTCAAGGTCAGGTTGGACAGGGCTGCGAGCAACCTGGTTCAGTGGAAGGTGTCCCTGCCTATGGCAGGGGGGTGATGGAAAGAGATGGTCTTCAAGGCCTTTCCAACCCAACCCATTCTATGATTGTCTGATTCACACCCCTAACTCAAAACCTCCAGTCAAATACCTTCACCAGGTTTTTTTGCTGGTGCAAAGATGCCTGTGCATCTTTTCCAAGCAGAACTGGAAGTCTCCAGTAAGCTGGTAGCTCCTGCATCTACTAAAAAAGGTGAAACCTTAGGTCTCATCTGCTTTACATTTACTTCTGCTTTCCAATGAGCCTCCTCCCAAAATACTGAAAAGGAGCTGTTGTCTAAAGCCGTATTTTTCTTTCCAATGAGTAAATTCATCAGAGCTTTTCTTGCAAAAGAGTACTGGCAGAATCCTACTGAAAGAGAGTTGAGGGCAGTCTGATAACCTCAGTAAACACCTTTACACGCTCTGTATGCCCCTGAAGCACCACAGGTCAGTGAAGAACCATGGCACGTGTCCCTTCTGCTGGTTCCATTCTGTTTAAGAGTGTGTAATGGATAAAGCAGTGCTCGTCCCAGGGTCTCCAGGAGCAGCTTTCCCAGGAGAACTGTCAGTGCAGGTGGGTTATTTTTTAGGAAGTGTTGTTTTGCTTGACAGTACTAACACTGACTGCAAGAACAATATATAACTGCCTTATGCCTTCCTATTCTGCTAGTGTTCCACATATCAAAGCTTGCAGAGCCTGTGGGAAGGGAGCCAGTGACCATTAACCTTCACTTTATTTTACGCTTTTATAATTTCAGGAGTTTAGTTTCAGGCCTGCAGCCTTCAGGGCTGCAAAGTTGAGACTGGAGTAAAATGCAGCAAAGCAGCAAATGTTTCGCATAAGTTAAAAGAGCTTTTCCTGAGTCCCCATGTCATTTCTCCCAGCTCTAGTGCAAAATTTATTTCAAGGGATTTAAATTTTTTTTTCTCGAGTTGAAGTAAATGCACCAGAGATGCTTTCTGGTTTCATAACAAAGAAATACCTCCTGGATTGATAGTGGCCAGGTCAGTAAGTTCTCAAGAAGTTCTCAAGAAGTCACACTGAGTAGGCAACACCTGACTGTCTTTCAAACCCTGAATTTCTTGTGAGTGGACAAGATGAACCAAGGCTGGAGGGATGGCTAGGACAGCACATTTATATCTTTGTTTCTGCCACCCATATGAATCCAGCAGAAAACCCTATTGCTATTAAAAAGCAGGAAATCCCTCTTGTACCTTCATGCTCCCCTTTTCTTTGACTCAGATTGGTCCACTGAAACTCAAGACAAAAGCTGAAACTCGAGACAAAACCACCTACCAAAGGGTAAGCTTGCCACAAAATCCCAAGACAAAGCTTAGTGAGAACCCACTGCTCAAGGACTTTGAGGGTATGGTTACCATAAAGTCATGAGGGTGTTTCAGAAAGTTTACCCTTTATACATGATTCATACAGCAGAGCGTTCCCAAAGGTGAGCTGAACTCCACAGACTCCCATATGCTGCAGTTTGTAAATCACTGGCATGAAAGTAGGACAGTGGTGTCATGCTGACAAGAGGCCTCAGCATTTAAGAATTTCCTCACTAAACAAGCTTGACTTGTGGTGACTGCAACAAATCCACTCCCCCCAGCATCAGCTTTGCAGCACAGCCTTCCCTTGCTAGCACAGAGCTGCTGAGCCTGCCCTTGCACAGCACCAGGGTCTAGCTGCAGGAGCTGGGACACAGCACTGCTCCTGCTCACAGCAACACTGCATGCACCACATCAACAGCTGCACAGCAACACTGCATTCACTCCATTAACAGCTGCACGGCAGCACTGCATGCACTCCATTAACAGCTGCACAACAACACTGCATGCACCACATTAACAGCTGCACTTCACTTGCACCCTCACAGACATGCATTACACTAAGCAGATATGCAGCATTATTCCTGTTAAAACTGGGGTCCCATAATCAACTTACAGAATCATTTCATTTAAGATTTATAAAACTCAAAGACTGTACAAGGTGCAAGGTAAGGCAGCACTGCAGAGAAGGATGATTTCAACATAAACAGCCCTTTTTGCATTCTGTTTATCAAAGGCTTGACTGATAAAATACTAGCCATTAGTTCCTATTACACAGCAAAACTGTAGGAGAGAGCCAGCAGGCCACTCTGCAGTGGGAAGGAAGGTGGCACCATCGATTCTTTACGTCTCCTACAAATCAGGGTCGGGGAGTTCAGGCCATCTTGACCTGTAGGTGAAAAACAGATAATAACACACTTTGTGTCTTGTCCCACATTCTCCTCAGGGAAAAGAGCCTTGAGCCAACACACAGTGTCAAAAGGGTTGGGTTTTTCTGAGTTTTGCAGGCTGCTGGCTTCCAGTAATGAATTCTGATAGCCTTGTACTCCACTGTCATTCCCTGCTTCCTGCTCCAGGCCTGGCACAGGACGTGGGCAGAGCTCCCCCATGCTGCAGTGTGCTTCCTTCCAAACCAAAGGAGGCCAAAAAACACCAAATCATTTTTACACTTTTCCAAGTCAAGTCAGTTCCCCAGCGAGCCAAACATCTGTTGTGTACTTTGCCAACCTTCAATTTGTTTATGTTCTCGGAACTTAGTACATAGGGACATAAAGATTTCTTCCAGATTATATCCTCTACAGGAATTCTACATCTCTTTCATTGCTTTGCTTGGTGAATGCAGAATCAAAGCCATCAACTTGGAAAATATGTTCCTTATTTGGAGTTTTAGTATCAAATATGGAAAAAAATTAGTTTTCCAGAAATTCCAAATAAACAGCTCACCAAGTCAGTTATCTATCAATTAATAAATTAAAGATAATAACATTTCTCCTCAACTGCTTCAACAATAGAATTAATTAGTTCCAATTAGAAATAAATGTCACTCTTTAAAGTATCTCAACATCAAAAATGTTGAAGCACCTTTCATTAGAGAGTCTTGAAACACTTTGCAAGACATTATCAATACCATTTCTACAGACCAGACACCTGATGTGGGGTTCTTTTCAGGCCATGGCAGCACTGGGAGCAGATGCTCAGCCTCTCACAGCCATTATTTTACTGACTGTTTTCTTACTTACAAAGAAAGAGGAAGCTGGGTGGGAGACATGAGTCATGTGAAGTGAAAGCACAGCATCATGCAGCAGCAAGGGATCAACCCCAAACACCTCCACTCAAATTTAGAAAGGTACAGAATTCCCTAAACTAAAATATAACCTTAATCCCATAACAGGACACTTTCACAAATGTTGCTTGAGACCTATAGCCTTTCAAGCCATAAAATACAATACTCAGTGCTTCTAATCACCATGCAGCCTGTTGTGGTTTGGCAGGCTGTCCTCCTCTAGTGTCAAATACAAAACAGATGATGGTGGCCTACAGAACTTTGGGGAAACATAATGCCTGACAGCAGAGCAACACTGCATGGAAAAGCACTGTATCACCTCCAACAAAATAAACAAGCCAGAACTCTCACAAGATTCATACCAGCAATCATCACCACCATAATAAATAGAGAGTTTCATTTTACTAGTTTTAAAAGACTTATTCCACTTGGTGAATTATGGCTGTTTTTTCTGAAGTGGCTCCTAATCTGATTGCTCAGAGATTTATGTACAGTCACAAGGTTGGGAAATTATTATTGGGAATGTCTAGTCAGATGAGAACTTTCTGAAAATTGAGATAGGGACTAAAATCAGATTTTATACTTTTAACAATCTATTATTAATAAGCTTTTTAAGTGATGTCAGTGGAAATAATAACTTCGTATTCATAGTGCCAGACTAAGTTCAGTTTCATTGCCTAACCATATTTGTCCTTCCCAAGATGACTTAGCAAAATCATATTGATGCAGTGGTAATCATTCAAAAAAACCCCAGCCTTAAAACATAACCCACTCTTATCCCAGTGTTTATATCAGCACCAGCAAGCAGCACTGACCACGCCTGTCTATGATAAACTGATTAAATCCAGCTGAAATGAAAATAAGCAGCGACCCACCTGGTAATGACCACATCACCAATCCACCACTCACAACACATGTGGAAATGAAAGTTGTGTCCAGAACTGGACTACACCAAGGCATGTGCTACCTGCCCCTGTACCCCACATCCTCCACAGCAGCAGCAGCTCAGCAGAGCTCTCCTACATTCCCAGATGGGGTCTAACTGCCAAAGGCTGCTTTTCCCCAGGATGGCATGTGAGGAGGGGGTATAAACTGTATTTTATATTCCATTGTGCCTCTGTTTAAAAAGCTCAGATCATGATGATACATGATACAATAACCTACCTTGACTGCAAGGATGTATTTGCATCAGCACAGACAACTGCAACAACCTCACAAAGGAAGGAATTCATACACAGGCCATTGAACTGTTTGTGCTTTCTCCTGAACCAAGGATATCACAATCACAGTAGGAAATGTCACATCAGACATGCCTAGCAGGCTTTCTGACTGGGAGCAACCTGTGTATAATGAGTAGAAACAAATACCTACCAAAAAACCCCCAGAAGAAAAAAGACAGCTTACAACAGTTAGAAAATGATGTCTTAGCCCTTAACATACCCATGCAGGAATGTGGATCACGTATTATACTTCAAATAACACACTTGTAAGTGTTCTCATTATACATTTAGAAATGAAATCTTTTAATACAGAATTTCCTTACCATCATTGAGGCCTGGCAGCAAGTTCTACAGATGAATTATGGACTGTGAATAAAAATATTTTAATAAGTCATTTTAAAATCAATTCCCTGTCCCTTGAATCAAACGCTCCTAAACATTTTCCTCAGCAAACTCCAAACATTTCTGTTTCAACTAATCTTCCTTGGTAATTCGTAATCAGGATTAACCACAAACTCAAGAGTAAAAGGCAAAATATTTACACAAAGGTATTAATGTACTCTTAACAAACCTTTTGAACTGTGTCCAGAAGGACACAACATACTCTTTTTTCACTGCTAACACTTTGTTAAATACAAACAGCAGATGTCTATCATTAAAATCATTCCTACCAACAGGCAATACTTCCCATTTGTGAATTGATTCTGCTTGGTGTACTCATGCTTGTTCACATAGCTTTGCTGAGTTCTGGAAGGTCCTGCTTGCATTCCTAGATTTGACTGACTCAAACAATTTATATTACCTGCACATTTTGCCATTTTCCCTTTCACAGAGACTTCAACTTGTAGCACATGAATCTAACCTGAATACCTGAGGGCTCCCTGCTGTTAACCTTTTGCCATGTGGAAAATTGACACCTCACTCCTTCTCTGTGTTCTGTCTCCAGACAGTTCCTACTACAGAAGAGCAGCTCCCCTTTCACTTCAGCAATGTTTAGCTTCCCAAATAGCCTCTTATGATGAATGCTAGCAAAGGCTGTCTGAGTCCAATAAATTCTGTCAATGTGCTCTTCTTTACCTTGGCAGATAGCACTGATTAGCTGTTGTAGTAGAGCTGCCCTAGAAAGAAAATATTTTCTGTGCTGATGCTACCTGAAAGCACCTAAGACAGTAGTAGTTACCACCCCCCATTTACCACAGCCCCTTGAAATGACATTTAGGAGACTAATAAACTGCAGCTTCATGCAGTAGATGAAGTTATCTGCTGCACCATCTCCCAGGACACACCTGGACTTCCCAGCAGTGGTTCAGAATTTCTCTCTAAGGCGAGTTCAGGTAGTTCCCATAATGTTATCCTTAATTTAATTGTTTTCTGATTTAACTATGCTTAATGCTAGTTTATAACAGAACATGCTTCTATTAGCCTAGACATACTACAAAGCACTAAGGCTCTGCAGGGTGTAAAGATCCAGCTGTTCTCTTCAGCCACACGCTCTGGATTAAACCTTGTAGGGTTTATCACAAAGCTGTCATTCTGCAGGCAGAATGCAGTCAGCAGTTCTTTCACTTTCCCTCAGAAAGCAGTGAGATGAATATGAAAATCAAGATTTATTATGCTAAAACTAGCATTCAGTAATGGGTGCAGAATTAAATTTGATTAGGGTCTTATTGTTGTACAATGTAAAAGTGTGCAAATTGCAAAATTATTTGTTTTCAGCTGGCAAATGGAAGCGTGTGTAATACTAGACACAAACAGCATGCAAGTTTACAAGCATAGCAAATGTTCACATAAAGGCAGAGTTACTCCAAGTAATTTTTGTTATTCTAACAATCCATGCATGACTGCCTCCGGAGTATACCAAAAAGAGAAGAAAAATAACATTATGTAAAATATTTGGTTATAAAACACATATGAAATCTGTCACATTTTTTGTTTATCTTATTAAAACACCATCTTATGAAAACTAATACTGTCTTATCTGAGCTATTTTTCTCTAAAAAGAAAAATGGCCTCTTTATCCCACAAATAAATATACCACAGATCAACATGCACTAAGTAAACATAATCTTAGACACCCTACACATATAAACCCAGGAGCCACTGCTTATTAATCACACTAATTAAATGCCATTAAATGGTATCCCCAGGTATTTTCCCAGTACTACAATCCAAACAGAACTTCTTTGGAAGACTTTGGAAGACCCAGGCCTGTGTGCTCAGCAGCTGGGTACCACACCTGTGCTGGGCACCACACCTGTGCTGGGCACCAAACCCTGTTGCTGGGCACTACACCTGTGCTGGGCACCACACCTGTGCTGGGCACCACACCTGTGATGGGTACCACACCTGTGCTGGTACCACACCCTGTGCTGGTACTACACCCTGTGCTGGGTACCACACCCTGTGCTGGGTGCCACACCTGTGCTGGCACTGTCACTGCTATTCCAGAGGCACAGAGCTGGCACAGGGCCAGGGGGAGAAGGACTGGTAGCCACACCCACCTGCACGGGAACAACTCTTCCCTAAATTGTGAAAGGTCTACTGTCATCCACTCACACAAATCCACAAATGAGACACTATCATCCCAGTGGCATGAACAGTCCTCCTTCATTCCATCAAGCTGAATGAGGTGATGGATGTTCTTGAAGTAAAATTCAGACAACTGCTTCATCAGGGATTTTTTTTAAGATTCAGGTTTCCATTGGCAATTTCCCTTTAGGTGGCTAGAACAGAGGTTTAGAAATGTAGCTCTGGTTTGAACATTGTCCATATATATTTTCCCTTCACAGTTCCATGTAGAGTTCATTCTTAATGTACTTCATTATCTGTAGATGTATATTTAGAAAAGGCATACCCTTCCAGCATACAAAGCCATTATAACATACCTGTTGAGAGAAGCTTCAAAAAATTGCCTGATGTGCAAAGGCAGAAGCATAGCAATTTTCACAGTAATAAAATGCAGGCCTTTATTTACAAAGAAATAGAGCAATATCTATCTTGCAGGTGTTATCAGAGCAAGGGTTATTTTTACTTGCTGTAATAAACTTAAGCAAACAAAATTTAAATGAAAAACCATTTGCAACTAGGTTACAGAAATTTTAATGTAATATGGAATATTGTGAGTTCATTGCCTGCTATTATCAGATCAGGATTAGGTGTATTTGTGCTAAGGCTGTCCTTACAGCCCTGTGGAAGGTTCAATATTCTTTCATTTCTGTAATAAATCAGCTGTTCTCTTCTTGCACATAAAACGATACATACTTGTAAAACAGCATCTGGTGGAGAGAGAAAGGAGGGGATGCGATTGACATAGGAGTCCAAAATCTGCTGTTGCTCAAAATCCCATTTTATTATACAGCTTCAGGCATCTGCTGCAAAAGCAACACTAAAGATTTGCTTGCATTATTCTCTCCATGATACATTATTGACAGTAACAGTTACCATTATTTTGGGAAGTGATTTGGACAAGCTTCCAGAGCAAAGCACTATGGAAAAACATTTTACCCTAATTGTTTGCGGCTCATCCTTCACTAGCCAGTGAAGCATTCTCTTTCCTGCAAAAAATACTGCAGTTCCCACTTGTCCTTGTATCACTTGCCTTGCATTTCTAAAGTGAGACCAGAACAGTACCAAAAAATGGATCAAAGGCTGCCAACAAACAGCATTTCTCACAAGGGCCATGGCCTTCTACGAGTTTCAGGGCAAGTCTTCACCTCTGCATCTGCAGCTGAGCTCAAAATGCATCACAAAAAATATTAACTAATACTGACTCAAGAACAGATTTAAGCTGCTGAGTGAAACAAAATTAGAGTCACCCACTTCCATAACATAAATCCACAATGAAGCACAGACACTCACCAGTCTGCCTGCAAAATTCATCTGAGTATCAACACTTGCAAAACAAGCTGAGAACCTCCAGAGAGAGAGAGACACATGTGGGGAGACTTTATGTCTCATTTTCCTCATCTGTCTACAGGCCCACAGGTAGAAAATGCACTGGCCAAAGTCAAAGGTGAAGCTGTGTTTCCCAAAAGAGGCAGAAGAAAAAAAATCCCTAACCAAATATGTATATGTTTCTGTGCAAATGCTGAGAAGGTTAAAAAAGAGATGGATAGACTACAATACCCACCTGTAAGTATGTTTTGGATAATATCAACCACTTGAAGGAAAGAGATAATTATTGGTACTTAAGTATCTAGATAAAGGATTTTAAAAAATGCAATCATTCATGTCAGTACAGGAATCATATCAAGAAATCATCACAATTATCTCAGAATCGTATCAGGGCTTGGTGAGATGTACCAACAAGTAAAATAGAATCTCTATGAAATTCCAATTCCATGCTCAAATACAGGAAAAACGCATTATTAAGGACAATCTAATCGTTTTCATTTGAGAAGAGCAACCCTGTTGTGCCCAGAGAAACTGGAATAATTGCAAGCACAGGAAAACAGCAGTAATGGTAGGGTTTCATTATTTCAGACATGCTGTGTGACAAATCTGATCTGTAGATTGTACTTCAGGGAGTGACTAGGTAGGGGACCCACTAAAAAAAGCCACTTTGTGACACAGTCACAGCAGTGTCAAGGTCCTCATCAGGAATATTACTACCAAAAAGGCAGTCTTGCAAGAAAGACCCTGATACAGTAACATTCAACATCTCTAAAGTAGACAAAAAGTTTTTAAAATTCCACTTGATTTTAAAAAGGTGATGTAACTAAAAGTGAAAGCTTGTTAAAATAAACAACATTTCAAATGTTAAGTATTGGCAAATATGTGAAAGTTATGTAAGCACAGCATACTAGGAGGTGAGCATACACCACTCACCTCAAAGAACTCCTGCCGAAAGACTCACAGCAGAACAGCCATTGTGTTGGAAAGGCAAGTGAGGAGAGGGTATCAGCAACAACAGCATCAAGAAAGATCATGGCATATGCATGTGACAGAAAGGAATATAAACCATGGCAGGTTATTTGTAAAAACCACAGTATGACAGGCCACAAAAGACTTTAAGCAGACAAAATTGCAGCATTACAATAATCTTTAACACACCTTCATCATTATGTCAGGAGCAGGATGGCTGCCAAAGTCTGTGGGATCAAGTTGGACTACCCACAGAAAACACAGTGACTGTACAAAAAACAGATGGATCTTTTTGCACATTTAGTACAGAAAATCACTGTTTCCATAGATGAAAGAGTAATGCAGCCGAAAACTTGACCAAAAATGAACTGACATTGTACTGCAGCATAAATTGAAATAGTAAACTATAAGAACTCACTAGGACTAGCCATAATTCACCCAGCAATTCAAAAGCAATTCACAGATAAAACAATAACCTAATCACTGTAATATACATTCTAATACTCTGAAATCTCACCACCATCAAAAGAACAAAAGACAGCACAAACGACAGCATCTTATTAAGAAGCTTTGAGCACAACAACCAGTACAGATAACATCCACCTAATGTGGACTGGTAGGCAGGAGCAATAATAAAGGACCAAAGTAACAGGCAAATGGACAACTACTGTGTCAATTATACTGGACAAAGGGTTAGGGAGAGTTTTTAAAAGAAAATTCACCTCATGAAGCTATTGAAACTTTATGTAGGACTGAAATAACAGCTGGGAGAGCTTTATAACTAGTCCTTAATTAAAAGATCTAGAAACCTATTAAAATTATATCCGTGGAGAGACTGACTTGTAAAATGTAAAATCAAAATTGGCACACACAGAGAATAAAATCTAGCTTTCTGGACTCTCAGTCCCACCTCTCTCACCTGGGATTTTCAGAGGTTAACAGAACTGGGCACCAATGGGTAATTCTTTAAATACTGGAATTGAATATTTTCTGATGTGGTTCTGTGACAAAGTGAACTCCAGCCATTCCACTAACAACTTCCTCCAAGTCACTTTGCCATTTCAAGGTAAAATTGATTCCTGGAGTGGTGTTACTTTTCTGCTAGAAGATTGTAATTATACAAACCCAAGCTGCTATTCGAGTTTAAAATAGAGACTTTTTTTTTCTCTTGCCATCGCTGTTTCTCTACCTTCAAAACGCCTCCAGCCCTGATTTAGCCCAGTCCCACATGTATTCGATGGCTGACACCATGACAGACACCTCACACAAATACACTTTAAAAATCCAAGCATGACAGAAAGTTTCCAGGCAGGGAAGGTCCATGACCTCTCCCTTTTCCCAAGCAAAGGGAAGCCTGGCTGTGAGCTCTAGCCCCAAGGAAGGCTGAAGCAGGAGCCCACCGAAGGAGGAAGGAAATGGGTGTGGGACCCTGTGGTACAGAGCCCCCTTGGAAGCTCTGCTTCTATTTCTCACTGCCCCTCTCCCTGCACAGCCAAGCTGCCTGTGCCCCTTTCAGGAGGCAGCTCTTTTCCTGCTCCCCACACAAGATCCAGGACTCCAAAGCAGCATCTGGGTCTGCATAGCATGGCCTGGGAGCTTTGAGAGGAGAACTGAAGGAAAGGATAAAGTTAAGAGTGTGGGGAAAGAGCAGGGAGTAAGTGGAGAAGTAGGATAACGAGGAGAGGAATCCAAGCACTTCTGGAGACATAAGGGAGTGAGAAGAACCAGATGAGTGCACTGTGCAGGTGAACACAGCAGTGTGAAGTACTGCACTGAGACCCAGACACGTGGCTGTTCTCTGCTTCCACCTTGCAGTGGTTGCTGCTCCGACAGGGCACTGTGTTCATCAAGATCAGGCACAAAAGCCTTAGAGACTCACTAAAGCCCTGCAGTTTTATAAATCTAAACAAAAGTGCATGGTGTGTCCTGCATACACTTCAAAGGAAAAAGAAATTACAAATGGATCTCTAGATCTGTGCTAAAAACCAAGAGTGTAGAAAACAAGTCATACGCTCACTCTTTCCAAAACCAACTCTTCACAGCCACCATCTCCACTTCAATTGTTATTTCCTTAAAGAGACCCTTGGGAGAAATGAAACAAACTGATTTAGGCTAGTTTTAAAGGTACACCCTCAACGTCTACAAGCTGTGCTGTGTGCTCAGCCTCATGTCCGTGGGTACCACTGCCCTCTGTGTGAGCACCTGCCCCCTGTGCTCGGCTCTCCACGGCCAGCTGTGGTGCCACTGCCTCAGCAGATGGAGACCTCCACACTCCTCCTATCCATGCCTGCCCACTCTTCAGCCTTAAACACAGCCCTGGGGCAAGAAATCCCTCCAGTGCTATGAGGCTGCTCAGGACACTGGAGGCACGGCAGGCAGTGCATCCTTTTCCTGCCCAGGCATGTTGGGCAGCTCATAGTTAAACCTTCTGCTGCAAAAGCTTTTGAATATTTTTCTATTAACTTCTACAAGACAGGTTTTGAGCAGCTCTGCTTACAGACTACCACTGTGACTTCCAGAAGAAGCATTAATTTAATATGCTATGCTAGTACTTCTCTTACAACAGTAAGAGCAAAGAAAAAGCTTTATAATGCAGAAGAGGTCTGGATTTAGCAATTAAACCTTCATTTGTATTTCATTTAGCAATATGAAAATTCTGCCAACATCTTCAGAAGGCTTTTAATATATCTGCATTAATGTACAGCTCATAAGCCAGCAGTGCTTTCATTTAACTAATTACTACAGTGCAGCTACAGTTGCTGTATCAGCTGGTGCATGGGGAAACATTCCCTTGGGGAGACTGGATTGTCCAGTCAGCTTCAGGGAAATAAAACAGAAGCAGCTCCAGATTTCAGCTTCAGAAGAGCTGGAATACATGACACTTGTTCCTAATCAGAAGCAGATGATCTTTCAAACACACGTTCAGTGATCCAACATCACTGTTCAGAGGAGCAAGAGCAGAACATGAAGCAATTTCTCTGTGAAAACGAAACAGGGATGACTGTAACCCATCTATATTTATGCTTTAAAAATTATTTGAAATGTAAAAAGGAATGATGCAGTGTTTCCTTTAAAGCAGAAAGGAATAATGACAGTTCTATTAGTCAGCTACAGAAAGGGCCTCACGTCCAGAGTCTCTGAGACAGCCAAACCATTAAGTTAAAAAAAAAATCTGAGGGAGAGTTTTGCTCAAAAAGATGCTTATGGGATCTATATTGCCTCATTATACAAATGTAAATTCGAGGATCCATACAGCATAAGATTAGCTCAAAGTCTGTGTTCCCTGTCAGCAGTGAAACATGCTGCTTGCAAAGAGGCAGGAACAAAGCTGCTGTACAGGAGCTCTGCACACAGACACAACCTGCATTTCCTTGTCACTATTAGGACTGCCCACATCATGCACATCTTCCAGAACAGCCTCGTAAAATTCATTCCTTATTACCAACCCCTCTTCTGTCAGCTTCCCATACATTTATGAGTGATAACACTTTCCTGGCCTGAGTCGCAAACTTATTCTTTTAAAACATTTTACATCTGTATGCAAGCCAAACTGGCTATCTTCTTGAGCAGTCAGGAAACGAGTCCTCCCATATGATTCACCCAGATAACACTACTATATAACATCCCTTTTCTTTCATATTTGGAATTAAACATCAAGACAGAGTAATTAATTTATTGATCATCAATACTGAAAACAATAATACAAATGAAAATTTTATTTATTTGGCGTTAGAATCCACCCTCCCAACAATGCAAGATCAGAAATTACAGTACAGAGCAAATTTTTTGTTGTGAAGAGTTTTCCCACATCTAGAGTTAGTCAGGGCTCATGTCTCCTTCAAATGTGTTATAAGCTGGTATAAAGAAGAAAATGCTGCAGTGCCAGACCCAATCCCCTTACTTACATTGGCTGATGATAGCCAGTGGAGTTTCCTTAAACTCCTATGAGCACTTGTGCCCGCAGGAGCTAAGGACTCAGACCAATGTCTGAGTCTGAAAACACACAAGACTGGGAATAGAATAGAAAAAAAAAAAACCTTTTAGGACAAACCAAGCTCCTGCACATTCAAGTCTCTCCTCTTGCCTGAAGAACACAGTCTAAGGAAGAGCATTTCAGGGAGGGGAAGCAGCAGCACCTGTGCTGGGACAGCAGAGACCCCAGGCGATGTAAAAGACTTCTCACTTTAAAAGGGTTCTCTCAGGTAACACTCTGAGCTCTGTCATGTACCTGTGAGCACTGCTAATGATTCCCTTCTCCAGAGGGAATCTGTACTTAGTCTGACAAAACACCAGTGAGGTTTTGATGCCCTTTTTGTTCTAGGAAAATATGAAGACAGACCATTTAGCTATTTTTCCTGCGCCTGGGACACTGTTCTAGAAACATTTTTTAGAAAATCACCTCTTAAGCCCTGGGCTGTGCCTGTGATAGGCAACTAGAGAGAGACTGTTGGGTGGCTTTGGTGTTTTTTATTAAATCTGTTCTTTTCAAGGCAGGTAGAGCTATGATTTAAAGCTTATCACCACTGTTTCAACAGTGTCTTAACTATCCAGTTAACCACTCTCTTTTTCAAATAACTTGGTTCATTTCATCCAGCTGGTGACCTTGCATTTTCAGCATAACAAGAAGTAACCACATTTCTCAGTGCTTTTGGTTTCCTTTTCTAACTACGTCAGCTTTCAAAAGCAACTGCAGTGCAAAGCTCCTCTCTCAGGTTCCGGGTAACGCTGCTGGCTGCAAACTGCAGCAGCAGGGAGAGCAGGCACAAAGGAGCAGAAGGGGAACTGCCAGGGTCAGCAGTGAGGAGAAAGGTGGGAAGGAGCAGTGCCAGGAGGCCCAGAGCAGCAGGGCAAGTTCCAGGGAATGAGGACTGAGCCTTCAGCCAGACCCTGCTGCTGACAAGGCATTACAAAGTTTATGTACTGTCTCCAAGGCCTTCAGGAAAACCAGCAGAGGAGATAATGAGAGAGAAACTCTTATCAAGGAGGAGAATTTACTGATCGTGTCCACTCCAGGCTGCAGCTTCACAGTTACTTTAAACTGACCTAATTACAGACTCTTGAGACTGGCTGGGTTTTCTCTCTCTCCCTTGCTAGACCTGGTGCTGAGCACATTGAGCAAGATTTGGGGTTTCACACAGGGCCGTGATTCACTCCAAAAGTAATTTTTGAGCTTTTTCAAATTCTTAACAAGTTACTGGTGGGCTGGATCAGTTCCTTCCTTTGCCTCAGCCCAAGCACCTCAAGGGAACATTAGATTAAATGAGGTATGAAACCCCATCTGGAGAAGAACTCAGCTCCACCTAGAGAGACAGAAATACCCTGGGTCCTGGGCAGGCCTCCACTTTAACAGCAACTCCCCTGGCTCCTATCAAGTGCCACCTCTGCTGCTTTCCAAGCACTTCCATCCTGCTCAGCTTCTTCCCACAGCAGGAGGCTCTAGGACAGCAAGGCCCCGTGTGCCCCAGACTGCAAATAAGCAGTTCCAAGGCAGCACTGTGCACTGATGACAGATCTCAGGCTCCCAGTATCATGACACAGCTTAGCAAGATGGCAGGAAGAACATTTGGCTATCGGTATTCCATAAACAGCTAATTTGAAAAAAGCTGTTCAAGTTCTAGAAATCTGTCACTTTTCTATTTTCAGTTATCTCATTGTTTCATATAAATGTTCAGAACAGACTTCATACTTCTAAGATCTAAAATGGATGTCTGTGTGGTTTTGGGCTAGAAGACCACATGGTTCACAGATACAAATGGTCAGAAATTAATCTGTCTGATAAATGAGAAGAGGGATCAAATGGCAGCAGCTCCAGTTCTGCAAATCATTCAAAATCATTCATTAGTAATCAGAGGGTGGGCAGAGTAAGAATATCTTTATAAGCAGAAGTGCCACCTTCACTTGTCTGCATATAAGAAATTTATTTCTTATCAGCACCTGCTCAGACAAGCCATCTGAGTTTTCTCCTTGGTGTTTCTCAATGACACTAAATAGTTCCAAGAATTCCCTTTTGGCAATTCTATAGGCCCCTGTCCTTGCTTAGCTGCTCAAAAGACACTCCTTCTTTGGGAGGAAATCCTTCCCTGGGAGGGTGGGCAGACCCTGGCACAAGGTGCCCAGAGCAGCTGTGGCTGCCCCTGGATCCCTGGCAGTGCACAAGGCCAGGCTGGACATTGGGGCTGGGAGCAGCCTGGGACAGTGGGAGGTGTCCCTAGAGATGTGTCACTGAGTACTGAGAGCTCATCCCTGCAGAGAAAGATTTAGAAATCTAAGTCCAATTTTGCAGAGTTTATCTAGTCATTTCCTGAGCCATAATTCTGACAACTTACTACCTTACTTGTATTTGCCAAGAACACTGAAAGAATTGAAAATATTTCAGCATTTCCTTAGATCATTGTTGCCACAAATATATCACACTATTCAGGTACAGTCAAACCCACCTTGGGCTCCTCAGTACTCTCACAATTTATTAGACAGCAAGAGAAAGAACTTAATCCTGTAGGCATAGAACACTTACAAACAAGGCTTGTGTGAAAGATGATTCTTCACTTTGTGAATTCCAGTACAATTTGCTGTAGGATGATGACACATGTCTTAATCTCATCTAAACCAGCTTCTTGGGCTTCACAGAGAAAAAATGAAAAAGTTATAGAAGATCATTTAACAAAATGGTTTTTGAGACTGACAACATACAGTCCCTAACACAGCTGCTTTACTGAAAAGTGGAATCAGATTACTCTTAAGAGAAGAAAAAGTAGTATTTTCCCGTATTTCTTAACCACTAGGAAATATTGTTCCCATTTTCATTTCCTATTAGAATGAAAGGTGAAGTTAGTGACTCAAAGAAAACTAATGCTGTAAATTATTGACCTCCATAGGTCTGAAATGATGGCTGGTACCACTGAATCCTTGAAACATGGTTGGAAGAAGTAAGTGGAAAAGTTTTCTACACTACTGTAGAATTTTCTAGTGGTGTGAAAGTGAAGTCTTGTGAAGTCTTAAATATCTTCCTGACAGTATAGACAGGAGTGATTTACAACAACCAAGTTCTGTTCAAAAGTAGCTTGCACTGAGCTGACTGATTTTCATTTAACATGATTACTTAGCCATGAATTAGAATTAGAGCTCTCTGCCTTTTCAATGTGAAACTCAATTTATCCCAGAGTATCTTTTACACTTGATGAAAAACGAAAAGATAATTTCTTTCTGTTTTTCATGTAATGTAACCACAGTCAACACATATTTGCTGCAACATTTCATTACCCAGGTTAACATGCAGCATGGAATACCCCAGCAGTATGTTTACAGAAAAGAGAATTTTTTAAATGTCACTGAGTTGAAAGAGACAATTGGAATAAGATGAGTGAAAAATTCATTTGTTCCTTCTCCCTGAGGACAAAGCCATTGTTTTCTTCAGTGGCAAATGAAGAGCAAAGCAGGGAAACAGCTTTGCAAATGAGGATGTATAGAGGCCTAATTTACAAAAATAAAGCAGAACAGTTAATTCCATTAACCTCTGCCAAATAGAAGCTTAGGTGGATTCTTACAAATCTTAAGCTTCACAGAAACCCAGAGCTTCTGAGAAGGCTGGATGAGAAACCCTGGACTGCTTGTAAACAGTGCATTCCCCACGGAGCTCTCAGCAGCCCAAAGGCCCCTCTGGGGAGCCTGGAATTGACTGTGCTGCTGCCAGGGGCTGGATAGCCAAACAAAGGAGCAGACATGGGCACAGTTACACTCCTCGTGCTCGAAAATTCTGTGCTGTCATATCTGCCCAATTAGGAGGTAAATGAGCACACAGTGTAATCTCCCTAGGCAGAGATGAGAGCAGAGCAGCAGCACCTATTCGTACAGAAGGCAGGCACAGCTCACTCTGCTGCCCAAAGGTCACACAATTTTTACACCACCAGAAGGGAAAGGCAAGCAGAATGAACTTCAGGAACATGTTTGAAAAGTGGTTTGGATTTATCATGCAAGCAGGCCTTTCGTTCATCCAAAAATAAATAAAACTTCTTAATCTTAAAATAATACTAAGTTAAAGCAGTGCAAGCCAGCATAACATTAAGAGGTATTTATTGATAATATGCTGATTAACCATCAACCAGAAAAAATGGTCAACCAGAAAAAAATTCCCAAGCTTGTAACATACTACAATAAATAGAATTGCCTTCATTGGGAATGCTGGATAAAATCTAATACAGGATATAGCTCAAGCTCTAAGCCTAAAGAAATAGTCTTCCTGCTATTTAATAGAGAAAACTGGTCTCACTCTGAAATAATTTCCATGAAAGTTAATAGAAGACTTGCCAGTGTTTTGCCATGGGAATTGGGCAGTGCCTGAGCTTTGTTTCACTGCCAGGGGCCATTAGTGCCCTCTCCCTGTGTTTTCTAATGCACCAGGGAAGGCAGCGGGCAAAGGAGAGAGATTCTGATTAACCAAAGAAAACAACTGTCTGAGAGGCTGATTCCCATAAGAAATACTCGGAAATTCTATGATCCCCACTAATAATTCATCTTGAAGGATTTAAAAAAATATCTGAGAACAGGTCAGGATAAGAGTTAGAGATATTAAAACTACCTAATCCACAGTGCATGCCTATTATGGATATGGGTCATTAAAATTTTTATGCATGAGACATTGTAATCTTTGTTACTTAATTACATTTCAGTAAAACTGTGGATGAATAGGAGCATCTTTAAAATTCTGCCCCACCATTCTAATTAGCCTGGCACACTTACATTTAGGAGAAAAAAAAAACTCAAGAAAACCTGAAAGTAATGCTGATGAGAATGATTATATTAAAAATGGAATTGGGGGAGGAAAGAACAGAGGCCAGAGTTGCCTTCAAGTTGGATAAGCAATTAATATTGGCTCCAGGCTATTTGTATAAAGCACAGCAGGTCTAGCAGAATCATTTCACTCAACTGTTGTGAGCTGATACACTGAACTCAATTGCAGATACTGCATTTTACAGAAAAGAAAGAAAAAGATAAAATAATCTAGAGAAAAGAAAATAAGAATAATTTTTTAATTGCCTATGATGTGTTGAAACAGTTGCATTTAGAAAAGACTGACAGAAACCACACAATCCCCCACTTGACAAAAATCTGTGGCAAAAGGAGTAATAATCAACATTATCAATAACAAATGGGGAAAAAAAGGGAAAAAAATCCAGTTATTTGCAATCAAGATTAGGCTGGGTGACAAAAAGTACTTCTTCAAACTCCGTCTGCAGTTTTCTCTTCAGCCTTCTCTCCCAGCACAGCCTTTAATGCCTCCCAGCCCAGGGAGGACAGGCTGGTGTGTGGAGAGAGCCCCGTGTACAAGCACACTGCTGGGCACTGGAGCAAACACAATCTGCAGCTCAGAGCAACTTTCAGTCACTGCCACCCAAGCTTCTGAGCTGCCAGATGTTGGCAAAGAATACATAAGCTGGTTACAAGCCACAAATAAACCCCACAATTTACCCCAGGTTCTAGGCAACTTTTTTACTTCCTACATTAGGCTATCAAAATTACGAAGTGGTCTTAGGCTAAAGCAATGCAATGGATTACAAATTTGTCAGTGTAAGTAGAAAACCAGGCCTAAAAAAAAGCCCCCACACAGATTTGCATGTGACACAAACAGTTTGCTGTACAAATGATACATGCAGAGGAAGTGGAGGATTGCCAACAGATTAGCAGAGGAGGTGAACAATGAGGTTCCAGGACCAAGGAATGACAACATGCCCTAGAAGTTTCTCTTCCCTGGATCAAACAGTGAAATCAACACTCAATTCCAGTAAAGAGATATTCTAAACCACTAAATATAGAAACTACACATCACAGATTCAGCACAATGAGCAATAAAGATGCCTCAGAAATACAGGAAAAACAGAAGTAGCCAGATATGATGTCATGGCGCTCATTTAAAATCTACCTAAGGCTAATTACAACACACCAGGCTCAAGCACCTTTCAGGATAAATCAAGTCTGTCTGCTCACTGTAGGTCAAAGAAACATGGTGAAGGGATAACACAGATTCCTAATTCCTTACATGTCTCTGAAACTGGGAATAAGTTCAGCTTTTCAAGGCACATCCTTCTGTATAGAAATGGCAGTGCTGTATTTCAGGGCAGCTCAGTTAGGAGGCTGCTGGTGTGGCATAGAATTGGGCAGCAGTGAGTGAAAACACAGCCCCAACTGTTTTAGGCATGCAGAGTTGTTCAGAGATGACTGTGACCTTTTATCATGTGTAAATACATATAGTTGGAAGGTATTTAGCTTCTGGAGGCTACAAAAGGATAACACTTAGGACAAGTGATGTGTATGGCACTTAGTTGTGGAGTCCAGTTTGATAGCTCATGTGTTAAAGAGAAAGAAAAAAAAACAAAACAAAACAAAAAATTGGTTACCTCACCAGGGAGTTCTGAGGCACAAAACAACCTTTGCATGAAGGGACTAAAAGTTACAATAACCTTGCCTTTTTAGCATGTCCACCCCTCAAACCCTAAGAGCAAAGGGAATCAGACTTGGCTCTCATGTCCCCAACAGGATAGGCTCCAGACATAATGGGCCAAAACCTGATCCTTACAATGAAAATGGAATTAAGGATTGCCATTTAACAAAACCTTTCTTATGTTCTCGCCTTCCTTCCACCTGCTGCCAGTCAGTGAAATTAATTCAGCAAACAGATTGTGTAAAGGCAACAGATTATATGAGTTTAGCTTTCCTCCCTTGTGCCATGTACTATTTCTGCTACCAGCTGGTTGGAAATGTCACCTAGGCAGTCCTGGTAAAATCATGGAACTTGACAGCACTTTGGAATTCAAAACTTGCAGAACATGAATATAAAATATGATTAGAAATATCAAAACTGTGAAAGAAAATACATATGGATTTCCAGAACAGGAGACTTATACAAGTGTGTCTGATTAAAGGAAATGTGAATAGACAGTATTTGTCTGAATCAAACATGGCTCTGCAGCACATGGACAGGACATCCCATCTCATCCACAGGACTCTTAGGTCATTCCAGCAGCATTCCATGTTGCTCTTCACAGCCAAAGGTGTAAGAAATGCTCTGAGAAGAACAGCCTTTGTTGTGGTGCATGTATGTAGGTCCTACAACACCCAATAGCTGTTCTTTGCCTGGACAATTAAGTGAATAGGGCAAGTAATTTGGGAGTTCTCCCATACAGAGACAAAACTCTAGTTCTCCATTTGCCCATATACGAGGCACTAAAACTGCTATAAATCTCTTATTTACAATTACTGAATAGTTCTGTTTCTTGGTCCTTATCTAAATTCTCACTTCACAAGCCAACTGCCCAGGTCTTGCTACAACCAAACTCTGTTTCATGTAGTAGAGAAAATAAACTGTAGCAGAGAACTGACCTTTGTCAGTCCTGCAGGTCTCTCTCCTGTACCTAAACCAGGAGAAAAGGGTAGGCCTGGCTAATTCCAGCTCAGCTGCTGCCGAGACTGCTCACTCTCCAGGAGAATCTGCCACTGGGAAGCTCACGTCCCACAGAAGGGTACTGTGTCTGTGCAGGCTTCCCACCCAGAGCGCACGTCCATAGAGCAGCCAGGCTATGCCTGAATAAAACACTGCACATTAAAGCAGGAGCAGCAAACCTAAATGCAAGCCAGAGCAGCGCTTGCATCAAAACTCTAGACCTGACCAGCAGCTCGAACTTCGCAATGTCTCAGTGCCAGACAGCTCCCATAAGAAATACGCTGCAAGCTTTGTGATCTCCCTCTGCCTAGAAGCCTGCTAGGATGCAAGCTGGGGAAGAGCAATGCATCCCCATGGGGAGGCAAAGCCACCCTGTCGGGAGGGATTTTGTTAGTGCAAGTGGATGGGAGAGCTGTGTGCCAGTGTACCCAAGGGGACTGACAAAGGAGGTGTCCACACAGCACAGCGGGTACAAAGGTTTGCTGCAAAGACAAAGTGTCTGCAGCTCTTCTCTTCACAGTTGTTTCCAGATGTTCTCAGGGTCTTCTCCCAACAGGTGAGAAAGACAGATATGACAGGTAGGATAATGTGTCCTGCAGCACTGAGACCACATTAAGCCAATCTGTGAGCAGAATCAAAGAATGCTGGCACGGACCTTACAAGCCGGAGAACCAAGCACTGTCAGTCAGGAGCGCTCCATGTGCATGCCATGTACACAGAAAGAGAATAGCAGAAGACACAATGTCCTGAGAACCTTTCCCCTATGTCAGACATACCCTTGTACCTTCAAACACTGAAAGCCCCAAACAAAACTTCTCTACAGCCTCCCAAGATGCTCTCTTCTTCCCAAATGCAAGTCAAAGCATACTGAAACCACCTCACTCTCGTGCCAGGTGTATCTACCCCCTGCTGCACACAGTCAAAGGCCAGCAGTGCTCACACACAGTGCTCACACACCATCCCAAGGGCTGTGGCACTCCCAGGGACTGATCCAACCAAACTGCCTTCCCAGAGGCAATCCCACAGCAGATGGGAGCAGCACCAACAGCTGCCACCTTTGTGTAAACACCCCTTGGCACAGACTGCACACCCACTCACTGACTTTGCCGGCAGGTCTGCTTTCCTTCACTAACTGTGCCACAGGAATCTCAGTTCAGGAAAGGTACAACATTTCCCAGTGTATTACAGGGAACCACAATCCCCTTCTATTTTGCATACAATTGATTGCTTTGGACTGGAAAAATAAATACATGCATTAAGATTGATCTTCCTTGTAATTACACAGTAGCCCTTTTTCTAACTTTATCAGACATTTATCAGATTTTTAGCTGCAGGTTACTTAGGAAACGTCTTATTCTGCTGCCATTATTACTGTCAAGCAGTTCAATCAAATTTAATGGCATGAGTTGTTTAATAGGATACTACCCAACATGAGAAAGAATGGATAAATCCAGCTCCCAGTCAGGTTTCTGTCTCGTCTCAGCTGGAATGATGCTTATGCTAACCACACACACGTTATATGGTAATTTTCTTGCATCCTTCCCCTGTGCTAGTTTTTCAAGTGGTTCTTAATTAGCTCTGGTTTATTTATGAAAGCATATTTTGCTAGACTTTCCCCAAGAGCTTTAGCAAACAGCTATATTAAGCTTGTATTTACTTATCACATCTCTTGTAATGCTTCCAAAAAGGAGGGGGGAAGGGGAAATCGTTTGGAGGGGCAGAGCTGTGTTTGGGCTCTGAAGGTTACTGCTACTTGTAGTCCATCTCTTAAGCCTGATTTCCTCTGGAAATCATGCTTTTCCAAGCACGTCTGTGTGCAAATGTCCATTTGTCTCCTTTCTCATTGGTTTTCAGCCAACTAGCCTATTTTGGCCTAATTTAGTGGAAGGCAAAGCTCTTAAAAATACAAAATGCTTATGAATTCTGTGAACAGAATATGAGAGAGTGCCTGTATGAACATTCCCATAAACACCAAACACCTGGTAATGCTTTTTTTCCCACATACACTTCAGTAGTGATCCTTCTGTGTCCATTTGTCTCCTTTCCTGTCACTTCTAACCAGCTGACCTGTTCTGGCCCAGGCTGACCACCATCTTCTATCTTATTTTTATTTTGGAAAGATGGAAGATGGCACAATTTGTGTCATTAAAACGGTAAGTTCTATAGGATAGGCAAATGAACATGAAACTTTAAAACTTTGACTTTTTACAATGCTTACCATTAAAGCACTTAGAAATTAAATTAAACTAAATTGATCAAAAAATTGAGCTGCAAAAATTATTTCACTCTTTTTAGATCCCTGAAAATTTCAAAAGCTGACTAGAAGTAGGTAAAAGTGAAAAGATTAAAAAGTGATTCAATATTTCCCAATTTTAAAAACATTTTTATAATAATTTTTTTTTTGCATTGAACAAAGATGTTAATGAAAACTTTTTTTTTAAATAAAATACACTGACTAAAATATAACTTTCAAATCAACACATTAAAAAGGGTCATGTAATTAGACAGCACTTCTATTCCACAGTGCCAATGTTCTGTTTAACTGAATGGAGTGAATAAGCTTTCTCCTATTTTTCTGACCTTTCATGAGTTGTCTTCCATGAATAAAACATATTCTGATAGACACCAGGGTTTTCTAAACAAATATCAATGTTTTCCACTCCTGTCTCCCTGGCAGACTCCCCACTGCTTCAAAAGAAACCTCCTGCATCTGTAGCCTTCAGTTGCATTTTTGTTTCAGGATATATGAAAGCTTGAAGCTATGGCAGACACAGACCGAAATAAAATAAATATGTATTTTAAAATCAAAAACATACAAGTGCTACCTCCAAGATTTTCATTTAAGTTCACTGAAGTTAATGGAAAAAACCAACAGCATTGAATCAAGTAGGATTCCACCCACATGGTGGAATCACACGACTGGATGCTGGTGGCTGAAAGCTTTTTGAAGATTTGTGTCTCTCAGAGAACCACCTGACATCTCTTAGCACCACTTCCATAACTCGTGTTTACATTAAGCACCATTTAGGAAGATTTTTCATAAATTTTCAAATTCTTAGCTTACAAATCTCTCAATAATGTCCCAGAGCAGTCATTTCTTACTGTAAGCCAGCACCCCTGGGCAGACACTGCATCCTGTCCAGTGCTGGTGAAGGCCTTTACACAGCAAACAGTGGCACTAACACAGAAGCCTTCGAGGGAAAGAAGGGACACAATCTGGAAACAGGCTTGAAATGTACTCCCATGACTCTTTCCAAAGTCCTGAGAAAGTTAGCTAACTTCTTTCCTTCAACTTCCCCCTCCATAAAAAGGGAATATTAACATTTAACGACTTTGAAGTATATGATGAACATTAAGGCTCACTGTAAAATGCTTGAAGGCTAGAAACACTATCTAAAGGCTAAGTATCATCCCCAACATCAGAAATTCATGGTGTATCCTTTCCTCCTCCACATATATGAAGGCAGGAAATTATCTTACCAAAGAGATTGATGGCACCTGGAAATTGTAGGCAGCCACCCTCTAAATTACTGTGCATGAGTCACTTTAAAGTATTACAGTTATTCCCTCAGTGAGACTGTATTGGCTCAAGCATATATTGTCAGAAACTGATTCTGGAGATGTTTGTGAGAGAGCAGTTGTTCCTGCAGATGACCTGTAGCCAGCCCATAAAGCACCTGGGGCAAACTTCCCAGCCATGGAAGAGCTGCTGGCTGTGTTTCAGGATCTCCATCCCAAACCATGTATTTCAGATCTCATCAGAGAGAAGCTGTGCCGATGTATTACACCACCTGCAGCACCAGCAAAGCTGGATCCAGACCTAAATTCAGATCTGTAACACCATGCTGCTGCATCTCTCCACTCCTTTTTTCTCCATGGACATCATTACCTCTGCACACTCTTGTGGAGAAAAAAAAAAGCAGTCAAGAAACACAACTTATGTTGAAGGTACCATAACACATCAGGTAGGGAACTGCCCAGACAAAAGATACTTTACTCAAAAGCAACTTTAGAATAAGAACTATTTCTGACTCTTCCCAGCAATTCACAGCAAGTTTAAATATCCTCAGCAAGTTTGAATTAAGATAGTTTCCTTAATGTTAGGGGAGCTCTGCTGCTAAACAGGGGATGAAGATCAGTGATTTAAACTCTGAGAAATAACTAAAGTAATACCTGAGGTATCTGTAGACCAAACTCCACTGAAATTTCATTCATAGCTTCATCTTTTGATGGTGTGTATCTGTTAGTCTTTGGAGGCAGCAGCTTCCCTCTGTTCATTCTGCCACAGCCACAGGATAATGCTTGAGCCCTTTGGGTTTGATCTTGTGTAAGGGAAATATTGAGTGACATTCTATGGAGCAGTGACAGCAGGGTCATTGAAGTTTAGAAAACTACATCAGCATCCTTGAGCTATCTTGACATCTACCCTGCGTGCCCAAACTCTCATTCATTATTCTGAAATCCACCATGAGACAATCAAGGGTTTGCCCAAAGACCAAGCACCTTTAGTTAAAGATATTTGTCTGTCACAACCTCAAAATGTGCATCTCAAGAGAAGAATACTAGAAAGGAAACAACAAAATCCAGAATGTTTTTTCTTACCTCACCTCATAAGGCTGCAAAATGGCTCAGATTTTGGTTTTAGACTTTAAGTCTGGAACACTGACTTCAAGGACTAAATTTAAACTGCTAGGATGCATCATCTTCTGAAGACACTGAGCATGTTCAACAGGATTTTATGAACTGAAAAACTGTTTTCTTCACTATTCGTGTTATTGCTTCTACACTTAGAAAATCCAACTCTTTCAATCCTTCTTCCTATGTATTGTCATCCAGGCCTCGTATTTTCCCAGTGTGTTTATATCCTAACAGTGATGCCCAAACCCAACACAATGTATTTCCTTTCCATAACTAAGGACTATCCAAACTGACCTTGTCCTAAGCAGGAGTATTACAAATTTTTCAGCAATATCTGTTACCTTTGTAAAAATAGATACAAGCCTCCCATCTCCTGAGATTTTGTTGTGTGCATATTTTCCCAGCACACAATGGTGAGAAAAGCGAATTTTATGTTACTACGTAAAAAATAATCCAAATCTTGCTCTTTTGGCTGTGAGGAAAAGACTGAAAATTTGAAAGGAGCAGACACTGAAGACTCTAAAATTGAGATGAAAAATAAAAAAAAAAACTTTTAAATACATTTAATTACTTTAAAATTCCTCATCTTTGTTTTGGATACTCTGATTTTGGATAGTCCTGTTCATGACTTTTGACCATTTCTAAAAAATTGCCAGAGCTTCATATAAGAATCAAAGCAAATGCATCCCAGAAAATTCTTTTCTCTCCTGCATTTAGAATAGCAAGATGTCTACTGAGCTGGTGTTCTCCCAGCACTGGAGTAATGGAAATCATAAGCAATTCAATCCTTACTATGAATTTTACAACTTGATTCTTAACATCACTTTGCATTTCTTGTTTCCAAAGAAAAATGAATACTGTCCCACATGGCTCATTAAGAAGTGTGCTAGGCCACTTTACAGATCATTATTGATGTTGGGAAGAATACTCTGGAAAAACTGAAGCTGAAAATCTCATTTGGATTAAGTTGTTTCACACAATCTCTAAAAATGAAAAATGGTTTAAGGCCAGAGAATGCAATTTCCACAAGTATTTTCACTGTGCACAAAAGACATGTGAAGTTTCGTCTTCAGCAGATGAAATTCTTCAATTTAACATTGATTTTGACTTGACAACTTTAAGGGTGACATGAGAAAAGTAATGTAGGAAAGCAGAGACACATAGAATCAGGAGAAGTTAAAGGCTCAAAACACTTCTCAAGAGCACAAGGTTAAGAAAACCTTTCTATTCATCTTATTTAACACTGCATAGAAAGAGGTGCCAATTTATTCCTAGCAAGCTTTTTTCTTCAGTTGTGCTTGTTTCCACAGGCGAGAAAAATCAAATATATTTTAAACCAACCAGCAACACAGCATAAAAAGACTGCAAAAAAGGTGAGGAAGCCCTTAATTCTCAACCTGTCACAGGCAAACATAAGTTTTATTTCTCTCAGGGAAAAAAAAAAAAGCAAAACGTTGCTGAAGAAATGGTGAAGTCCCCATTTACCTTTTATGTTCACCAGAATCCAGTATGTATCCAGTGCAAGCTCTTAAGTTGCCAGGCACTCCTTCCCATGCAGCTTGTTTTGCCTGAAGAGAGACTTTTGTGTTTGCCATATGAGCCTAGCACAGCTCGTGCTGGAGATCCAAATAACCTGCCCTGCCCTGCCAGGCTGCTCTCTGTGCTTGCAAAGCAAACAGCAGAACTCAAACACTCCAGGCATCACTCTTGGCCACTGACAGCCTGGTTCCAAGCACCCCTCTCCTACATCACATCTTAGACACCTGCACTTGGGATATTTTTCCAATAGTTCTCATTCCAGCTGGCTCTTTATTTTACTGGAGCAGGACAACCACCTAAGCACGTCCTGCACTTCCACTGTGTCTCTTTCACAGCAATGATCACATTCCATTCCTGGCCCTTCCCCCTGTGCTATCCACATCAGCTCTGGGGTCTCAGTGCATGAGAACACATCAGCCCAAAACCCCTTGTCAGTACTAAGCTCTAGAGCAGTTTTATAAAGATGTGGTTGGGCATGAATAACTAATGACTGGTAACAGCCTCCAGTTCATCAGTAAATCAAACAGCACTGTCCAAAGGTCACTGTTAACATCTGTAATTGAGAGATGAGCAACCTGAGCCCCAGAAAGGGAAGTCCCAGAGACGACCAAGCCATTGGTAGAGGCAAGCAACAGGAGCCAGGCTTCCTGCATCTCAGACCCTCTGCACTGGACAAAACTCAGAAATCCCCAGGTTCACTGACCCTTTGTAAACCCAGGCAATGGGGTTAAAAAGGAAATGGGTAAATTCAAGCAAACTGTTCACCGTTCAGGATAACCGACTAAAAATAATCCCCTGTACTGCTGCTTTCTTTGGTTAGCTGAGATTTTATGGCTAAATTGCAGGATTATGTAGGTATAGCATAGTATGTCATATCAATCATTAAACACAAAACCAGCTTATAGGCAATAATGACACCTTTGAAGTGAGAGTTTAAAAGCCTCAGTACTGGAAGTCCATCTCTAGCAGAAGCACAGCTTTGGTGCAAATGTGGAACATAAACCAGGTTCTTTATGAAACTCAAGCCTTTATACTAATGAACAAGGCCAGGCAGGTCTCGTTCACACATCCCCATAAAGCTCTGGGAACACTCAAGAGTTCCAACCTCTGATGCTGTGGCATGTGCTTTCCAAGAGTGCTTCTCCAGTGGATCCTAAATGTTTCACCATTCATGAATAAATTCTTACTATTCATGTTTCTTAAGACTGCTGCTGACCTAGGAAAGTTAAAATGGAAGAAAATTACAGGAAATTATTTCAGCCCCAGTAGAGCTGTCAGACTTGCGCTAGCACCTTTCACAGGCAGTAAATAGTAGCGCCAACAGGAGGATGTGCATGTCAGGAGCATTAACTCTGACTGAACCTCTCTGTTCATTTAGTCCAGAAAGTACCATCTGGCAAGGCTGCTTTTTCTCCCTCTCAAAGAGCACCTGAAATTGAGGACGTTTCACCAGCTGAAGCAATCTTTACACTTGGAAACTCACTAAAGGGAAGAATCCACTGGTCTCAGCCCAGTCTGCCTGCAGTTAAAGCAATCAGTGCCTTGCTGACAATCACAGGTTTAAGAGGTCTTAGATTTATGAATACAGCAGGAGACAGATAAAAAGGTGCTGCTCTCTATCTTTACCAGCTAATTCCACAATCGCAGCTCTCCAGTAAACAATCTACGACTAGAGCCAAGAAAGTCCTTACAGCAAACTCTTAAGTGATGATAAAATAAAGTACAGTTTCTGTAATGACTTTTTTTCCTTCCAAAAACAGTTACTTGAATTTAGAATTATTCTTTCCTTGACCACTGCAAAACAAGTGCAGTGTAACCCCGCAGAATGCAAAATATGTGAGGCAGAAATGCTGGAAGCTCAAAAGACAAAGTCTTTGCTGCCTAAAGAAAATACCAGGTAAAACACTTCATTTGCTACACTGTAAGCAGAATTAGCATCATTTTCAAAGTCATCCATTCTATCCAGCATATCACAACTTTTAGCACTGCTCTATTTCAGGTGTTTAGGAAGCTGTCTGGATTAGAGCATTAGTCCATTAGTATTTTTCATTCCCACTGGTCTGTCTTCTTTATGGCCTGAGAATTCAGCAGACATTGAAAGCATTGGTGAGTACCACTTACTTCAGGTTCCTGACTGGATTTTACCAGTCACTCCTCTGTCTTCTCACCCAGTGCTTCTCTCATACAGCAATCACTAGTTTTCAGTGATTTTAAAATAATTCTGTGATTGAATAGGCATCTACCAACATTTTCTTAAAATAAAACACTGCAATTGGGTGTCTTAGTCTCCCAAATAAATTATAGTGCCAATACAAGGAATTAATTCTAATGAACTCTCTAATAATGGGCCAAATATTTGGATGCTCTAAATGTCATCAGTAGAATTTTTACACTGGCAGAGAATCTGGCCCTACAGATTTAATAATGCATCAGCAGACACTTTTCAGCATTTTTTGGAGGCACAAATTGGAACTCACCAGGTTTCTGCCTAATGGAAGTAGGTGGCAGCCAAGAAACTCATCAGGAGTATTGGAAAATTAACTTTACTCATCCCCTCTGTGCATTCTTAGTGTATTGCCTTCTCCTCCAGCTGCTGGAAGTCACATTTTTCATGGGGGACGCAAACCAGGGGAACAAGGGAATGGCTAAGCCAGCCAGGATTCATTTTGCACATGACAATAGGTTAGAAGCTCAGCCTTATGACACATTTCTCACTAATGTCTCAATAGTTATAGAGGAAGGATAGCTTTCATATGTCAAAATGTTATACAGCTTGTCTGTGTTCCCACTGAAGTACATTTAAAGTGAACTTCTAAAAGGATAAATTACAGTATTTGTAATTTTCTTTCAGATTCTTACTATCCTGTTCACATCTAAACTGCATTGGCTTTATTTAATAAATGTAACCAGATTTACAGCTTCATCCACTCATTTTTGTAACAAATGGTGTGGAATAAGCTCAGACTTCCAATATGGAAGTTTCTCACTACCTGTGTAAGAATAGGAAGAGCAGAAGACAAGAAGCAGCAGGTTCAGCTCACGGCCACTTGGTGTGATCTGACTGAGGACCGCACAAGCCTCCACACTTGGGCAGCTTCAGGAATAGAAAGATGCATCACTTCTTGATGCTATGTTAATAGTTATAATCCAACTACTTAATTACTAATTAATTACTAAATCCAACTGCTAATTACTTAAATACTTAAGAGTCTAAAAGAGTCATCATTTTCGCACTGTATACAGTTACAGCACTTAGACCTGGTTTAACGATACAGCATCAAAGACAAGAGAGCAGTGTAAGTCAGTCAGCAGCAACAAATTCATTATATTTTTCAAGAAAAGAAGCAGTTCTGATTTCTGAATTCTGCCACTTTAGGACAAATAATGTATTTTCAGTTTGATTTCCTGCAGGAGGTATCAGTTAAGGGTGAAGGATTTAGCAAAGTACAATTGCCAAAGCAGTATTCATCACCAAACTTCATCAGTTAGTCTAAAGATGCAACACTGGCTCCTGAATCAAAGAAAATGGAAATCAGTTTTGTATGAAAAGTACATTCTCTGCATGTCAGCTGATTCCCTTTTTTCAAGGGACTGTATTACTGCCCTTGCCCCAAACTCACAGCGTATGCATCTATAATTTCTCCTAAAATCTTATCTGACTCTATCAAACTGATCATGTTATCAGCTCGCTCTGGCAGCACTGCTGCCTTGTCACGTGTCACAATTAACAACCTATTATCTGACCCTCATCCCTGTGAAGGACTGCTATTCACTCATCAATTTGACATTCCACCTCTGAAACTTCTTCCCCTCTAAGACACACCACTTTGATAAACCAAGAAACTAAAAAACCTGCTAGTTTTGATGAAGAGATGGCAATTAGCAATGAGAAGTCTATGGTGGATAAACTTCAAAAATAAAGTTTAAAAAGAAGCAAAAATTCAGTGTTTGAATAAAAAAGGAAAGGCCTGGTGAGAGATTTTAAGATCATTAATGAGCAAAAATAGTAAATACATACTAATGAAATTTGATTACACAAAAGTTATGCAGTATTATCAACACAGGGGCACTGAACTACTATGCTGAAAGTGGAAGATGTCACAGAACAGTGCAGTAGGAAGAAAAATATTAAAACTGATGGGAAATAATACAGTCATTCATTTAGAAACTTTTTTTTTTCCTGTAAACAATGGGCTTATTCACCAGAGATAACAGCAGGGAAAGAAAAATATTAATTCATTAATTAATTCCAATCTTAATATGAAGGAGTAATGCAATATGGCTTGGAAAAAGGTGAAACTTATTCTAAACACATCAATTGAGTAATTTTCAGTAAAGAGAGGTGTTAACATTATTATGAGAGGTACAAGTAACTTTTCCTGGATAAAACATCAGGCTGTTCAGCTGTATTTGAGAAAGGGATTCAAAATGAATCTCTGATGTAGAGAACAACCTTTCTGACAATCACTAGGATGGATGAAAGGAAATCAACAGCTTGGAATTTTATTATACAAAAAATTAAGGACAGAGGAGAAAATTTGGTATATCTCAGTAAATAAACCCCAGAGAAAAGGCAGGTTAGTTTAAACTGGAAGCCAGTGAAGTGTCTTTATATTGACTCTATCACAATGTAATCAGAAACTGAACAATTTCGAAAGCAGGAAGATGAGGTCCTACAACAAAATTTGCAAAATAACAGGGAAGGTAAGAAACAGGAGTTTCAATAATGAGCTAAAGCAGCAAAAGAGAGGAACCCCAGATTTATGTTCTGTTTATCTCAAAGCCCATGTTGGGTGGAAGCCTTGCTGGAGTGCCCAGCGTGGCTCTGTATCAGCACAGAGGCCCGGGGCTTACAGCAGGAATGGAGACTCCTCTATCAGCAACTGCTGCTCGTTCGGTGTGCAGGAACACAGGGGAGTCAGGCAGCAGATGAGGAGGACATCTCAGGAATACCAACTCATCCAAATATACTGCTAGGCTGAAGGAATCCCTAGAAATCATCAGTGTAGGTCCCTGAGTTGGTAGGAAGTCGTTCCAGAGCCCTTTGTATGGGAATCAAAAGCCAGATTCAGCAAAGTGACATTCCACAAGTCTTTGTCTTCAGACAAAGCAATTTTTGCCCCAGGTTATGTCTGCCGGTATCTTGTACTTGGATTAATCACACAGGATTTTAGGCTAACCTACTTCCCTAGGTTCTCCTGACTAACTTCATGTTCATCCCAAACAGCATCTCTGGTTCCATGCTCTGAATTCTGGGAAACCTCCAAGCTCTGAGAGATGCTGTGCCAAACCAAGCTTCCATCACACAAGAAATGCTTACTGAGCTAGTTTTAAGACGTCTCTCCTAAGATTTCAGAAGCAGAGCTCTTTGGCCATCACAAGATTTAATCAAACAAGTACCAACAGGTAGATACACAGACCTTTCTCTAGTCCCTAAGAGGTCCCCTTCAAACACAAACTAAGATTACTATAGCAAAAGGAGCAGAACTAACTACAGAGCCCAGAAAACTTGTTACAGTCCTCCAGTGAGGCAGAACCTTTTGACACATGTGTTATACATTCCATTTTGCATACAGAATGCTTAAGGTCACCATTATTGTTTCTACAGTGAATCCTCAATTATGGGAAGAGTCAGAATAGGTTTTTATGGCACTGCTTCACCCATTTACTAAACTCCTTAAAGGTGAAATTTGCCCTAGGTGCTTTCTTGACTATGTTGCTCCAGAAGTTATACTAGTATAAAATTTGGTTTTATTGTCAGTGATTTGAAATGATGAATGACAAGCCTTAGCCCTTAAATATTCCTGAGGCAATGTGGATGCAAAATATCCCACTCTGTAATACTTTAATACTTCCCCAGAGAACTTCAGGGTTATAATAAAACCTGAAAGCAGGGGAACTGATGACTTCCCTGAATTCACTGATTTTTAAACTCTCTTGTTTACAGAAGGTGTTGCAGCTTTCAGACAGATCGTAGTAAATGCTCAAGGCACTTAAAGTACTTGCATTTGAAAAAACCAATGGTAATCCAGGAGCCACAGGAATCACGGAACTTATTACCAGCAACATAGTCCCTTACCACTTCTCATCTGTGCTGACCCTATACCTGCTGAGAAATATTGTCTATGAACTGTGGCTGTGGACTACTGGCCTGGTTTGAGGAAAAATTATTTTAGTACATCTGACAAAACCCCCAGTTTAAATGGTTGGGAATTTCCACCTTCCCCATCTGAACATGCACACGTCCCAGAGCACCCGGCCAGGCACTTCAGGAGCTTTGCACTTTTGGGCTGGATTCCTGTAGGGGTCTCAAAGCCAACCACATTCCTCCTGCAGTCAATTAAACCAGAGGATGTCCTTCAGGCATGTTCCAACTGCTTGGGAGTGCTCTCTCCACAAGACCAGACAAGGTCTGACCAGGCAGTGCAGGCTCCTCAGCAGCTGCTTCACGCCAGGAAGGGGCTGCAGCAGCCAGGCCAGAGCACCCCAGAGCTCCTCTGACAATAGCAACCCCAGCCAGGAACGTGGCCCAGCAGCCCCAGCAGCTGTGGGAACAGTGGAGCTGAGGGAAGTCAATAATTAGCCATATCTCTTTCTGTCTAATGAAAGATAGAAGCAATAGTAATTTAATCTGGTACCATATCTCAAGCTCCTGTACAGCAGAGGAGACCCTAGAACAAGATTAAAGAGCAGAAAGAAAGAGGTCATTTTCTCTCAGAGGCACCATTCTCAGACTCAGAGCCACTGTCCTCACAAAACAGCTCTAAACATTCAAACTACCCTGTACACTACAGACCATCTTATATAAGTAACATTCCTATTTTCAATTCTTTAACCTGTTCCACAGCAGCTGTGATGACTACAGAGTATGACAGGCTACAAAACCAGGCCACATTAATCTTCCAGTAAAATTTGACATTTGAATCAACCACATTAAATGTTTGAGTCATAACATCAACAAAGGTGCATAAAAAATAGCTAATTGCAACTTCAAAAACTTTCATCTGACAGAGTAAGGAATGCTTCGTCCTTCATGTCACATCGATTTCAGACTTTTTTAATAACAAAAATTAAATAAACATCAATACACAAATGCACAGACTATGTACCACCACTGTAGAAATTCCCAAAAATAATTATTTCAATGGTCATTTTCTTTGTAAAACATTGCCTTTGCAGTAAAAGAAAACTTTTCATATACTCTTGAGAAAAATTTCCTCTGCAATATTTCTTGTCAAAATAGTTGCAGGTTGGTGTCAGTGGAAGCCATTGGTGGTACTGCTGCAGAAGGCAATGAAAAGCCAGAGGGAGTGCTGCCCTATGGCCCCATGGTATCACTGCCAGCCCGAGGAGGTGACTTCAGAGCAGTCACTGCCATCAGAGCCTTTGGGGATGGCACCATGACGACAGCACCACACGGCAGTCATAGTGAAGTCATAACACTCTGCAAATTTAATTGGATTGCTTGGCATCTCAGTGAATTACTCACACAGGCCCAGCTGGAAACTAATGGAGCATTGACTCAGCAGCACTTACTCACTAGTGCCATAAAATGATAAATAGGGACTTTCAAAGATGAGGTGTGAGAAGAAAGGAAAGGTGGTGAGCAAAATTACTTTGTACACAGGGACAAAGGGAGAGACCTCCCTAACCAACAGATTCTGCATTCATCACAATTACAAACTGGCACAACCCAAAAGTACATTTATTTTGGTGGCATTTGAATTATAAACTCATACGCAGATCCCAAGCACGACAATACAAATTATGCCTCCCAGAGCTCTGAGAAGTCAGATATTAGGATCCAGATGCAAATTTTTCAAATCAATTCTATTTCTACTAATATTAAATAAACCTTCAAATTTCCTGAAACCACAATATGCAGGTATGCATCTAATGGAGAGCACGGGAAGTAAGAAAGAAAGAAAGAAAGAAAAAAAGAGGAGATAATCAGGTAGCCATATTTACCTTCTAAAATACTATTAACTAATACAAAACTCTTCAAGTCAGGATTTACCTTGTTCTTACTTACACAATGCACAAATTTTGTTTTCCAACCCTTCTGCTGATAGTAATAAGAGGTAAATTTTTATGTATCTGTGAAATTAAGAAAAACATTCCACCACCAAGATGTTTTGCAAGTGCCAAACAGGATTTCATAAACAGAGACAGTGGGAAGAGGAGAAATCTCCTCTGGATCACTGTCTGAGGCTATTGCAGGTCTGAGAGCAGGTATGGACAACCTTTCTGCTTTGCCATTTCACCTTTCTCAGTATGCTGCATGTCCTTGCTTGAGATTAACTGCCAACAGCAACAGCCTAAATAAACAGGATTTTGGTGTGATGCATTATCCAGGGATGTGTGATAACTCATATTGCTGGAGCCTTTCAAGCTCACTTTCCCCCCAGAAGGCATGTCCTCTTTCACTCCTAAAAGCTCTTCTGGTAATTATTTCAAGATGTTTTTTCTAGATCTTGTTATTGCTTTATTTTTGTGTTAGACTTCACAGGGTTGGTTCTTGCCTCCTTTAAAACACAGAAATGCAAAATCCTTAACACTCTGTGCTTATATGTGCACATACTAAGAACATAAATTCATAGCCATGAGTTTGCAGCTCTAGTTTTATATGAAATGAACGAGGTCTTTATTAGAGGAAAGGAAAACCAAATGTTTTTAGGCACCAAAATGATGCTCCTGGAACCATGAGGACTATTGTTACAGTAGCAGGGCACCTGTGCTGCGTAAATCCTCGTGCTGCCATGGCAGCTGGTTGCGTCCCTAACTTCACTGCAGCTGCTTCTGCCCCCGCGCTCCATGGGCAGGGACCGAGCCCCGTGGGCAGGGACCGAGCTCCGTGGGCAGGGACCGAGCAGAGGCCAGGCCGGAGAGCCCCGAGCCCGGCAGGGCCAGCAGAGGCTCCTGGCAGAGCAGAACTCAGAGCAGAGCAGAGGGAGGGCACGGCCCCTGCTGAGCGAGCAGCTCCCAAACCCACGGGCAGGGCAGGGCAGGGCAGGGCAGGGCNAGGGCAGGGCAGGGCAGTGCAGGTCCAGGTAAGGCAGGGCAGGGCAGGGCACAGCTCCCTCGTCGCACAGCACCAAGCCCAGCAGAAGCAGCAGCCCCAGCATGCACAGCCTGCACCACCAGAGCCTCTCAAAAACAGCAATTTCCGAACTGTGGGACTCAAAGCAACTGTCTCCATTTTGCTGCAATTCAAATTGCAGTAAAATTAAGATTTGCTGGGCCTGTCACTCCTGTATTCAGATGGCTCCTGTCTCAGAATTTCTTTTATATGGCTTGAGTAGATTTTACCTCAAAATTTATTGAACAGTTGCTGTGTTAGATGGGACATACAATGAAAAAGTTATGCTAAATACTAACTTTATAATAAAAACAAGTATTTTACATGGTGTGTTTAAGCCAATAACTTGGAAAAGCCCCATTCCCCCCTCATGTAAACCTTCCTTTTAACACTGAAACAAAAAAAATAAAAATTTAAAAATGCCACGCAGAAGGCAAACTTATGGATGTCCATATGAATTTCAAATTATATTTGTGACTATAGTTTTGACTATCTCTTCCCCTTTTTTTACAGTCATTTCACTCCTTCCTCAGTATCTGAAAAAAGTGATTTTTCAAATACCTACTGCACACTCTCCAAGTAATACACATTGAACAACTGGAAAAATGTGGCACGATTTAAAGAAGCACAAACCTTTCTGTTATGCCGAAATGATACATATTTCAGAATATGGAAAATATTTAAAAAGAGTGATAAATCCCTTAACTCAAGGCTACTCTTATTAGATTCGCTTTTCTCTGAATAAATGGAGTCTTAATGAAAACTGTCACTAGAAAATGGAATGCAATCATTAGATAAACTATTGAATTACAAATTCCACCCACATGTGAATGGGTACATAAAGTTTTATAGTCTTATAAGAGTATATTTCTGCACCAGGATTATTAAGGAGCAGAGCTAAATGTTTTTTCCTTCCAAACAGTTTATTCACCACAAAAAGTCACAAAAATTTCCTAAAATTATTTGACAAATGAAATTTGAATCTACCTTTTTTTTCTGGCCAAAACACTAAAAAAAGGGGGGGTGTATTAATAATATTAAAGTAACTCCAACCTTTTTTCCCTTATTTAGGTTTTCCAACTCTTCCCATAGTTAGCTAGAATTGCTGAGAAAAGGTTAGGGAGATTTCAGTAAGCACAGTAAAAAAATGTACTGACAGGTAGCAATTTAATACATTTACAACTTATTCATACATCAGGTGTTCTAATTACCACCACTGAAAAACTGTACTCCTACAAGTGGCCAAAAATGTTAAGACCCATACTGATTGAGTAGCAGCAGCCTTGGTGTTGATTATACCATCACCTCTGCTTACTTCTTTGCAAAATTCCATTGCAAATTCTGCTACATGTAATTTTACTCTATGACATAATGACCAGCCTTCTGTGTGCCTCAGACTGAAGAAGAGATCAAATGTTAACTATTCAAAATCACAAATTTATCTCTTTTTGGTAAATGCATGAGACTTCAATCTTCTTGCCCTGAATGACTTTAGATTTATCTTACTTCTACTTTAGCTCAAATACAAAACATCTGCTTATGAAAATATTGGTGTGACTTCTATTCACATTTAATTTACTGTATTGCTCTGACTCTATCATAAACACAGCCATGCATGAGATTAAATGCAGTTTATGAAATAAGAACGTCCCTTGTTTAATTTGTTTCAAGTAATTCAGCCCTAGTGGATTTAACAACATAATTAAGTTAACACCAGTGCTGTTCTCTGCTGCATTGTGTCAAGAAGTGCTGCACTTAAACCTGCATCAAGGTCACCTTCCCCCATAACTCTCATAATCCCAAATCACCACACAATAAAAAACCTGCTGTCAGTGACTGAACAGATTGGTATTATTTTTAACAGCCTAACAGAATTAAAGAGTTGTGCCACCTCAAAGAGAGGCCAGATTTTAAGGTACAAGGCATGTAGGAATATTAGACACGTACTTAAAATGAATTACGGCACTTCCCACATTCCATAAAAGTCAGCTTCCTCCGAGGCTCTTCCAGGCCTCTAGAACGGCACAAAACCTCGCTGGGAAAGGAGGAGAAATTACTCATTACACTACAACTACCTCACCTAAATGTATTTCCTTATATTTATTTTACCTGCTGTCCAAGGGGGTTTCCAAGGCACTGCAGTGCTCTGAACACCAGCATGGGCGAAAGGCAAGCTCGACATGGATAGAACAGGGCAGGTTCTAACACTGCAATTAGCTTCCCACTACTACATTAGCAGGCCTGCAGAGACTGCTCGCAGGCAGTTAAGCTCCAAAATGACTCTGTGTCTAGCAGATCAAAATTCATTAAATAGGACATTTTCTAATTTCCTTGTCTGCACTTCCAGTATATATGGCATAGATGGAAATACATCCATGGAAAACATTTCCCTTAAATTGGCTTCTGTTAGACTTTAAAAGACTGTGAAATCATCAGGATCACAGAACAGAATTTGCTATGTTAAAGGTCACAGTCCCAAAGATTTTCTCTGTCCTCATCAATCTTCATCCAACCCTGTCCCACTTTGGGGCCTAAATTGTACTTTCAAGCCTTGATTCCTTGACGTGAGGCCTCCAGAAACAATATATTCTAAGAGCAGTACCAGGGCCTTTGCCTCTATGCAGATTTTCCAGACTAGCTAATTAAAAGCATCTATTCCTGCCAGCTATACTGTGTACCTCCCCAAGAACTCACAGCCCGTGCACTTTTGAGAACTCAGATCTCAGCCCACAAACACTGTGTTGCTCCTGGGCTGTTCTGCTGCAGAGCCCTGCTGGCAGGATCCTCCAGAGGTTCCACAAATAATAGCCTTCCATTTCACAGAAAAAAATAATAAATCATAATATGAAATAGGGAGACTTTTACAGATCACACTACTTTTCACTATTTCATTCCCCAAGTTGGTCACAATGGTAAATGTAAGCTATTAAGTAATATTTTTACTGATTTAGCATTTCTGTAGCTTACTCTGCAGGACAGCAGCCTCCATGAACTGCTAACTGAATAGATCATAAAGAGAATAATCTTTTTGCTGTACAAGTTCATTTTTTTCACTGTATGATTAGTATAGAAAGGCTGGAAGAGAAATCCTTTGATCCAGGAGGATAATACTTTAGAGAAGACCAAATGATATTTTTCTGACTTCTATCACTGGGTAAGAAAGATTGACTTAATCAATCTGGATTTCTGGAACTACTCCATTTCTGCTTTTCTTTTGATCAAGCTATATGTGTAAAGATGCAGTAACTCCAGGCAGGCCAACTTTATGCACCAGCTTCTTTGAACTTCAAACGAGGTTGCTGGACTCTTTAAATTCAATTTTATCTACAACTCAATTACGGACAAGTTGTTCTCTCTCCTCTGCCTAAGAAAGCATATTTCCATTTGCAGCATCTCATAATTTCATATAACCTCCCCTAGAATCCTATTTCCCTTGTCAAGTATGATCAGCTTCCCTAGGAAAGTTATAGATTGGAGCTAGCAAAGCATTTATCCACAAAGCTTTTGCTAGTCTTTGCTCCAGTTAAGATGATTTTGACATTTAAAGTAACTCCATTCTTTTCATATATGAAAAACTGAAAAGGTATCTCCCAAGTTCTGTACCACAACCAGTTTAGCTCTCCCTGAAATCTTGTCGGAAAATCACCTGCTTCAGAAATAAAATGCCTTGTTATAACTACTTATATGCCAGAGATATGTGGGCAGCGAATCGTAGGAGGAAACTCCTTGAAGGAATAGCCCGAGCCCATGGCTGAGCTCTGTCTGAGGGCAGGGGTGGCACTGAACCCCTGCGGGCACAGCCAGGGGCACAGCCCACTCCAGCCCATGGACACGGCACATGGCACAGCTGGGCACAGTGCGAGGCTGCTGCTGCACGGGGGGCAGGGGCAAGCAGAGCACCCACAGCTGCCCTCTGACACATCTGCAACCCCACCACAAACCCCAGCTTGTTTCTGTTGTGGGTCAAGATGCAAAAACCTCTCCTTTCACTGCAGCACACAACGCTGCTGCCAAGTCAGCTGGTGCACTATCAGCCTCAGGACACAGCCGACTGTTCCCAATCCCTCTGGCACATCTAGAAGGTGCCCCCTTGACAGAAAATCCTCACCTGCCCTACACAAACTGCTCCAACATTCTGGTATTGTTAGTATTAAACCAAATGAAGCTGCTGCTGCTTGCCCTAGCAATCTGAGCCCAGAAAAGCACGCCCCTTCCCCAAAGCTGCTTTTAAGCCCCTGGTGTGGTATCCCCCAGGACTGCTATCAGATTACTGCAGTTTCAGTTAGGAGCGCTGCTGATAAGAGAAGCAGACATGGGAGCTTCCTACATACTATGCTTGGAAAGGCAATTCAAGGTAACTGTGCTGCACATGGGCTGTACCTCCACACTGATGCTCCTGCACACCGTGCTCTGCCATTTAGTCACACTGATGAGGCCAAAACTGAATCTGCTTCATTTCATTAGCTGGATTACAAAAAACCAATAAATCTTTCCCAATAAAATTCCACCGACTTTGCCAATAACCTGGCTCTCTGAAAGCCTGGGCAAAACTGTTGCAGACGGATGAAGATAAATCTTGAGGCCAATTAACAGCTCCTGAATTTCAAGCTGAATTTTCACAATTGTATGGACCTGAGCTCTCAGGAGAAAGTACATTGAATAGACAGCAATTACAGACACTCCCCACTGCTTTATATGCAATTACAGATATCCCCCAGCAAATGAATAATTTTCTTTACAAATAAATCTGACAGTGAGAACTTTTTAATCCTTTTTGAATTTGTCCTTAAGCAAGTAGCCTGTGCCAGCTGTACACTGCTTCCACACTCATTCTGCCCCAGTACTGCAGCCACTTGAAGAAGAAAACAGGACCTGGCTGAGAACACAGAGCAGGAACTGAGGTTCCTGAAAGATGCACCAGCCAGGAGATGCCCAGCTTCCAAGGAACAGTTTGGTGCCCTAGAGGTACATATTTGGTTTTGCAAATTACCCAAAAGTTATATTGACAATTGTGGTGAATTTATTAAGCCCCAATGAAATATATCAACGGATTAACACCCAATTTTTACATCTACTATGCTATAGGCATAAACCCAGTTTGATCAGTTTTGATTTATGATACTGAAAGTAGGAGAATAATTAAATCCATTAACCCACTCTTCCAGGAATAAACTTGATATATAGCATTCTAAGTGGTTTGATGAGGAGGAAAAGATTCCATCTAGCCCAAATCTTTTGTAATTCAAACATGAAAGCCGCTGTGCTGTCCATCCTACGTGACTGTCTCTCCCAATTACTGCTACCACTTTCATCCTCTTTCTTCAGGATAAGGGAAGAGAGAAACTCTATTAAAACTTCTACAGAGAGCACACAGAAATGGCAGACATGTATTCTGAGCAAAATATTCCTCATCCAAACCAGTTCAAGATAAAAGAGAAATAACTTTTTCCACCAGGAGTGCCTCTCTCAAGAGGCAATATTCTCCCACTGCTCCAGTGAGCCACCAACACCAACACACAGAAATACTCCTCAGGGCCACATACAAGGGTGCCGGGGTCAGGTGCAAACGCAGAATTTCCAGTGTTACAAACTTGCTCCAGGTGCCACCTCTCAGTCACTCAGCCTCTGAAGACAGTCCCAGGCTCCAGGCTACCCAGGGTTTCCTTCTGACAGAGCTGTGCTGTGCACTGTAAGCTACATGCTGGCAACAGAGGATTCAGCCCTCAGTTTTCAGGCTCATCTTTTCCCCCAAGTTCTGTTGAGGTGGAACTCTAATTTTTCACAGTTTAACTCAAGGAGGAACATCACAGGTGAGATTAAAACACACACTAACAGAGAGATTTTGCCAAGAGTCCTGAATACGCAGTTTCACAGTCAGTTGCAAAAACCCTGGGGAGTGGGTTTGTATCTCTGTCCAGAACAGCATAATCATTCCTTTATTTGATCCCCATTTGCTGAAGACAGTTTCTTAGGTTTTCCTGAATCAGATTATTGCTGGTGATTTTCCCACCAGTGAAACCTATCAGTTTCTGAAAGTGAAAACTCAGTTGCTCTTTGTGATCCCTGCATTTGGAGAGACAACCAGCACGACTTCAGCACTTCAGTCAGACTGTAATGTCTCCATTTGGAGTGCAAGCACAACAGAGAGGTGAGAAGAAAACAGAGCTGAAGAAAAACTGAACAGATGGGACTTTGGCAAGAATGCCTCTGATCCCACACAAAACACAGCTATCTCCAAATTCTCTTTTAACCTACTTGTTGCTCTATTTCTCTTACAAGGACTATCCTCACTCAAAAGTGTATTTCTTTGATCTACACCTTCTTAATTCTGGGAACAATCAATATCACTTACTAAACTAGGAACTTTTCAAGACTAAAAAGCATTTTTTTTCTTTTTTGGAGGGTTGGGGAGCGAAGGGCATGGAATGCCAATGCTAAATTCCAACAACAAAAAGCCTTCTATCCAGAACCTTACTGAGAAAATGTTTAATCCAAATCTGACTTGAGAAACACATCAGAGAAGTATTTTAGTTCCAATTCAAAGTGTCTTTGAAAACTGGTATTTTAGAGTGTGGCTGAGAGGAGTTGGAGAGATCACCTTTTCCATCACTTGCCCCAGCAGCAATGGCCACAATGCATTCTTGACAGAAGTCTGGCTCATCTGTTTCTGGCTTGCTTCCTGTGAAGTACACTTCTCTATTTCCTCTGGCAGCTATTACAGTACTTAATTATTCCTAACAGGAGAAGTTTAATCCCATTTAATCCTATTTGAGACCTGCTTCTTGTTTTACCCATCACTATGATGGAGAACAGATCTTCTCTTCTTTGCAGCAGAACTGTATAATATCTGAAGGGGTTTATCACATGTTACTTCATGCTCTCTTGAAGACTCCAAATCATTCTTATAAGTCATCGTTTCTAGCTTCCGATTTCTCCCAATGCTGTCCTTCAGGAAATCTCTGATTATTTTGTAGCTTTAATGACACAGCTCAATAGTGGACACAATTTCTCTCCAGCCAAGGCCTCAGCAGCGCTGGCCAGAGTAAAACAATTCCAAGACATGCCCTGGCACTGAAGTACCTCATGTGCCACATCTTTTTTGTAGCAGCATGCTGCTGGTGCCCACACAGCCTTTGTGCTGAACTGCCCCCCACCACAGGGGCACACCTGACCGGTCCCTGGTGAGGGCAGAACCAGGCACCCCATCTCTGCAAATCACCTCTCCCAGCTGCCAATCTGAGGTCTATTTCTGTCCTACAACATGCCCACAGTCTCCTCCTGCAATTTCAATCCTCAGCTCCACCAAGGTGCTGCCCTATGACCCACACATCCAGGAGAAGTCTCTGCAAGCCTTCATTTGCTGTTCTCCTGACCTGAGAGTGAAACCACACAGCTCAGCTGTTACAAAGCTTCCTCCATGCCCCCATCCTCCTTTCAGCACATAATAAATAAGTTCACCATCCAGTTCACATTCCCTACCACATTCTCATTCACTGTCAGGTTATCCTGTAGTACCTCAGTCAAATTAGTACACATGAGCAGGTCTGTGTGCAGTACCCATTTTATCACTATTTTTTCAATTTAGGTCAACACAGTGGCTAGAAAGACAGCCAATGTTACAAACACATCAAATCCTTGCTTTCTAAACACACTATAAAATACGCAAAAAAGGCATTCAGATTTCTTCCAATAGTGTGTGTAGCTCTTCTGGCTCCCAGGAAGAAAACCATGATACTGACCCTGTGTACCACAAGTGCCACAAGCAGCCTGAAACAGCAGGATATTCTGGTGTTCTGACACATGCCCTGGGCAGAGTTCCCAGGTCAGGTATGTCCCACACCTCTGCTCAACGCCTCGTGGCCCTGCTCTGCTGGCCTCCTGCACACCCTGTGCTCTGCTGCTCTCTTGTGCAGCTCAGGAGGACAGAGGCACCTCACAGGAAACGTTCATGCAGGCACCTGTCAAATCCCCTCTCTCTCATTTTAACATATCTAAGTTTGAGAATTCACACAAGAAGATGCAAAAATCAAATAGAAAAAAAAAGCCACTGTGATTATAATAAAAGCTAATTTACTTACCATGCATTTGTCTACAGCTGCTGTAAAAATTGCTTTAACCAGTCCTAGTTGTGGGCTGAGAATGAAATACACTCTTTTGGAAGTTTATCAGAAGAAATAGGCATTAATGAAATACTTTGATTTTTAAAGTAAATAAGAACATTGGAAATCAAAGTTTCCAAAGCAACTAGAAGCCTGTCATATTGTATGTGTGTACTGAAGTGAAAAATTAAAATACACGTATGCACAATGGAGAGACTTAAAGAACTGCCATGGAAGAGTGTAACAGCACAGTACTTCTTCAGAGGCAGGATTAAAGAGATTTATATTTTGCTCTCCACCTGGAAAAACAGCAGACCCCAAAAGAACTGAGACACATGTCCAGAAACACAAAGAATTTCCTTGAAAATCAGAAAAAGCGTACGGACCTTTCACCTGGCCAGGTTTGAAATCACCTTTAGTACTGCTATCCTGGCCAAATGGACTTTTCCAGAGGAAAAGTTCTTCACAACTGGATCAATTAATTAATGTCTGATTCAGCTTAAAGTGCTGATCTTGATGAAACATGGCATCAGTTATGAGAGGAGCGGATGTTTTTGTAACATCGTCACCAGTGACCAACAATGACTTCACAGGCAGGCTGTTACACACAGCACAGTGTAACTCACCATGCCCTTCTCAAGAGCTGGAACTTGCAGCTAAGAGTCAAATACAGCTGTGCAGGGGGCCATGGGACGTTAGAAATGACAGCCAGTGCACAACGTGACTGTGGCTTTTAAAAACCCCCTGACAATACCCAGGTGCCCAGCGCCAGTATCAAACTGAGGTTTTGTACTTGTACCCCACTATCACATATGGAGCCCCCATGGCACAATTAATTGGGAGATCTCTGAGAGCACACCAAATTACACACTTTTCCAACACTCTGAAATCTTGATTGAGTAAATCCTCTCACCCTGATTTATAATAAGTGAGTGATGATCCAAAGCCTGGATTTGGGGGATAATCCAAGGACTAACAGTATCTTTGTCAATGAGAGTGAATGTATCTGTCAGTCTCTCGCTGTTAATTCAGGAGTCAGTTGAAAATATTGTGTGATCAAAGTAACCATAATGCTTTAAAGGCCTGTAACAGATCAGATACAATACTGTGATGAGACATCAACCTTCAATTCTTACCATGTATTTGAACAGAGACATAGTAATGCATCACATTTAAGTAGGTGCCACAAAAATGGGAAATACCTATGAAACTGGTGAGATATTAGCAATTAAAAGAATAAAGGAATGTTTTACAGTGACTAGTCTAGAAGTCCAAATCCTATACTTTCAGCAAGATAATTTGGCAACAAGCAGCTAATAATATTAGGAATAAATATATATATCGTTCTCTAGCCTAAACATTCTTTTCAATCCAAAGTCTACTTGTGTGTACAGACAACACAAGCAACAGTTTAAGCTTCAGCCAAAAAAACAAAAAAAAAAGTGTAGCAGGAAAACTGTTATGCTAAAATCTTTCTGAAAAGAAATTTCACCTAAAAAAATGCAAATGAAACGGAATTTCTGTTATTCAGTCCAAATTTATCTGTCAACAAGCTGCCAGTTCCTTAGTTGAGGCTACAGAGGCTGAACTCTACTGGAGGACCCAATTCCCCCTTCGGTGGCAATCAACATTAGATTTGCTGTGAACAAAGCACTTTTGGATCCCTTTTCAGACATCTGGTAAAAAGCCTCTTTGCATACCCTATTAACCAGTACATGAGAAAAGTACTTTACAGCACAGAAAAACAGAGATGGTATTTTATAGTAGAAATGTATCAGACTTCTTTTATATTTGTCACATCTATATAAACAGTATGGTAATGATAGTATGGCATTTTTTGTAAGTGGGTCACCATAAATACCTGCAATTATATTACATTTCTCAAACCTGAAAACTAGGACCTCATCCTGCCAGTTGTGCCTCTTGGCACATTTACCTGACACTTGTAGCAAATACTTCTGCAAATACAGAAGAGTCAAAACTAGAGATTTTAACATAACCTACAAACCAACTGGTTTCCAGAGCCTGTAATACCCCAGAGTTATGACATCTCCCTGATTAACAGGGCTATCACATGGGCACTGGAACACTGTCTGCTTAGGTGATGGATGAGTCCACCTGTTTCACTGGAAAATAATACTGACTCTATCATCCAGGAGCTCAGTAATGGCTTACAGGTTAAAAACCTCCTAAAAATGAGCCACTGGCCTGGCTGGTTTGACAAGTACTTGCCAAGAGGAAGTATCCTAGAGGTTCTGAATACATACTGAATTACTGAGGGGGAAAATGGACTTTATGTGCATGCTGGACCTCTTGCCCCTGCAGATGACCATTTCCCTTCCCTGGCAGGCATGGCCAGTCCAGGAGTCAGGACATGAAGTAAGGAGGACAGCATAAAGAGCCTCTCTCTTTGTGCCTCTCTCAGTGCCTCTTCACTTGGTGTTTCAGTAACATGCAAGCCAAGCAATCCTTCATGCCCTGGCTTTGAAGTCCCTGGGTGAGAGTGCTTTACAATGGAAAGGTGGAACCACATGCTTAATTTGGGGTTTTTCCTCTCTGAAACAAGAAGAGATTGGTATCATCAAAAGAAATGTAGGTAAAACAGGAAAAGCAGGTCCCATCCAGACTAATGGCACCTTAATATCACAATACATACAAGAAAAGTTTGGATGATCTGGATGAAACAGGGTTCACGCTGGAGATGTGATTTTGCTGTTGCACATTCTGTCCAAAATGATGGTGCAATGCTGAGCAAGGGAAAAGATAGCTGGCAGGGGCACTGTGAGTTGTTTAATTAAAAGAAGCTATGTCCTGGCCAGGGCTTTATGTTAAACAATTTGCTGTTTAAGCAACCACCTGTTCCATCAACTTAGAGTTGGCTCTGATTGAGGAAAAACATTTAGAGACAAAGCTGACAAGTATTCATAACTCTCCGACACTGAAGAAAAATTTTAAAAAATTGAAAGGACATACAGTTCTATCCATCAAAGCAGAAGATTCCATAAAATCAGTATAAAACACATTTGTTCAATTATTTTAAATGTTAGAAAATCCACTGAGCAGGCACATTCCTGATTACAGAATAAAATGAAAGCAGATAAAGACTCTGCCAATCCTCATTCTACCACATCCATACAACAGAGCTCTCAAGAGTAAGTGCTGAGCTGAGCCACATACCTACAGAGGGACACCCAGACAGCACCAACACACCCAGCTGTGTCAGCAGCAGGGCTGAGCCACCCCAGCTAAAGGAGAAAAGCAAATGAAAAAGCAGCTGTCCCACCAACTCCCCTGATGTTGCACAGAACTCAGTGGGTTACAGTCCCAGCACAACAGGCAGATTAGAAAGGAGCCCTGGCCCAGGGGAACAACACTGGAGAGATACATCAATGAATTATACTATGGCAAAGATTCCCATAACTCCAACACTGAGCACTGAGGCTCCCAAACACTCCTGCTCTCACTGCATTCGTTTTTTCCAATCGGACACCTAGACAAGCTTAGCTTCCTAAAACCTTCTTACAACACGTGCACTTGTGCTGCTTTTCAGTGGAGGTCCTATCCCAGCAATATCATCACACTTCTCATCTTTTGGCTGAGCTGCAATTTCCTTACCTTCCTTAATTTATCCAAACAAGCTTCAGGAGCTAAAGATTTCCTTGCCCTCGCCCTGAGATCTCTGCACAGCTCACACGGGCTTTACTTCTGGGCTGAGGGCGTCCGGAATGCCCCTCACAGCTGGGGGCAGCACAGCAGTGGCAGTGCAGGAGGCACAGCAAATGCAGCACAAATAACAAGCTGGCTGCAGGTGCAGTAAAAATGTCTCTACAGTCCAGAGATTCTGATTGCTACAGGGAAGGCAAGAGGTGATACAAAACAGCAGCATATGTTGCTCAAAGCTCTTCAGGAGTGGAAAGGAACAGACAGGACAGGTAGATTAAGGAATGAGCCTAGAATGCTTTCAGAATTTGTTTGTTTGTCTGCCTCGCTTTCTTTTAGTCAAACAACATATGTGAAAACACTGCATACTAATTGATTAAAAACCAGAAAACAAAGAATCTCAGAAACTGAAAATCCATTAGGCTGTATGTATTGGTCTTAAAGAATTAAAGATAATTTGTTAATGAAGGAGAAATTAACATATCAACAATTCAATCCAAATCATCAGCCCAAGCAATTGCATTAGCATCTCTGAATGGCAAACAACTTTTACTCTCCTCATCTTTGCTCTTTAAAACTTTTCTTTTTAAACCAAAAAAAGACAAAGCACATTATTTATTCAAAGTACATAACTACTTTTCAGAAAATGAATTTATTAGAGTGTTTTGAAAGCTCTACTGCGATTTTTACATTTACTCCAGAAAGTGAATGATGGCATGTACTGAAAAAGCTGGCTATCTGGGATGCTAAGTGGTTTATCTTGCAGATACAACCCATGCTTAAAATTAATTATTCCCCCTTTCCTTGCTGCACTCTTCTCAAGTTGCCACCTTATCTTATGGAGTAGTTCATTAGATAATTCCTTTCAACCCTTTTCTCAGTAACATCAAGAAAAGGGTTACCTCTGAATACAACATTCTTCATAATTTTACTGTCTTTTAAACTATCAGTTATTACTTCCGTATAAACCAACTTTAAACCATCCCTGTTTTGAGATTTGAAAGCCAATCTGCACTGTGGAAACAGAAAAAGCCAATCCAGCCCTGCCTGAGCAAAGGCAGTGGGCAGCAGTGCCAGCCTGGCACACAGTCCTTGTGTGCCCAGCGGGGTCCGAGGCAGCAGCTCCACAGCCCAGGGGGCAGTGCAGGAACTCCCTCCCAGCCCTCTCCCTGCTCTGCAGGCAGGAGTGACTTCCCTGCACAGAGTACTCTGCACAGTGCTCTCAGATACCCAGAGCCCAACTTGTGCATTCCACTGCAGTGCCAAGAACACCATCTTCAGATGGGACCTGTCTTTGACACCTTAGGGACCGACAAAAACAATGACAGAGAAAATGCAAGGTACGAGCTTAACTGGCAGGAAAGCTCCAAAGGACTGCTCTGTGCTGACTCTGAAGCAAGAGCCTTTTCTGGGGCAATCACTGCACCATTAATCAATCTACACACCAATTTCCATTAAAGCTACTTCATTCTCCAGCCAGCCTTCGCTTACCAGAGAAATTCATAGAAGTGAAATAAGTGCTTCAACAATCAGTAATTTGGCTGTCTTTCCTAAATCATGATGCTCAAATAATTATTTTATCACCTTTCTCTTCCAACACACTGCCAAATCCCACGCTTCCACCAAGTCCTCAAACAATCCTAGGAAAAAGCAATCTTCTCTGGGCAGCACTTGGCCTTCCCCAGACCCATTTCCTATCAATGCCAGATGCAGAGTGCAGATACAATCAAAAACTTTGTGGAAAGCAAATTCCAAGTGAAGCCCAGACTGTGTGGCTGGGACACGAAGCCCCTGCAGAGGCAGAGTCTTCTAATAAACTCCTGGGTGAACAAAGGCAGCTGCCTGACTCAGAAGCAGTGCCACAGACTCAGTGCATAATGGGGAGAAATGAGCAGCACTGGAATCTTCATAAGCTTCCCTTTCATAAATCCTTGTGCTTGTAAAATCAAATAGAAGTTACAAAATTTGTTGCTAATGTTCATGAGGTTGGAGAATTTTTTTCTGTACAACTGTAAAATCCAGAAAACAAACATGACCCATTCCAGTTAACTTCACCAGCTTTGAGTAAAAAGTCTTTCATAGGGAATTTTCCAATATAAATTTCAGACTGGAAGATTTCTACACCAGCCACCTGCATCTTTGGATAGCTCAGCTTAATAGTTCTCTGTTCATCTATTTTTAATGTGCAGAGCACATTACCAAAATGAACAAAATTATAAATAGCAAACTATTCTTTAAAAAGGCAGAAAACATCTCTGTCACATAAAGTTCTATCAAATATTTCTCTCTTATTCTGAAGTCCCCCTAAAGAATTTCTGCCCAAATATTTTAAAAATAAGTTTGTAAATTAGATGTGACCTCTATTTGACATCTGATTATGAAATTTGGTCAGATTTTTCAGCCCACCTGCTGTACATATTAAACAACACAAAATCTGATTTTGAAAAGGCGGGACTAGAAATTAATTTTGCTTTAGTCATTCTCTTGCAAATTCTTGTAGTCAAAGTTTTACACAAAGGTTTTCTAAGCAAATGGCTTTAGAGAGAGGTTTGTGAGAGGTAAAGTTAGCTAAGACAATTCTCTGTGGAATCACACAATGGTGTCTCCAAAGCCCTCGGCTCATCCAGCAGCTGTGCTGGCCCTTCTGCAGGTCTGCCCAGCACTCGGAACCAGTGCTGCAGGCAAACACCTGCCTGCCATTCCTGCAGGGCTCCAGTGTGTGACAGCACTTGGAGCACGCAGCACGTTCCCAGGAACAGCCCAAATTCATGCCAGCAGCCCCTGACTGGAAAGCAGGCTGTCAGCAGGGGTCTCCTAGTGCCCAGGACTGCAGAACCACAAGAGCACTCCATGGTGACCCAGCAGATGGAGAAACTCTTCCCCCACCGACAGAAGGCACTGGAGCTGGGAATGCCAGCCCAGCAATATGTGAGTAAGCTGTCACTGCTCCTTTGCCAGCAATCCTCTACAGAGAGCAGCACTCCTCATCAGTGACACCTTCTGACCTGCTGGTGCTTTATGGCTACCAAACATTACAAGAGAATTTATGACTGCAGTGTCCTGCTACTCAGAACCACTTCTGCCCTCAAACTCCTGACACTCTACAAGTGCCATCAGAGCCCTACATACGGGACAAGTCAGAGTCTGCACCTGGGTTTTGATTGCTGTATTTGGAAAGAATGCAGAAATGCCTAAGGAACTTGAAATAAAAGGGGTCCAACACCACATCCTGATGCATGACACACACCAGACACTGATCTGCCCAAGCAGCCAGATGATAACAAACAAATGACATAGGAATTATCTACATTCTGTCCTGACAACTTAACTAAGTCATTTAATTGGTAACAGCCATCAAGTATTGCACTGGCACTGTCAGTAACTCCATCTATTGTTGCTGGATTACCTTTTTTGTCTGTGTTTAATATCTGAGAGGAGATGTCATAATACTTTGTGACCACCATCCTGCTAATGTTAAAACCCCCCCAGGTCTAGCAAGAGCCTCCAGGACTTTGGGGAACACACCAAATGCGTGTGGAACGGCACTGGCAGTGCTTCTAGCAGGTCTGGTCTGGAGAAGGAGGTCTGGCCTGAGCAAAGGAACCAATCCTTGAAATTATTCTCAAGATACTCAGAATTGGTCAAAAAGACATGGATGGATTTTTTTTCAACAAAAAAATGCAATTAACAATATTAATTTAAATGAGAAACAGATATGCACAATATCTCACTAAAAAGTCTGGAACAGTTGGATTAGACTACAAATTCTCATTACGATTTTAATACACTGTTGCCATTTTACAGATTTAATTAGCATTTCAAAAATCAATTTTGATAATCCATATTGCCGAAGGTTTAATTACTAAGACAGCACATGACAAAAACCAGTAGAACAAAATATTCTAATTCAAAATGAAAATATGTCAAAAATGTCAAAAGTCCTTAATTGTTTTTTTCATTCTGATTCACACCAACATCTCTCAGATTCTTCAGTCTCCATCTAAGTAGAAGTTTATGTTCCATCATCAGGATCTGCCTAGATCTAGTGAAGGTGGAGCATGAGGCCTCAGAGTGTACATGTCTCATTTTGCAAAGCAGCACTATCTTATTATTTTTAACATGCCCAGACCCATTAACACAGGTGGCTCACACATAATCTTACCCTTCTCAAACACAGAGGGAAATTCTTTATTACCAGTCCAGTTTTCTCCATCTTGCACCCACAGGCAGGAAATACCAACCCCACAGCGAGGAACATCCAGCGCACCTGCACTTCCCTTTTCCCTGCACACAGCTGGGCCTAGCTCTGAGCCCTCCGAGTTTGTCCTGTTGGCCACAGAATTCCCTCCCTTGTTCAAAGAGCAAATAAGACCTCGGGACAGAAACACACCCTGTCTTGTAAATTCTGTGGAAGTTTCCCTACAGAATTACATAAACCAAATTTATTTACTACGTTGTCTGTACTATTCTCATTTGTTTCAGAAGTATTCAGACTCCATTCTCCTTCCCTAGACCAGACCTGCTAGAAGCACTGCCAGTGCTGTTCTACACACCCATCTGGTGTGCTCCCCAGAGTCCTGGGGACTCTTGCTAGACATGGGAGGTTTTAACATCTGAGATGCTTAACATCTCAGGCTGCATGAAAAGAACAATCCTCCACCTGCTCACAGTACCAAAAATACTGCAAGCAGCTTCTTATATCACAAGGCGACTAGACCCCATTTGGACCTGAAGGAAACATGGTGACCAAAATCACCCATGCAGCAAGGACTATTGACTGCTCTCTCCAAAGCCGAAATAAGAAAATAAACATATTTGTATGGGTTCTAGCGAAGATCAAAGGGACTGGGTGTAACTGGCTGGCTCTAAAGAAATATCCCAACCAGTCTGCCATTCCCTCACTGCTCAGGATTTCTTTAAAGAGGAAATGCACTTTACCTGTAGAAATCTGAAAGGAATACCACTGGCACCAAGTGGTGAGCAGGATGGGGCTTTAAGAACCCCTTGTCAAGAAGGCCATGAAGGGTCAGGACAGCCCGGAGGGGCAGAGGCGCTTCTGCCGCCAGCGCCGCGAGGGCCGGGCAGAAGGGAGCTGGGCCCGGGGCTCCGAACCCAGGCACCGCCTGCCAGGGCAGGGCAGGGCACAGCGACCCGCACCCAGCTCATCCCCGACAGCCACAGGGCCTTCACACACAGCAAGTGCTCGGGATCTGTCTGGGCAAAGGGCTCTGCCCAGCCCCGGCCCCCCGCCCGCACACCTCCACACGTGCATTGCTTGTCCACTGTAACTGCCCCGAAACTCTGCCCAAGTACCTCACAGCACGTAAGAGTGGAAAGGATAGCCTGGCTATCAACAAACTGTCACTTCATAGCTGGAATGTCTGGCCTACATTTTAGAGGAGTTAATATTAAATTGGCCAAGTAATGTTTTCCTGCCCTGAGAAATTTGTAGTCCTAAACTGAAGAATTGTTCAGTTTTCGACAATTCAACACGAACAGCCAGCCTGAGTGCCACACAAATGTCATAGCAGCAGTGCAACTAATACACACAATAGAAATATTTCAACAAGTGCAAATAGTAATACATCTTAGAAATAGAAAAAATCTAGCATATACTGATATACTGCTTGGGAATGTAACAGTGCTTTTTCCCTCAAGAATTACAGTGATAAAATATAGTATGAAGGCCACTCAAAGAGGGAAATAAGTTAAAAAAAGAAAACTTTTTCATTAGCCTAAATATCAAACAATGTACGTACAGGATGTGATGGTTAAGGAAAAGAAACAATCTTTTATTACTTCCATCACATCAGAAAATAACAATTTTTTATGAGTCTGGTATATACAGTAACCTTATTAAGAACCTTTACTGAGAACTGAATGATCAATATATCCCATGCTCCCCATCCACAAAATTTATAAATTATATTAAGCCCTGCTCTTGCTTTTCAAGCTGTGTCTGGTATTAGTCTTCTGTTGTAATATCATTCAATTTTTAACCAACATCTTTCTTTAATTTACTTAAATAATTACACAGAGCCTATTCAGTAATGTAATCGGAAATGCTCACTCAGAAGAGTTTTATGAAATTATACTATTCTGCAGAAATAAACAAAACTAACACTGCTCATTCCATGGTAAAGTCCAAGAACCAAGTCTGACAAAGCAGTATTTTATTTAAACATTAAACATAAATTTCACTTTTCTTTTAGATATATTCTTCTCTACTATTTTTTTTATTTTCAGTTAGAAATTTTTGGTTTAAATTCTTCTGTGTTTTGAGTTGTTTCTCCCAATATCCATTAGGAAGTCTCTTCTCTCTGTGTGAACGTATCCTTTCTCCTACCACTAACAAAGAACAAAGACTTGATTCCAGGAAAGCCTCTGCCAAAACTGCAGTAGCATTTTGGCATCGTTCAAAGGGTTTTTTTAAGATACATGAAAATGCTCTTGTTCCAACAATTAGAAAATATCAATATGCTAGTTATTCAACTGAAGTGCAATGGTAGCTATATGGTGAATTGGTCTTTTGCCTATTTAAATTATTCTTTGAAGAGATTATCATCCACTCCTCTTTGAACAACACAAACCCACCCCAGAGAACAAAGGAAGGAAGGATGCGAGAAGAAAACCTGGAATTATGTGCAGCATGTATTACATTTTCAATGAGAACAGCTGTATCACACAGTGTAGAACAGACTTCAAACAGAAAACACTTCCTGCAATAAACAAACCATTTTAGTTTTAGCAAATTATTAAATCCCAAGGGAATCTGTCTGTATCCTTCAACTAATTTAAAGATTTACATGCAAAACTCAGCATGTGGGGCACATCTGGATTTGAATCAGGTACTTCAAGGGACTTTGAGACCATAAAAATCAGCAAATGGATTAAAGCAGTTTCAGTACAGGCTTTCCATCTCTGACAGGTATGCCTGGATTAGTCACAGGAATGATATTACTCATATTTTAAGCTAATGCAGGCTGTGAATGCTAGATTTGTAAATCATTTGAGAACACTGTGCACAAAGCAACACCACTCCATAGAAACAAATTGTTTGAAATGTAAAGAGGAATTTCTATTGCAACACGCCTGGGACTGAAATCAAACCCCCATGATTAACATCCTCATTGTTCATGAGCAGTTTCCTATGCCCAAAGTGGCACTTTGATGTTATGCCTTTAAATGATCTGCACACCCGAGACAACTCCAGGTGTGCTTTGGCTCAGCACAGCACCACGAAATGCAGCAGGACACAGAGGCACGGAGAAGGGGAACTGAGGGATGGGGTGGAGGGGGGTTGTTTGGTTTTTAAACCCTACTTACACACTTCCTATGGCTCTGGGACTTCAGATTACATGGGAATATCCCTGATGTTGTATCACTGACCACTGAATGCCTCAAATTCCCTGACACTCAGCTGGGAGTGCTGTAATAGCAGCAGAACAATGTGACTGCACCCCCCTGCAGCAGCTGAAGAACATCCTGCCTGACACACGCCAAGCTAATAGAATTAACCACTGCTGCATCTGCAGGAAGGGCTTTGCCAGCACACCTCTGCTGAGCCAGTGTTGTGGCTTCAGCTACCAGAACATTGTGGACAGGATTCTGTCAGCTGCAGATGTGACAGGAAAATCTGTCCTCCAGAAATATCAGGAGAAAAGCATCAAAAACATCAGCTTTTGGCTGATTTTTGTGGATTTTTTCAATTGGTGCTCTGTTTTAATCTCAAGATACCTGTAATACAGAATACAAATGAAACACACAGTTTGTCTTCAACTCAGTTTCTACACACCAAAATTTTGGGAAAATCAAGCTAGCAGAGTAAATAAGGCCTCACCCTTGCTCTCAGACACAATACAAGTCCCTCTTCCATTCAGATCTATAAATCTTGTGGTCCTGGCCTATGATATCCCAGGGAAGCCCACTTTATCCAAACACATGCAGGTGTCATCAGTTCATTCCACTAGGCAAGCCACAGCTCATGCAGCATTTGGCAGGATCAGCCTTTGGACAGCCCAGAAGCACCATCACAGTCCATGCTGCAGCAGAACTGTTCCAGTATCAAGGGCTGACAAGTGATACTCAAAATTCAGAACCACAGAGTGTGGTTTCACTGTTTGTCTCGGCACCACCAGACTCTGCTGTATCTGAAAGCCTAAGGGAAGAGAGCATTAGGGCATCTCAGTGAAAAGCAGCCAAAGAGACAGTGCAGACTGCAAAGAAAAGCAAAGGTGAATGAGATAATAGGTTAATCAATGTAACTGGAAGATGGAGAGCTTATACAAATTATTAATATGGACAGTAATAAGAAGGATTCTTCTTCCCTAAGACAGAAACAGAGGGAAAACTATAAAACAAAGCAAGTAAGAAAGGTTAAGTTTGGAAGGTAAGAGAGAGAAAGGGCAAAGCAAAAAAAGGAGGATGTTGACATCATCAGTTTATCAAGTTCCTTGGTATTTTCTAAGCCCCCTTTTACTGGGTTTTAATAACTTCAGCTTTCACTGAATTTAGAAATTAGCCTTCATAGTTAGATACAAACTATATAAAATTTCCCAACTGTTCATACACTGAAAAGTAAAGAACCAGCTAAAGATTGTTTCAATAAAAATATTTTCCTTTTCTTAAGGCAAACTCATGACCTGTGGAGTTTCAGTTGTGGTTCTGAATACTCAGAGTAGCTAATACTTCAACTTCTGGTTCATTCAGTGTTGTTTATTCTGCTGCTGTTTTATTTCTCTGTAAACAAGCCTGATGAAAAGTAATGAGATTGCCTGTTATAGTACTTAGGGGATATGAAAATTGCCTGTTACATTAAAATAATTAGAGAAGAAAATAAGATCATAATAATCACACTCTACAGAAGCCTACCCAAGGTATGAGAACCCATCCATGGAGGAACACAAAAAATTCTACTCAGAGCCCACTGATGGCCCAAAAAGTTCAACTATCAACCAAAACAGGAACAATTAATAAAAATCTGTGAAGTTAACTGCAGTTAGTGTTGTAAATGACTGGATATTGCACCTGGCAGTCTACAGTGGGTTTTGCTCATTATGAGAAATACCCCTGATTACCATGCACAGATCTTGCTATCCAAAACACCAAGTGTGCCCTTGGGTTTGTGGAAGACTTGATGCACAAGCAGGCCCCAGGCTCTTTAACTGAACAAGACACCCTGATGTTTAACTAAGCCTGGCTTGGACAAGTTTTGAAGAACTTTAAATCACTGTTTGTTCTACTTCGTGATATGAGAGGTTTTGATTTAAGGGAGCCAGATCTTCCCTAACCACAAAACAAATCTATAATGTAAATCCAATTAATTTCATTGGTTTTCTTCTTAGCATTCTAGAACTTTCAGAGGAGAAGGGAAGGGGGTGCACTAACCTCTTCTAGGGCTTGTCCACATGACTTACCAAGTATGCATGTACAATATACACACCTTACCTACATATGTGGCTTAAACACACATTCTCTGAGACATCTCTACAAATTCACTTTTCAAAGGTGTCTTTTTTAATGTGCTTTTACTCATACAATTCCCTCATATTGTAAGATAATCTACTGATTGCTAAATACAGAATTATAACTAAGACACAGTATGATGCTCAGGTTCTCCAACCTGCAATAAACCTTACTAAGACAAAGGACAGCTCTTTCTTTCTACATGCAACAAAAGCTTACTAGGCAATACTTTGATTTGAGTCCATGATTTATCCAGCATCTGAAGTAAAAGCTTTATCTTTGTTGGTTCACTTTTAGTCCCACAAAGTTCAGCACTGTTGTTTTCACATGATACCTCTGTAATTACGCTGTCAGAGCCTATCTAATAAACACCAAGTTTTGCATACAAATTAAAAACAAATGAGAAGCCTAAAAAGGTTAGTGCTCAGTTAGATATAGATCTAATTGTAATAACATTGTAGAGCTACTTAAGGAAAATGTACACCTCTACTATGAACTATATTTCAAGCAACTGAATGGATTAATCTTTATTTAGTCACACATCTCATACCTATTTCCCCAATTCACTTTAGTACAGTAGAACTTGAAGGACTGCTATTAAAAAGAAACAAAAATCCAAAATGCAGGTTGTTCAAATTAAAAATAAAACAAAACAAAACCAACCAACAAATAAGAACCCACACAAACAAAGGAATCCACACAGACACATTTTTTTTAAAAAGCAAGGAGATATTTACTTTGTCAGGCAGAAGAGTATTTATAACTTGTTCATTTTTCTAACATTATTAGCAAGCATAAGTGTCTAACTGAAAAAATGTAATACATACTCCTTTCAGAGTCAAGCACACAATTAGAGCTAATCAAGACACAAGTTGTTCTCATCTTATAAATGTCACATTCTTTGCAGGAAGGAAAGATCTTAAGTAAATATCACCCTGTTCAAATTTTAGGAAAATTAACAACATGAAAGACAAAATGTCCAGCAACTAGGAAACCATGGCTTATTATGTCTTAGCCTGAACCCCAGTGAAGTGAATCAGTGGAATACAAAACCTTTTCCTTCTGCTTTCTCCTCTTTGTTATCATCTTCTTAAAATTAAGAAGTAAGGGCTTAGCAGCTGTTAGCAGCTGTTCACTCCAGCATTTCAAAAACTAGTAAAGGTGACTGTCAAAATTAGCATGGGAAAATTGCTGAGAATTTTTTTTCAAATCCTTCAACTTTAAGATATAAAATCTACATTGACATAACAAAAAAAATTAGCCTGGTTTTCCCATAGAACCTATCAGTGGTTCAATGCTCTCTAGACTCTCTTCCAATCCTCAGAAAATATCACTTTACTGTTCAAGTGTCCAACATTCAAAGCAAAGCTTCACAAGTTCTGGTGTTTGTTTGTCAAGGTGATTTTTGCTTTTTAACACCACCCTGTCTTTCCCAGGGAATGTGCTGCATCATAAATTACTAAAAACTCATGTTGAACACTGAACAGGAAAGATTACTATTACTCATGGACTGTAATTCTAATTATGCACTTAGTAAAGATTTTTTTAGTATCAATATAAGCCTAGGGCATTCAGTCACCGAAACAATTGAAGTCTACACACAGCAGCTGCTTCAGTAAGAGATTATTTTGTTTATACTGCCATGGAGACAATGGGTGTCTTCCCCTTGAGAGTGACTCAAGTGATGCTTTAAAAGACTTGAAAGGACTTCAGGTTCCTCATCTGCCCTTTGCTTCCTCACTCTGGTCCTTCTCTGCCAGGAATGTGCAATTTAGTCTGACACAGAAGTGAAAGTTGGGCACAAAACACCTGTTTGGATTCATTTGCATTGTTTCTCACAATGTGGGACCCCAAGTTAATCACAGATGAACATGTTAGAATAACAAAATTGCCAAAGCCAAGCAGGACACATGAAATATTCCACGACTGCATAGCAGAAAAAAAGCAAGAGTTCCTCGGTATTGAAAATTTGTACATCTGGACAGGTGTGCCCTTTGAAGAGAAAACACAATTCTCCCTCACCAAGAGGGCATTAACATTTGTGTGAAGAACAATTTTGCTGTTCAGTGAAAGCTATTCTTGCTGCTTATACTTTCGGTAGGTTTTTAATTACAGCCTGAACTGAGTAGAAAATGAGTTTGAGAGAAGCAGGAAAAAGCCTGAAAAAATCTTTCCCTTTGCATTCAACTCCTCTGTGGCACTGAAAGGAAAACTGGCTGAGCTGATGCCTGTCCTTGGGACATCTCGTGCTGAAGTTCTCATCACCTGATCCAACAATACACTGCCCTTTACCAGGCCTTCAGAATTTGGACTTGGAAAGGTTGAAATATGTAAACATGAAAGAACCACCTAAGAACTGAGAAGTTTGAAGGAAAATGGAGGTCTTTAAGAGTGACTAGATATTCCTGCAGCCATCTTTTCTCAGCACTTTCAAGCGACAACAATTCAACCCTAGGCACTCACTGCCTTACAGTGTGGCCTCCTCACAGTGTATGCAAATTACCACAAAAAGTAACTTCTGGTAACTTTACCACAGCTAAATTACTTCTTGGTAGGGGAGCCAGAAGGATCTGAACTCTAAATCCATGACCATCACAAATTGGCTGTAACAGATTTATCTGTTCCTCTAACAAAAGTTTCAGTATCTCCCTTGTTTCACAGCACAGAAATTTTAAGTAAGTGCTTGAAGAAGCAGACAATGGAAGAAAAGGAACAAGATGATAATCAGATAGGTATTTTCTTTTCGTAACTGGCTATCAGACAGCTCTAGGACATTCTAGAGAGAAATTAAGGGATTTGTTACATGCAAGACCTGCCTAAATCACAGAGAGAACTTAAATGCAGGGGTACAGAAGCAGGAGATGTAAATGTAGGTACAAAACATTACAGCCCTGTCCTAAGACTCCTTAAGGAAAAAAAGTCACAGAGACAAACTGATGGATGGTGAAGTATCAGGCATGTTTTGAGGTTCATTTGAAATAACAAGAATCTTCCCATGGCCACAAATAAAGCATTTCATTTTGCTTTGTGTCCATAAAAGCTGTATAGCTCCCTGGTATGTATTATAAGGGCTTGCTCCTTTTTTTAATGAAGACAACAGCAAAACTTGAATATGAAATAGATTAAATTCTCACATATTGGCCATATGCTGATACACCACATTCCCATGCCTATTGTGTATATGACATTGTCATTACATTGTAATTCTGCACATTTTCAGAATGACACATCACAGCTCTATCACTTCTACTGCTTCCATCCTTCAGCTCATTTTATTCTCCTGTTTCAGTGAGGTTTATTTTCATCCCTCCTCTTCATGATCATCTGTTTTTCAGCTCTGTCATCTTCATGGAAAATATTCTATTGCCCTATCATAATTTCCCATAAATCATAACATTCTCAAGCCACTCCAGATCTGTGGCTGTCCCCTTATGCCTTTATCTTCCAAGTTCTCATTCTCAGGATTCTATAGCCGAGTCTTGAAATCACCCCAAAAGGTTTGAACACCCCATGTCCATGAAGTTTAACAAAATACCAAAATCCTTAGGATGAAAATATTGCCACTAATTCTAAATATGATACATTCAGAAAAAAAAATGCAATTTTGTGTCTTACGAAAGTGCAGTCAAGGTCAAGCAATCAGGTAAGAACATAGGCACAACAGCAGAAGCTTAATAAATGGTATAAGGCCTTTGCAAGAACTGTTCCCACCTTGCTGACTGCTGAGACAATCATCTGGAGCTGTGAGCATTCCTCCCCAGCCAGCTCACATCTGTTTAGAAGTAAATACACTTCTGCAGGCTACAGAAAATAACCCATTTCCTGCAGATCCCTGTAATTGCTGCAGAGATACAAGACTCAAATTATCTGCCTCCTTGTTTTTTAAAAGAAAAAAAAAAAAAAGGAGCTTTCCTTTTAGTCTGTGGTAGCTTTTCAACTGCCAGTGATTATCAAAGAAGAAATGAAAAAAAAAAAAAAATCAGCATTTCAAACATTGGACTACATTCTTTTCAGGACTGAACAGAACTATTTTTTAAAAATTCTGGTTTGCCATACATTTTTTTAAGCACAAACTACTTTTAGCTGCACTTTTTACATAAAGTATGTCTAGAGCTTCACGTTTTCTGACTGAAAAGATAGAGAGTTGCTGGAACTTCCCCCTCACTGCACAGAAATTTAATACTATGCAATGAAATTCACCTTGCAGAACAGATACTTCCTTGAATAGAAACTGCAATTTTAAGGCTTCTGAACTGTAAATCTAAGATAAGCTGGGGCGTTGTGATGCTCATCTGAACCTGAACTCCAAACAATATGAAGCTCACATATCACTGATGATTAAACACTGCTGTGGGTTCTAATCCAGAACTGCTGGCAGAGATGAGAACTAACTATTACACAATTTCTGGGATATTATTAGATTATTTATTAATTTCAAAGAACAGGAGGTTCTTCATAACTAGAAATTTTATTGAGACACATCCCACAAGGAATGAAAACAAGAAGGAAAACTGCAAAGGAAGAGATACAAACAGGGATGTTCCCTGTTTAGGTACAATGCCAGGAGGGCTGAGGTCTCCTCCCCAAACACTTCAATAGTAGGAACTCTCTCACCCGTATTTCCAAGCAGACCAAAGGTATCACACTCACTGACAAATTCCAGCCACTCACTTGAAAAAGCTTTTACATTTCATTTGCAATATTCCCTGACAGAGTGATTATAGCTGAGGTTAATTACAATCTAAAGATAATTTAACCAGAATCACATCTTAATCTTCTCAAACACATCCAAGCATATCTGCAGCCTTGGGCCTCAAGATCCAAGGTGGTGAGGTCAGGGTTAAAGCATCCTGGTGAAGAGAGGGGTTTGGGTGGAGGAGTGGGCAGAGGGATAGAGAGAGCAGACAGACTGGCTTTTCAACATCCAGTTCAGGCAAGTACCATTGGCAATGTCATCTGGTAACTGGCTGCTTTTCCCCCTTGTTTCTGCCCTAGATCCCACTGTCCATGAACGTGTCGACGTTTCTGGCCTACGACCAGCCCACGCTGAGCTACTGCGGGGTGCACCACGAGCTGCTGGCCCACAAGCCCTACGAGGCCAGCAGGCAGGAGGAGGCAGCGGCCACGGCCCTGGAGGCCGAGCTGGACCTGAGCACAATCACCACGGCGGCGCGGATCGCGGAGCACGGGCAACAGCTGCCCTAGGGGCTACTGCCTTCGGGCTCCTGTAGCAGAGGCTGCAACCAAATCCCATGTAAAGCTACGGACATGAGCGAGCAGACAGTTCTGTGGAGTGTAGGATCCCTGTGCAAATTAAAAGTGAATCACAAAGATTAATTGTTTCCAGTCTACGATTTGTAATTAGTTCAGTTGTGCAGTATTTTTTTGACTTCAGAGTATGACCCTTGAAGTGAATCTTTTTCAAAACTCATCCTACCTACCTGTATAAACTGTACAGATGTAATGTATTTTTCATATTGTAAAGTTTCAATTACCAAGAACAACTGGTATGTACAGTGCCATAATTTAATTACATCTTACTTTACAAGCTTCAGTTTCTAAAGCTTCAAATTAACGAAAGTTATTTCTTGTGTTATGAAGTTACTCTGTTTTGTAGGGATCATTTTGTTACTGCTTTTGTGCCCAAACAACTTTAATCTAAAATTCTGTCCTTTGCAGAATATGCACCATTTTTACTGTGTTTAATGTGTAGAATTTTATCTACTGGTTCCAGAGGGAGGGTTTAACTATTCAAACTTCTAAGAAATTCTAGAAATATATAGCCAAGTTTTCCTAGAAATTAAAATTTTAAAAAAAAAAATTCTCCTTAAACTTACCTGTTGCCTTGAAATACAGCCTGATGTTTAACAACAAAGCTTGGCTATGCAACTGTTAGTCAAGGCTGATGATATTTTATTAAGCCTCACTGTTCTGCAAGACGACACAGGACAGGAGACTTCAACAGGCAGCTTAAAATCTGCTGTGAGAGTCTGCCAAATCAGGCATTTGTATTTCTGCTTAAAGACAAAGGGGTCCAAAATCTACTTCTGTCACAGGTACCTGCTGACAGAAGTGGCAACAGAAACAAGTCCTTATACTGCTCCTAGAATGTAAAATGTCACTCAAAAGAAACATCAACTTGCTGAAAAAAAATGTAGTAATTCGGAACAAACGATAAAAGTTTACAGTCCTTTAAAATTATGATCAAGGAAACAAAGAAAAAACCCCAAAACCTTTAAAGAAAAAAAATTAATGTAGTATTAAGTCTTTAACAATTACTACATTGCTTATTTGTCTATAATTTAATATCTGGACTGAAGCATTCTTATACCCCATTCTTTGGTTTTAAATCTTCAAGACTTCTCAATACTGTATGAGAGTAACTTTTTATACCACTACACACTACCCTGTAATCATAAAAGATTACAGAAATTAGGAAGACATTATATCATGCTGACTCTGTGAAAAACAAAATGGGAACACGAGCCTTCCAAAATATAGGAAAAAGAAGTTTCATATGGTGAAGCAACTTTTTTATAATAAAGAGAAAATGTATAACCACAAATCTATTTTTCTGGATCTTTATCCTACCATATTTTCATGTAGTGTCAAAGCAGAAGACTGAATTTTAAAATTACAGGGCAACTGTTTGTACAATACAAAGTAAATAGAATGAAAATTAGATTCAAAAATTGGTGACAAATCAATCTGTACTCAGAACCTGTTAAGTGGAAACAAAGTGTCTAAAGAGAATACATTGTACTGTTTATTTATTAGCACTTAGATTTTGTAACATATTTTGCATAAATTATTTCCCCTTCAAAACAATAATCGTCTTTTTAAGACACCTCTTACATCTGCACATTTCAGTTCCGTGTTTCTTCACTACACTGGTTCTTAAATTTGTGGTCACCTTCCACAGCACTGGAATGTTCCTACACATAGTTTGAAAACACATTTTGCTAACTGTCTACTGCCAGCACACGTGCAGGAGTCACTTCAGAGCCCGGTGGCTGTCCGGCTGGAGGAAGAAATTACCTGAATCACTCCACAGCTGCTTCTGAGCCGTAATGGTTTGGCATTCTGGCTGTTGGAGCAGGCCTGAGCAGGAAGGAGCAAATACCACCCTCCCAAAAGGTCATTTCAGTTGTTCTTACCCTGTCCTTCCTATTCTGTCCTTCGACCCGCTGCCCTCAAATATTCACAGTGTGTGAACAAGGTCCTGGCACTAAGGGAGCTACTCAAAATGCCCAAGTGTTCAAAGGTGCCAGGTGTCTCCTGTTTACAGAGAACTGCATACCATGAGCATTCCCAGCACTGGACACTAGTGAGTTTAGACTGGGGAACATGAGAAAATATCTTCTTATGCAGACACACAACACGGTTTTCTGTTAAAAGAGGCACAATTGGGTAGATACTCACATACACACCAACATTTCCCCTTTTCTCTTCCTCAATGATGAATCAAAGACTCTGACTTCCAGACACACGTCACAGGACAAATGGTAGAAGCAGTCACAGAATTAGCCCCTCACATATTCCTCATACTCTCACAATTGCTTCCCAGGCACCTGGAACACCAGGCTCTCTGTAACCCCAGCAGGCCATCCCAGTGCTCTGCAAGATGGATCCAACACCCCAGGACCCAGAACAGCAGGGGGTGTGATCCCACCTCAATCCCAGGCTGTTAGAACATGCCTTTCTGTAAATAATCAGTGGATACCCTTTTTTTTAAATGGACTACATCAGCCTGAAACTTGTTATTCTCAGTAAGATGGATGTCTTCAAGAAAGCTAGATGGCAGGTGAGTACCTTCTCTAAAAGATCCTCACCATGAAAAAATCTAGGTTAGGCTAACCCAGAAAAAGACTTACTCCTGAATTCTGACATTAACCTGCTTGCCAACAGATTGTTGCCAGCTGTGTTCTGATTCTGGCTGCACAGGAACAGGAAATGCTTTCGTTCCATGGATAAAACAAAACAGTATCCCTAATAAAGCCCCAGCCTTCCACCTAAGCTAGCAAGAAAAAAGGAGTCTCTGGGTTCAAGTGTTTACTGAGAGGGGGTCACTTTCATGGATCGTTCCCTTTGCAGCAAGGGCTACACACAGAACAGAAGCAGCCAACAGCATCCACCTCTGTCTCACTTAAGTGACACCACCAGACCCTGGTAGGTCCTTTTACCAAGAAAAGGCTGGGGGAAGTCATTACACTTGCAAAATACAGACTGAGAGACAGTATAACCTCTAGCAATGAAAAACCCGAGACAATTTTAAAAATAAACCTAGCTCCAAGCAACAATTCCCACCATCATCCATCAGTGGCTTATGCTTGTCCAGCAATGCACAGGGCTGAAACAGCCATTAGCAAAGCAAGCCCAAGTATCTGCCTGGAGGTCCCCTCTAGGGAACAAGGTGTAGAGAAAGATTAATGACTAATTTGACAAACTCCTGCATGTATCTCAAGACATGGTAAATAAAAAAATAACCAACACCAACTATACAAGAAAGCAAATGACTGCTTCAATTAAAAGGTCATGAAAATTTGCAGTACAAACTATTCTCAAGGGATCTGAGAGCTACCACTACCATAAAAACCCCTAAAATATACACAGTTTTCGGACATACATTATAAATACCAGACTTCTTTTGGCAGCACACAACCAATGGAAAATGCCAGCCTCAGAAGCTGTGTACTAGGCTTGCTCTATTCAGAGTCCCTCCATTTCTCTCTTTCTCTCTCAAGGCATGTTTCATCTCTTATTATTTCCAATCTTCAAACTGGACATGAGAACAGAAATTGTGCAAAAACCATTAACATGAAGGCTAAAAACACAAATAGAAGTGCAAGGGCAATACTGTGACCTAAGAAATAAGCCAGGATTCCAGTGTCACTGACCTGTAATAAATTCTTGATATTGCTACACTAGCAATGAAGGTCCTCAGAGATGGTGAATGAGGTTTAATGTTGTGGTTTTAATTAATGATATGATCATGTACAGTGTCACACACAAGCAGCTGGATTCAGTTCCCAGCTGTGGTAGCATAAATGCTCTGCTGAACAGGTGAAAAAGTTAACAGCTTAACTCATGTCCTGCAGCCTGATCCTCCTCTCTTGAGGGAAATGTCTTTCTGCTCCACAGCTCTGTACAGGTCTCAGGGACCTGGGCTTTCTAAAGGCAAATCTAACCAGTAAAGGCTGAGTTTAATAATGGCTTCACTTGGGCACATCAGAAGTACACCCAGCCTTGCACAGCAGCTGAGAGATGAAACCCAGAGAAAAACTAAAGATTGGGGCAAGCACACAGCTGGCTTTCCCTGGAAAGCCTCCACAGATCCCAACTCTCTGTAGGTCAGGGATTTCCTGAGCCAAATATGGCCCCACACCAGTCCCTCTCTGAATGCGCACACAGCTTCTTTGAAGCCACAGCAATTGGTAACATTTACAGCTGCTGCAGCAAGGACATCTACTTCCACAAGGAAAGCTGTCCCTTCTCCTTGTTCTGGTAGGAATGAGTGAATTCCATCTTCGACACAGAAATACGGCTCTCATGTAATTAATAATGACACACTGCAAACTTCCAGGCAGCATGACTAACATCCACTCAGCCACCCAGGGGGCAGACTCCATTGAAACCCTCTCAACTCCACTGATATTTCTCTTAGGGAGAGCGGGAGAGTGTGTATCTTATAATCAAGATTCAGTTAACCAGAAAGGAGAAATGCTTTTTCCCAGGTTTCTCGAGTCCATCACAACAGTAAACAAACAATAAACCTGATCGTCAGAAGTATTTCAAACATTTTTAAACACAGGAAGATAGTTATTGAAGCTCTAATAGGTACAAGTTTGACCATAATGATCCATATTCAAAAGCAATGTTCCTTAAGTTCCTCAAAAAAAATCTAACATTTGAGTGAATTAATAGCTCTATTATAAAATAACATGGCCAAGTTCCATTTTATTGTTCAACCTAATTACAGAACATGATTAATTTCAGTTATAGTTCCAGAATAAGGTGAACATAATCAGAATTCATGATTAATGTTATTCTAATGAACTCCCAAGAAATTAACATTTTACCAATAGAACTCTGCCAATAATTTTTATGTAAGCTGAAGTGCAGTGTGTACAAGTGTGAAAATCCCACATGGCACAGAGCTTCTATTCTACTGATCACCATCAATTTGGTGTGTAAATAACCCACTCTAAGAAGTGCCTCGTTAGATGGCAACCACAGAGCAGTACCTGTTGTGGGACAGCAAATGAGCAGTGGCACACAGCTCAGCACCCCCAGCCCTCTGGCAGTAAAGCTCTCACACACTCCTGACAGGGGACACTTCAAAGTCTCACCACGACAGACATAACACTAATAATATACAAATGAGCTTAATTAATTAGTGCTGCATTAATATAGCATTGGTTTGGATTAACAGTAACGTGTGATGATTGCCTTATGAACTGCCTTAGGTCAGCTGACATGAACAGGATGGATGGGCTCCTAATGAACACCAGAAGAATTCAGTGTGCAGTTATACAAGAGAATATTTTTTCCAGCTTTCATAGAGAGTATTTCCCACTTTGTATTCCCTAAGAAACAGACTTTTAAGGTGGATGCATTTCAGCAATGGCTCTATCTGCAATCTAATCATGGAGTGAGTGCTTCAATGAAACATATTTCAAAGCACAATAATTTAAACATTGTTATATACTAATTCTGTGTTTCTTAGAGAACAAAACCTCATCAACTTTTGCTGAGAATATTCATTAAAAGAAAATGATGTGTCTCTGCAGCACTGTGCAGTTCAATAATTTCAGTAGTTTTATACAAGAGTATGTCATAAATGAGGCATGGAAAGCCATTAACTGAACAATTCATACTGAACAGTTTGCTGTAATTTATGCTTTAAAAAGAAATAATGAAAGTGATTTATTTTTCTAGTAATAATGATGCACCTCCCTTTTATGTCTTGCTGTTGGTAACTTCATTTTTAAGGAACCTATAAACTTGTACAATTAGTCCAGCCTCCACGGCTCAAAAGTCTTATTCTCATTGTCAGGAAAGGAAAAAACGCAGCTATCAATGGTGTATCTGAATATGCAAATAGGATTCATGAACAAGATTTATTTTTGTCTTCTGCTTCTGCATTACCTAGACAGTTCATACTTCTCTTTGCCTTCTGCAGTCTAGCTGTCACAACTGAGACTGCCAGCAGTAAAACAGAACTATTCAGACTGAGATCCTGGAGAGAAATGCCTCTCAGGTATCACTTCCAGAGCTGAGCAGCTTTGCTGCCAGCCAAGCACATGCTGAAGCTTGTCTGGCTCCTTTGCTTCACCACTAGCTCTTGCAAATATAGATTCATAAATATAATAATGCTAGAATATGCTAATTTTTTTTTCATTCTACCACTACACAAGGTGATACAAAGTTTTGGGTTTTTTATAATCCCTTTGCACGCTAAAGCTGTGAAGAGATATGATTAACAAATGTCAGTATGAACTGCCCTAATCTCACCTTCATCAAGTGATTGTAACAGAAATTTTAGAAGTTTCTGGAAAGGATGAACATGATGCCTTACCCATCTCAAAGCAAAAACAACTGTATAGGTGTGTCCCCTTTCGCCGAGCCGGAGGCGGGGAGGATTCTTTTGACAGATTTATCAGACATAAAGTGCAAACACGGCAATACTATATCTAAGAACCGTGATTTACCTTCTTTGATTTAAAAAAGCTAAGTGTTCCTACTAAAGAGGGCTAGGAAAAGGCGCAGAGAGAGGAAAAAGAGAGAGAGGGAAAGGAATAGAAGACAGGGACAGTGCTACCACAAGAACTCCGGCTCTGTCAGCATCAGCTTAGCAGGCGCAGGGGGGACAGGCGGCTGTGCCCGGGAAGCACGGCGGGGACAGGGGCTGTGCCCGGGAAGTGGCGGCAATGAGCCGGCCCGCAGGAACGGGCAGGGGAGCAAGACCACAGGGAAGAAAGGCGAGCAGAGCCCACAAACGAGCCCCACTCCCTCCAAGACACCCAAGTGTCGCGGTTGTTTTTATTTGCTAAGGTTCCTCCCCCAGGCGGATTTCCCGCCCCACGAGTGTGTGCCTGCGTGTGGGCACTGCAGTCCCACCCTGGAGGCTCCCTCTGCTACAGTCCCGCCCTGGAGGCTCTCCCTGCTGCAGTCCCACCCTGGAGGCTCCCTCTGCTGCAGTCCCACCCTGGAGGCTCCCTCTGCTGCAGTCCCACCCTGGAGGCTCCCTCTGCTGCAGCCCCACCCTGGAGGCTCCCTCTGCTGCAGTCCCACCCTGGAGGCTCTCCCTGCTGCAGTCCCACCCTGCAGGCTCGCTGTGCCCGGACTGCCTGCCAGGTGAAGCCTCTCCCGGGACAGGGATGCCAGCACAGTCTTCACAGGAATCTTTCCCCTCACGTGTAACATATGTTGAGGCATAAATCAAAACTGGATTGGTCCCTCTCAAGGTGCTTCTCTAACTTCTTAAAACCCCTTCAGTCTCTGGGAAACCCAGTATCTACACCAATGGAATGGAATTTGTGAACCTGAGTGGGAATAAACATTATTGATAAAATTTGCTTTGTAATCCTGTCTCCTGCCTGGCTTAAATAGTCACTTCAATGCTACCTTCTTCCTGAAACTTTCTTCCATTTCTTTACTTCTCTGAATAACTCACTGAATCTACAAGCAGCCTCACTGAAGACACCTGGATCCCAAAGGGGCAGAAACATTTGCCTGTGTTCTGCCTGCAGAATCCATCCCCTGGTTCAGGGGTGAGGAGCTGCCAGCCTCCTCTCCCAGGCTCACACACCCTGGCACTCATTCACTCCTTTCTTCCCTACCTGCATGCATCTTGAGGCTCTACCTGTACTTCAGCAAAGAAATTAAAATACCCACCGAAATAAAGAAATTATTTCAGATAATTTATACTGCTAAATTACATTCTAAGATTCCTTCTTGTAATATGCAAGCATCTTACTATAAACCAAAATTATTATTTGAAAAAAGTTTGGTTTGGTTGGGGTTTTTTTGCTTCCCAGAAATAAGCATTAATGACCTGCTTTGAGAGTTTGTGTGTAAGTTTTTCTTTTACAAAATAAGGAGGGAGGAGGGGAATGTATGCAGGGGCATTGTTAATGCAACAGAAATGCAATAGTTACCAAAAAAAAAAGACTCACATTGCTAGCTAAAACTTGAAGATTAAAATGCAGAAATAATTCAGCATTACTCCTGAGAGAAGATGTAAAGAAAAGGGCTATAAATACCATAGATGCAACTAAGTTATGCTTGAAGAATGAAAAAAACGTATTTTTAAAATATATATGGACCTCGAAGAGAAGATATTTAAGGCTGGTTTTTAAAAGGATGTACAGGCTAATAAGGCACAACATAAAACAGCAGATGAGAAGGATTAAATTTAAGTCTAGACTGGATATACACAGGCAAACCACTAGAGAATGGGATCTGCCTTTCTGAAAGTGAAAACCATTTCCATTTTCTTTAGCACCACATATCTCCTGCACATGTCAGTAATCAGTAGGACAGTATCTGAATGTAAATCAGTAACAGGGATAAAAAAGTTGGCCTTACACACATGAACTAAAAGTAAGCAACCTCAGAAAAAAAAAGAAGACAGACCCAGATCTGCAAAACTCCTCAGGGAGGCAAATGAATGTAATGAGGCTCTAACAGACTTATATCAGACCCTCAACCAAATGCTTTTATGTTACAAATAACATTGCTAAGGGCCTCTTTCACCTAAGAGGACTTCAGAGAAACCAAGAGAAGTGGAAAAGTAAACCAAAGACAGAATTATTAATAAATAATAATATAAGTAAAGACACCAAAGTATTGCTCATATGAGTATTAATTCAATTAGATGGGGCAGTGAAGACATCCAACGCTGCCCATCAGGAGCTGATCACTGGTCTGCTTCAGTGGTGTATTTTTCCATTAACATTACAGCTTTCTGGACTATCAGTTAATAAAGTTAACACTGGAAAATCATTTTAAAAATAAGAAAGCATTACAAATATAAAATCTTTATTACAGATACTGCAGCATCAATGGTTCACTAAGCTGAAGTAGCAGGAGCTGCTTTGTAAGTTCAGTGTCTGACTGAAGGGATTGAACAGGCCAGCAATGAACATGAGGGGAAATGGGGCAACCACAACAACCAGAACCCCATATCAACACTTGGGAACCTTAGAGTTCCCTTCTCACCCAAAGCCAGCATCTCCATCAGAGCTGTCCAAAAATAAATCAGCATTTCACTGAAAAACATCTTTAGGAAAAACAACCAAGAATGAAACTAAATTCGTTCTACCTAAACAGGAGAAGGGATAGATGTGTAAAATGGAAAGAAAGGCAGGAAAACCACAGAGATGCTGATGGAAAAGGAAGATACCAACGATTCAGTGAAGAAAGACTTGACAAAACTGTAACTGTTCATCATGGTCATGGATTAAGGAAGGGAACAGGAAGGAATGAAAATGGGAGGGCACAAATCCAGCTGCTCCTTCACAATGGTTGGAAAACAAATGGAATCCCCTGGGGCAGGGAAGTGACAAAACAACATCTCCATCCCAAGAGCTCCCCAACTCACCTGCCAGGGCTGTAAAACAAGGTGTTTGTTACATCAGGACAGGACAGTGACAACAGAGACACAGCACCATTCAAACTGATGCTATCACTTCAGCTTGAATTCTTCTTTCTATTTGGACATTTCAAGGTAGATCCATTGTTTTCCTTCTGTCTTAAAGAGCATTAATTTGCAGCAAAAACTTGCAAAAGATTAGATTTAAAAATACATTTTTTGCCTCCAGTAAAAGCACACCAAACTCCATAAAATATTCTGCTCCCAAAATTTTTATAAAAATAAGAGCTTTGCAATCAGATATATGTGATTTAAGGATAATGAAGCAGGGTTTATGGGCTGCAGAATATTATAAATCTTTTCTGATTTATTTCAGGGTAGAGGGAAACGGGGAATTGTTGAAGGAAAAGATGATAGATCACATCTGCCTGTGGGTAATAAGGCTTCCTATAAGAAGAAATGGCATATTCTGAATAATTACATGCAGTCTGAGGCCTGCAAGAGACAGAGTCTAGTCCTGGTCAGAAATTTCAGCTGCCACAAAATACCTGTAAAAATGTGTGAGGAAAATATGATGAATTCTCACTGGTTATTAACAGTTTTTCTTTTGCTAATTTGCTCAGCTTCAACGCTAGGTCAAACCATAATTTCATCTTTCTGCTTTGCAGAAATTCTTCCATTTTGCATCATGAATGTCAGCAGAAACATCAGAACCACAGCACCGTTCAAAGAAAGAAAAAAGGGGAGATGTAACCAGGACTGTATTTTAACAAAAATACCAAGCATATTTTTCAAATGAAGTTTGTAAGACACTACAATAAACCAGAGTGTCAGGCAATAAAGGTAAAACCACAAAAGAACAGCATAAAATATTCAATACAGACCACAGTCTTTAAGAAAGTAGTAAGAGCCTCAAGAGCTGAGCTTAATTCCTTCAAACTAGGTGATGCTCTGGCTCCATTAAAGCCAGCTGCAGTTCCACCACTGGCTTGAGAGGATTTGGTATTTTCAAGTATTAGGTTTTTTGCACTTGAGATAATTAGGAGTCAGCACTGGAGATAAGAATGAGAGTTTTAAGCAGCACAGCTGGACAGGCAATAGCCACAACACACTGGTTACTCTCAAAATTAAATGCTCACCTGTAGCTTTTCAAGGTACTCCCTCTCCTCAATGAGTATTAGATTAGAGGGTTTCTCCTTCCTTCTCACAATGAAGAAACCAACTCATCCATGTAGTGATTTAGGGATTTAAATTTTGTGTCACTGCGAAGTGGCTATTGGGAGCCTCCCAGAGACTGCTCCCTTCTTGACCACAGCCTCCTCCACCTTGTCCTTGAGAGAACCAAAAAGCTGAATCAGAACTGGGCTCTACTGCAACGCAGTTCTGAGAGAGCGACACAGCTGTCCTGATGGACAGGACAAACTGAAAACCAAAGTGTAGGTCAGCCAACCCCTCTCTTGCTCGTCATGGACCCTCCTTTTCCTACAAACCTGTTCTCAGGCTTAGAATTCTCAGCAAGGCTTTTGAGATACTGTAACTTCATCAAACTCCCTCAGGAGCCACAGAAACACTCCCCACCTTCTCCATAGTCTCCTCCAAGAGAGATCAGTCCCCAGCTTAGGAAGCTCCAGAAGTTTCTCTCAGATGAGCATTTTCAGCTGTTCCCAATGAAAATGCCTTCTCCCTTCCTCCCAAAAAGCTCCACCTGAGCAAGGGCTGCAGTGGCCAACAAGGAAATTAAGTGACCTTTCTCCCTGCCTCTGAGCCAAAATATAATGCACTGTAACATTCAGTAAAGAGTAAACAATTTAATAACAAAAATTATGCTATCGATCACACCATCCCAGAACATCAAAAGTCACATTTTATATCACAGTTCATAGATCAAAAGCACCAGAATAACTTATATTTTTCTTCTTTGTAGTTTCAGGAACTTCAGGCTATTTTCTAGGCTGCCATATGTATGACTTCAGCAGAAGCTAACGAGATATTGAGTGAGAAATCATTAGCAGCTGGTCAAGTAAAACCACTCCATCAATCATTTTCATTTCCTTAATGTCAACAATTCTAATTTCAACTCTGGGAAAAAACTGTGTTTTAAACTGTGAAATACATCACATAAACCAGTGACATTTGATAGTGTGCTTTCAGATTCTCAAGTTTATTGTGAAAAAGTCAGTTCAACACATAATGAAGTCATCCCTCCTTTATAACCACCAAACCCAATTGTAGGGAGGAAAAAAAAGCTGCTTCCTCTAGGTCAGGCAAACAAACTGCCATCTACTCCAGAATAAATCCATTATTTTGTACCTCAAGCACCAGTAAAAATTCTGGAACAACTCCAAAGCTGACCTGTGTCTTCTCTTTACAAAGACAGATTTTAGGTTGTTCTTGTATTACAGTCAGTGAAACCAACCCATGACTACCAAAGGACCTTTCAGGAGACACAGCTCCAACACTGCCCTTCTCAGTCTGCCTGGTGCTGTTTGCTGCAGACACACTTCTGTAAAGAGCTCTCCTACAAGCTCTTCCTGCTGTCTAGCAGAAGCTCCTGAGGAGTGGAGCACTGCCATCAGTCACAAAATCCCACCAGCACTGCCACACTTCCGTGCTCGGGGCCAGGTACGGTATGACAGGCTCCGGGGGAGGCACAGGAGCAGCTGCTCCTTTTGGGTGTCTGGAGCAGAGGCACCCTCCATCTCTAAAGCTGCGATTGCTGCAGCTTCCTGATTGTCAGAACAGGAGGACAATGGACCACGGCAGCTTTCTGAGAGAGAAAGCTCGGATGGCCAAGTGACTCCAGTGACTGTGTCCCCCTCATCTCTACCTTGACATGAGCAGGTAACTCTTCCCTTGCCTCCCAGCCCAGCACCTTGCAGCAACACCCAGGTTTCCATCAGTCCTGGAGAGCCTCCTCTAGAACCCTGGGAAAATTTCCTCCCTCCAAGTTTTAGGCAAGGTCCACCCGCCTAGGGACAGGCAGGCCTGGGGCAGCCTCCTGCCTCCCAGGTGTCCCCCAGCCACAACATGCTCCAGGAAGCTTCCAGCCTGATTTTGTTCTGACACTAGGAAATTACTGGGCATTTCTGCCATACAACCAAATCATAGAAAGAGCTGGTTGGGTTGCTTTGGATTTATTTTTTTTATAGTGCATATCCATTCTCCTCAGAAAAACATGTTAGTATGAGAGAACAGCTCACATATTACACTACACAAATGCAATTTGGTTGCTAAAGTTTTAATCTTGTAGAGCAAAATTCCTATTTTCTATTTCTTGTACTTAAGTTCCAGTTTATGAACAGATTATAGGATGCAAAACGGTTAGGTAGGTCCTGAAATATTAAATTTATATAAATCTTTCTAATGTAGTTATAAATTTGTCAGGATACAAAACCTCCTGCTGATATGATAAGCTGAATCATTGTTAAACGTATTATTTCCATTCAAATAGCTCATCAGAAAATAAACTCCTAGTATGCCTACAACTATTAATAGCTTCTTTTATTCACCAGCCTTCCCCAGATGCTTGAACACAAAATTGTAGAAAGGACATTATTATATGTAGATGGCCTAGAAATCTAAAAGCCCCAGCAAATTTCATTCTAGTTTTGATTGCTGCATGGAAAAAGCCTTCACTGTTACAAACCTACACTAATCTGTGGAAAAAAGCAATTTGTACTAAGAAAATGCAGTATTAAGGCTAGGAATATTACTTTTATAGAACTGTAAGCCAATAATCAGTGGGGCTAAGGGGGAGGTCATGGTCACTTTGCACCCTGAAACAGCCCCCGTGCTCCTGGAGCTCCCAAGCAGACACTGAGCAGCCCAACCAGCCTCACCTGTCTGCATGACCTCCCAAGGGAACTGTTCCAGTGCTTACCCATCTACATCTTTTTTACTCAATACTGCATTTTGCCAAGTACATTTGTCTTTCTCTGAACGGATACAGAGAATAACTTAACAGCACAAACCTTATAAAAACCTCTTGCATATCTGAAAATATCAGCATGTTCCTTTTCTCCTCCACCTCTTCCTAAGTTACACAGACTCAGTTAAGTCAGCTGCTTCCTACTTTTAGAAGTTCTAAAACCCTTGTTTCATTTTGTTCCTTTTATCAGTCCTTGTTATTCTCAAGCTGTGATGCCTAAAATTTCCTGCTGAGCTGAGCCCTACTGACAGTTCATTTCATTTCTGATTTTCATATGGCATTGGGAGCTGTAGAGCAGTACCACTGTTAAGCCAGAAACCCTGCATTTTTATGTATACAGAGAACTTCTTCCCAAGAGTAATTGTTTGCACTTATCATTTCAATCCACAGATTTCAGACCATTTCTCCAAACTAAAAAAAGAAAAAAAAAAGAGTGGTAATGTTTTTATTGACCTATAAAATCCTTTGAAGTTGCACCAGGGTAGCATCATTCAAATTCTCAATTATTTCCACTCTTCATTCCCCAAGTCATTTATTTACTTTTATTTAATTTATTACTAATGAAACTACAGCACACACGTGGGTCCCAGGCCAGTCCTTGCAGAATCACACTTCATTAAGCTATCCCCAAATTGACCTGCAATGGATTAAACACCAGCTCACTGGGATCACTGGTTTTTAGTGACCTGTATTCTCCCTCATTATACAATAGCTGTGCTTCTCAAGTTCACCTATGAAAACATCCTCCCAGTGTGCATCGCTGTGTGCAACATTACAGCAGTTTACAACTTCCCTTTTCATCCCCAGCCAGCTATTCTGCCAAAGAACTACATGTCTTTGACAAAACATATTTTCAAAATAGATGCTCATGGCTCAGCAACACTTTCTTATCCTGAGCAGTTTTAGGGAATGAATAAATAAGGATTTCCTGCAGCTTCTTCACAGTTATCCAAGTTAGAGGGACTGACCTATAAATTCCCTAGATAAAGGAATTTATCTGTTTAGAAAAAGTTGGCTTTTTTGTTATCTGGAAATACTCATTCCTCACAGATTTTTACAACCAAGGCCAGTGGTTCACAAGCTCCTTTCTTAAATATTCCTGAATTCTTTCTGGCACATACTCACTTTGCCTTAATGACTGCATGAATTTTTCCCAGCTAACTACTTACAGGAAGCCTGAAGCAGGTAGGAAAGACAGAGTATTTTTGAGTTCCCATCCCCCATTTGGAAATGTCTTTACTTTCCCTCCTATCATTTCCTTCTAAATTACTTCCAGTGCTCAGATTTCCACCCTTTTCTTCACTATTAAATTTGCAGGTTACTTCTTTCTTCTAACTGAGCAAAGAAGCCTGTGGTGCTGATCAGACTACTGATCAGACTGTGCCTTGCTGCATTATTCTTGCCTCAGAATGTGTTATTTGGGCAAAGGAGCAAAGAGCCATTCTGGCCTAGAAACCATCTAAAACAATCAGTGTCTGCAGCAGCCAGGCCCCCAGGCCTGAGAGGAAGGCACAGCATTTCCAGCAGTGGCTCCCCAGGAGTCCCACAGGAGTGCTGTGCCACAGAGCAATCCCAGGACTGGGATTTACACTCCATTTATTTCCTCAGCCACAGGGAATATGAGGACAGCATCATATTCCAGCTGTTTGCCAGCAATGGATGATTCCAGATTCACAGACTGGCCTACAGATCTGTATCACAGATATACACAGACTCTTCACTACAAGAATCAACTAGAAGACAAAAAAAAATAAAACTTCCTTTCTTAATTAGCAGTCAAAACAAAAGATTCATTCCTCCTGGTGATTTTTTCAGCCTCCCTATTTTACTTAAGTTGTAATAGCACTTTACCAGATCTGCACCTGAATAAATGCTGAAGAAGTAATTTTAATATCTGACCTTTGCCAATCACATTTCATCCAGACATGGAATGAGAAAAAAAGGGGTTAATATTTGCTTATAATTCTATCAGGCATTTAAAATGGCATTGACAATGCTACAGACTAAGTGGAAAACTGAGCAAGAACTGAAGCACAACATCAGAAATCAGGAATATAGCTAGAGATTCTCCAGAGGAATTTTTCTTCTATTACATTTTGCCAATTTATCAAAAGCAAAAATCTTCCATGAAAACAGAAAGCACAACAGATCTTCTGACAAAACAGAGGCATATGCCTTGCCAGCTCTGTGAGACAGCCTTGGGACCAAACTCTGAAAGTTTCAGATCTGCTGCTCCCAGTCTTTCTGGAAAGAACCTGGAGGTACCAGTCACTGAGCAGTCTTACTCTACAAAAATGCCATTCTTACAGCTGAGAGAGGCAGGTGTTCCAAGGATCACAACAAACGAGGAGCCAAACAGCCTGAGGACCTGGCAGCTTTACCCAGGCTTTGCATGCTCACTCACATGCAGCAGCACTCTGCTTTCCCGCTGGGATCCAGCTGATTGTTCATCTCAACAATGCCCTCAGCTGCTGCCCAGCTGCTCAGGAGAGGACAGGTAAGAAACTGCTAAAGCCCTGGCACTGTCTGTCAGCATCACCTACAACATCCCAGTGCATTTCTTTTCAAAGTATTGCTTTAATGTACAATTGCACAGTTGAACACAGGAGGTGGCTGGCAGAATTCAAAAGATTATTAAGCCTCTTGTTTTTCAAATTAGAAACAAGTTTTTCTGATTACTTGAAAGCTAAGCAATAAAACCGTTTCCTTGCCAACTGTAGGACACATCACAAATGCCATTATCACCTTACCTCCTTAGCAAATAGCTACCAGCTACATGGCATTCCACGTCTCCTGTACCTAGCCATTGTTTGGACTCCCTCAGTTCACACTTTCCACAGGAACTTTGCAAAGTTTTCCCCTATTTTACTTCCTTATTACTGCAAGCAGTAGACTGTAAATAGCACTATAAAACCAAAATGGTTCTGGCTTATGTGCATCTGCTCTCTCTTGTGTGCACTGTCCATATCAGTAAAGGCATGTTAATAAATACAGTGCTCCTTTGCTGTATTAAGCAGAAAATAAGCACTAACCAAGTTCCCAGAGAAGAGATTTACCTTGGGATCCAGTTTTGCTTTCCATTACCTGCTGCCAGGATGTATGCAATTATTATATTTCTTATTTTCTCTTATTCACATGGAATAAAAAATTATTATTATTCTTTATTTCTCCTGCAAAGAGCTAAATATTTTTAAGAAAATGAAAGGAGGGATTCCTTTACCATTTATCTTCTTTTACAGACTGCTAATTTCTCCCATACAATATTAGGGTTTAGAAAAAATTAGAAACATCGCTACTTGATAGAAAAGATAATCCTAGATTATTCCTGAGTACAGCTCCTAGTCAAGTAGCTGACTTATCATTTCTTCCATCTTTGTATAAATTTCCTCTGTTTTTTCTCCTGATAATGAAACAATGGTTAAAGACAATTAGAATAACCTAACATAGCAAGGATTTTCCAGTAAATATAGCAATTAGAATAATTTATTTAATGTATTCTACTAAGCACTGCAGCTCTCTTAAGACATTTAAGACATTTATTTTCTTTGCATACTCAAAGAGAAAGAAAATGTGCCAGTTGGCAACAAAGGCTTAGAAAACAACCATGAGAAGCAGTCCTTGGGCAGAGCTGATCTTGAAAGCACTAAAGCACATCTTTTTTATTAATATGATGGGGGGGATGGTTCAACTGTTTACTTAGCCAGCCTTCTGATCATACACATTGGTCACAAATGCAATTATACAAAATTATAATCTTCCTTTTTATTTTACTTAATTAAGGAAAGAAGAATAGCATGTCAGACAGGAAGAACAAACAACAACTAGAAATGAATCCACTAAAAGGAAAGTTAAAATAAGAGGGAAGTGCCAATAAATGCTGTTTGTGACCAAAGACAAAGATGTGGGTTTGTTTTTTAAGCCTTGTTTTGGTTTTCTTTTCAGAAAGAAGATGGAAATGTGGAATTGGCATTTCAATCTTCAAGTTCCCAATCTCCTTTAACTCACTGTTTTAAGATCTGGCTGAACAATTAAGACCAAGAACTAAAATTTTTCTGCACTATGATACAGTACTGATTTCATGAAAAGTGACCATAAGCTATTTCACAAAAAACTCCATTGTTCATTCTTCATAAAAAAAGATCAAGAGAGGGTAAGCAAGAAATTAAGTCCAGAAGTCAACTGACAACTATGCAGGTATCTCCATTTCTATCAAAGAGAAGTCACTTCTGGTACTATAAATTAAGAAGTGCAGCATCTCATGGGCTGCTGGCATACAGTATCCTAAATCAAAGTAACTATAGGAAAAGCATTTGGTTTTAGCCATGCAGTAGACCTCAACAGACATGTGATGAAATTCTTAGGGAGAGCTTTTAATCAACCACTTCCCTAACAACTTCTACAAGGTATTTTTTTATAGAGAGAATTCATTACAACAGAATTTAACACAGTAACTCCTCTTCTTCCATCATCCAAAAATTACCAGAGATTATTCAAATGAAATAAACTTTCCTTTCACTACTTTATGTAATTTCTTGTCCTGGCTTCATGACCTGAATATCTTTCAATCTTCCATTAGTAAATAATGGGACTGATTGTATATTAAAAGGAGCTGGCTAGGCCATCCAGGATGTTGCACAAAGACTGGAATTCATTCAAATGTTTAGCATCAGACTCCACTGGCTGAAGACAGCAGCAGTGTCTGGACATCAGCCAGTCCCACCCACTGCTTAAAGCAGAGTCAACTCCACCAGGCTGGTTTGGGTTCCCGATGGGCCTGCAACACCAACATTCTGTGAAGAGTTCCCTGAACAATCCAATTATCATTGATCTTTTTAATTAGAACTGTTACAAAAACAAAAAGTAACTTTCAACCTGAAACAGAATGAAATTTAGAAATGTATCTGGAAAACAAAAATCAGCTGCATTATACCAGAGGAGAAAAACCAAGATAAATGCATCTGAAACAGCAGCCTTCAGTAGCATTCCCAGAAATGGCACCCTGACATTTCAGAAAATGGCCAGTCTAACATCCTCTAAAAAACAGCAAACTGGTTGAGAAAAATCTTATCTACTAACAACCATTTTCAATAAACTCCAAAAATAGGAAAATTCTTGTAAATTAAACTGCTAGGTAGATGCTGAGTTAACAAATACTTGATTATTTTTAATGCTTGTTTATTCCATAATCAAGGATTTATTTCATCTCAGGGAGAGCAAATGCTGCTTTATTGAAGGTTTCTTGAAAAAAAAATTTAGTCTTCAGCAACCCAATGTATTTTCAGTGCTGCCAGTGCTGCCATACTAAATACAAATTACTGACTCTTAGAGGCAATCATGCTCCACAGAGCCACGAGTTGCTCCTCACACTCTGTTCCTCCAGTGCAAGCCTTGAGTTCAGCTCTGGTGAGTCCTGAAATGGCTCAGCTCAGAACAGTGCAGGGAGAAGCAGGGCTTAAGGAGAGAAACACGTTCATTATCCTTCTCCAGCTCATGTGCAGAGATCCCAGATCACTGCAAAGTCTGTAAGAACATCTATAATCAGGTACATGTAACTGCAGCCTATTTTTCAGCTGTAAATCTATTTGGGGAATTCAGTAGACTACCTCTGTCTTTTAAGTACACTTAAGATCCTCCTCCTTAACAATTCATATCTAATTTCCCCATAAAACAAAATGTTCACTGAAAGTTAACATTTAGAAAAATGATTTTCAACTATACATACTGCATACAAAATGGAAGAAAATCCTCTGTAGGAGTGTTCAAAGTCAACTCAATCAACTACTCAGGCAATGTGAGCAACAAAATAATGAAAACTACATATTTTCTTGCATAAATACCAGCATAATATACCATATAGGCATACCAATTTTACTGGAATACATCCTTTTTTGAAAAACATAATACTCAATAAAGTCATAAAAAAACCGGCCATGAATAAGAAAAGAACTGAGTGACACTTCCCACCTACACATGGAAATTTCTTCTAGTTTACATTTTGACATACCTCTATTTCAAGCCTCTCTGGAACACCAGTTTTCTTAAGGTGTTTGAGTATGAAGAGGACAGTACAGTAAGAGCATTCAAATCGACTCTTTTTGTAAAAAGGCACCAAAAAATTGGGTTTTATTTGTTCAGAAATAAAAAAACTGATTTAAAATAAGGATTTCAAGAATTCAGTTATTTCAACAACTTCCATGAATAACCAACAGCCATTCTGTTCTTGAAGATTTTAACAAGGAATTTCTTCAAACTCTCTGTTAGTTGAGTCTACCAAGTTTGCAGTGAGTTCTTCAGAGAGCAGCTATGCAGAACTTTGTAAGTTACATATTTATGAAAGCAAGTGGAAGTAACCATAAAGAACAAGTCAAAGAGTCCCCTATTTTTACCTCCTCAGGTGTCACTGGATACCCAGGAAAGTGTTAAAAGTCTTCATCAGGAAACCATGAAGTACAAGTAATGTCAAGGTGAGGTATCAGTATGCTTGAGGCATCTGTACGTCCCTCCGCTCTCCGGGAGTAAGAACGGCAATAAAACACCACAAAAAAACATTATCAGTTACAGTCTCCACACCCAGACTGTGGGTCAGACCTTAAGCTGTTGTTGAAGACTACTCAATACAGAGGTAGAGCAATACATTAGCACTCCACAGCAATCAAATTTAAGAGCTGAAACAAAGAGCAAGGCCCAGAACCATACCACCAATAAATAAAAATTCCTGGTTTTCCACCCATTTTCTGATTTCAAATTTGCAATGCTCAGGTTCCAGTAAGTGACCAGTCAGAGCCTGAAATCTAGAGAGACACAACAGCCCAAGTCCCAGTTAGCCACTGTGTCCCCTTTCCCACAATTGGACCTTCCCCATGGCTGTAGTAGGCTCTGCACTGCCCATCTTTTCCTTAACAGCTCGCTCCCTGTCCCAGGTACCCCTCTGCTTTCAGGGATCCCAGCTCCTCGACTCACCCTCACTGCACTCCAGCTGATGTGCTCTGATCCAGCCAGGTCTCATACCCAGAAGCTGTGGACACAATCTGGTGGTGAAGGATGGGGCGTGGGAGCCTTGAGGGAAACGAGTTTCATAAAGCTCCAGGAGCTGCACTCCCAGCAAGGTTCAGGTGTGGCCTCCACGCAATACAAGGCACACCTGACCATTCCTGAGCTCTGCCACAGAGCACATGACATTCCTGCTCAGCTGGCCTGCCCTTAGGCTGTATGGACGGCCAGGGCTTGATTAGCAGTAACATAAACATGTACAAGGTGGGCAACTTCAGTTCACTTCCTGATCTGCCTCAAGGTAAAATGCATCATTATTCTCCTCACATTTTTTAAATGGAAGCACGGCTGGCGTGAGAAGAAGGGCTGGTTTGGCTCTGCTCCCTGCCACACACACAGCACAGCTGTGGGACAGCAGGACACAGCAGCTGCCACCACCTGTGACACAAGAGCCACAAGCACATCCAGACTAAATTACCCATATCTGACCCAAACATTTAGGTAATCGACATAAAAACTCAGTTAAAAAACAGTTTTAGAATACACAAGAAGGAAGCGAAATCAAAAATTATCAGAAAAATACACTGACCCACATATTTATACACACACATATGTATCTCTAACCTATAGCCATAATAAGCTAAGAAACTATGAACTAAAACTAGTGAAGCTCAAGTATCATGAAACAACATTCAAACAGTAAGGAGATGTCAGTTCAAGAAAGCAGCTCTCATATTACCAGTGTATCTGACCTTTCTTTACCAGCCCTAGTGATCTGGGAGTGATCTTTATTGAAAGCCAGAGGAGGCTGCAGAATAATTCTTCAGGCACATCTCCCTACTGAATGATGGCAGAGACAGCAGCACCTGCAACCACTCAGTGCTGCTCACTACAGCCACTTCCACTCAGGCCCATCTCAACTCCTCAATTCCGACCCTCCAGGGAAGGGAATGTCCTTCCTGTGACTGAGTAAAAGCACAGCTCAGGAAACATGGAGTTCGTATTGCTGCACTCCACTGAGTGCAGTAACTTTTCACTGTAAAGGATGAAGAGACAAGAGCTTGTCATTAGGAAAAAGCAAGTGCTTATTACTAGAACAACGTGAATGCTGCAGTGGACACATTACTCCATTATTGTCCACATGACAGTATGATTCTGCCATTGATAAGATACCCAAACTCACAGTAGTAATTCCTGTTACTGGATGTCCTAAAATGCAAATATATCCCCTAACAACTATGTCTATGAGTAAAATTCAGAAAGGTTAACAATAGTACACAAATAATTTCAAATAATTTTTGAAACAATTCATAAGAAAAACTGCTGCCTTTCAGAAAAGTTATAAATGTCTTTGCAATTTACTATGTGTCTGAATTACTCTGTGAACAGAAAAACTTTCAGGTTCTTGTGGAGAGCATTTTGCTTCACTTGCCATTGTATCATTCACTGCGACAAAACCTCTGTGAAAAACAGACACTCACATAAAAGCAAGCATCTTCTGAAAAGATGTTTCTCCGAGTTTGCATTAAAAACTTTTTTAAAAAAAAAAACAATCTTTAAAGATTTATCACTGACACCAATAAGCTCTTAATCTTCGAGGCATATCAGACACTTTAAATAACTGAGGAAAATAAAAATTTTTAAAAAACCCAAATTTAGGAACCACAAAAGCTACACTCCTCATACTGTTTCAAATGTTAGCACTAATAAATCCTAAATTCCTGTACAGTCTGTCAGGAATATTAATCCACAAACACCAGAGGTTTATGTCCAAAAAGGAGACAGAGAAGTCCTATAACTTTATTTGAATAAAAGGAGAAGCCATGAGGCATTTCCCCTGGAGTGTCTCAAAATTTTGGAGGATACAGCCTCCTTTTTATCCTAATTTCCCAGCCACATTCCACCTCTCTTCCCCACTGGCTGAGGTACTTGAGAGGTACAGACATCCCAAAATGTGTAATACCTAAGACCCCCTTCTAATGTATAACCCCCCTCTTTTTGCTTTCCTTTTGTTAATCAGCGGAATTCCTATGGAATTTATGGTTCTTCCCATTTTTTCTTTCATCTCTCAGTATCCAATTTTATTTATCAGCAGACCTTCTTTGTTTGTTTGTAAAGACGAGTCCCTTGTTCAAGTTCAAGCACAGAGGCCTAGTTTCAAAAGAACAGACAATGCAGAACCTACACAGAATTTAGGCAGCCAAATCCTTGGCAATGGCCCTGTTTAAGCTCAACATTTACTGGGCAGGGCACGTCCCCCATCAACATCAGAGCCAAAGAAACCCTGGATGCCACCAGTGCAGCTTCCCGCAAAGCAGCTGCTGCAGGAGGGTCTGTGCAGGTGGCACTTAACTGGGGGAGGCGTCTCTGAGGCAGTGCGGCTCCCACTGGCAACACCCAGACAGGAAGAAGCCTTAAGGCAAGTGATCAAGCCAATGTGCCAGCAAGAAACAGGAGCTCCATCTCCAGGAAAGGAAACCCTCCGGAGCAGCTGACTGCACAGCTTGTGACAGGGAGCGCAGAGGGCTGGAATGGCAGCGGGAGCCGCGCTTGGGTGCCACACACCAGGAGCACAAAGCCAGAGCAAAGCACGCCCTGGGTGGATTGTGGGCAAGGAAAAGTTTCCACTCTCATGTACAAGCTGTGGCACAGAGGCTCTGGAGCTCACTCAGCACAGGGCACAAGCCAGAAGGGCATACACACAAACAACCACGAGGTATTCCACAGACAGAGCACTTGCCTGTGGAGTACAACAGTGTTCCCAAGGAGAAGAAAATTAAATTGTGTTTAAATTGCGCTATGATAACAAATGGCTGTCATCATCTTTACAGCTCATTCAATTCTCAGGCCTGGCTTATTGAAAATACTAACAGAAGAGCCAAAAAGACACTGATAAATCAGCACTGTTTCCTGGATCTATCATCTCTTCTTCATCAAGTTAGAGATGTGAAATGAAGTAACTGACATCTGATAATCTTCTCATTGAAAAACTTATCTAACATAGTCTCAGTAATAGCCATAAACTATTCTCTTTGAGAGTGTTTCCATTCAGCAATAATTGTATAAGAAGAGCTCTAAAAGTAACTAAAAACTTTTCATTCCCTCCTGTTACATAACCTCATACCTTTAAATCATTTGTATTTTTTCTTTTTTGTTTCCTTGTCTTTGCCACCTTGTGCAGTCACTGTGTTCAGCAAATTATTCTTTCCCTTACTGCTATATTTCAATAGCTGCTTTCTGACTTTGTCAAATCAGTTGGGTGGCTTATGTATTATTCTTTTCCACCTATTATACATTATATACCCCTAAAACCATGATTATTTCTGAAGTAGAACAGATCATCACAATTTTGTTTCAAGAGTCTAAGAATTTAAGACCATTTGACTTAAAATCTTGTAGTTTCACACCAGAGGTACATCGGAAAGCACTCCTGGGACAAACCCACAGCAATATTTTTGACTAATATGGGATGCTGTGCACCACATCTGCATCCTGCCACCTGCTCTGGATAGAAGCATAAAATTATTTATGTTGGAAAAGCCCTTCAGGATCATTAAGTCCAACCCTTAAAGGTGGATGCCTTCCCACATAAACTTTCGTCCACTTAACAGCAAACCCTGACCCACCCTAGAACAGTCATTGCAAGAGAAATCTGCTACAACGTACCAAAGACTTACATTCCAAGCTAACCAGAGCTGAAGAAATCTCACTATCTGACCCCTGTGTAAACCACTTCCAGAGAGGTTCAAGAATTAAGGCTGCATTCAACAGCATTTTGAGTAAAACTTTCATAGCACCTTTCTCTGGTGTAAGGCCTGAAACACAACTTGACTTTAATAAAGCATCTGTAAACTTTTAATAAATTAAAAAAAAAAAATCAAAAAGTACAACATCTGTGAGAGGAAAAAAATCTGATATACGTATTTATTTTAGTCCCTACACTACATTATCCTAAGGACAATAAAATAAGACAAAGGAAACAGTCACATTAGAACAGCTTTAGATTGTGTTAACTGCTGCCACTTACAGAACAGAAAGGAATTTCAGCTTCCCAAAAAGGGAACAAATATCTGTATCACACAATTGTTCCTTCAATATGCTTGATGAATCATCCTGAGGTATCTTTAGAAAAGAACATTATGCCTACAGATAATGTTTACAGATTAAAAGCATGAGATTAACATTGTATACCCATATCAACAGTATTGTGTCTCCTCTGCTTCAACATTTACCTGCCAGATGTAACAAGTGTCAAATCCATTCTTCAAATCTAAAAGAAAAATCGCTTTAAAATGCAAACTACATTCCTTTTCTAATTCACAGCTACAAGCATGTCAGACAACCAAATTTCTGGATTTACCCAACACTCCTGTCTTCCCAATACAGCAATTGGTGTCAACACCCTAGAAGAAATTCTTTTTTCTGGCATATGAAAGATTGTCTGTTCTGAATCAGTGACAGTTCACAACGAAAGATTGTCTGTTCTGAATCAGTGACAGCTTGCAACAAGCATAAAATAACCTAAACATGTACATTTTATCTGTGGTATGGCATTTTCCACAGACTTTATATGCATGATACAATACAATTCATAGTCATTTGGGGGATGTGTATTTAGTTTTTGCTTCGATTTCTGGAGAAAAACGTTCCTTTCAACCTTTTAAAAAGCATGTTGTGAAATGCAGGTTAAAGCGTACTTTAATGCTTGGTTAAACGCTAAGCTCCCAGAGCAGGAGGTGCTGATGCAGCCACGAGCGGGGTTGGTGTTATTCAGGGCCCCAAGCTACTCAGTGGCCCTGTATTCATTACTCAGTTGCCCCACATTACTCAGTGGCCCTGAATTTGTTAGTCAGTGGCCCTGTGTTACTCACTCAGTTGCCCCACTTTATTCAGTTGCACCGTGTTCGTTACTCAGTTGGCCCGTGTCCATTACCCAGTTGTCCCATGCTCGTTACCCAGTTGCCCCACATTCATTACCCAGTTGCCCTGTGCCCATTACCCAGCTGCCCTGTGCCCATTACCCGGTTACCCCACATTCATTACTCAGTTGCCTCACATTCATTACTCAGTTGCCCCGTGCCCGATACCCAGTTGCCCCACATTCATTACCCAGTTGCCCCGTGCCCGATACCCAGTTGCCCCACATTCATTACCCAGTTGCCCTGTGCCCGTTANTGTGCCCATTACCCAGCTGCCCTGTGCCCATTACCCGGTTACCCCACATTAATTACTCAGTTGCCCCACATTCATTACCCAATTGCCCCGTGCCTGTTACCCGGTTACCCCACATTAATTACTCAGTTGCCCCACATTCATTACTCAGTTGCCCCGTGCCCGTTACCCGGCTGCTCTGTGCCCGTTACTCACGGAGCGCAGGTACTCGGCCAGCAGCTCCTGCAGGGCCTGGCGGATGGCGCTGCACTCGGCGATGATGCGCTCGCGGTGCGAGTCCCGCGTGCACGAGGAGTCGGCCAGCAACGCCGCCCCGCTGATGATCGCCTCCAGCCGCTGCTCCAGGGACGGCCTCACCTTCTCTTTGTTCACAACCAGAGGATCCAGGACTATTAAATTCTGGAAGAAATGAGCACAGGTAAGAGAAGTCAGTTCAATGAAGCTGCTGCTTTATTTTTTACTTGCAGGAGCTCCAGTGACATTATGCTTCCCAGATGTGCTGCCAGCCCCTTCCACTGGAAGTATCCAAAATACTTTTGACCATGGCAGATTCCCTTTTCCCTAGAGAGGATACACACAGAGATCATTTGCAGACAAACCCAGGTTCTCTCTCCCATTCAGAGTCTCAGACCAGAGCTTAAGCTCTGCTACAAAGAGGGATTCAATCCTATAAACTTTAGTCTTTTAGAGATCAGGAAAACCTCTGAATTTAACTCAGAGCCGGCAGTACTAGCTCACAGCTAAGAAAGTTGAGTCAGACTACATGAGCAGTCTAATTCTGCTGATTTTTAGTCTAATCAATCCCACACTGTGGCAGAGAGCCACCGCTGCCACTTCTAACGGGCGGAATACGGGCAAAGATAAGAACTGCAGCTTTTGTTTAATGATTATTTTTCCAAAGAACATAGATATGTGTCCTTTTGCTTTTCAGGAGGTAGGGTAAACAAAAGCAGACAATTCTTCTGGCTTGATAAAATTAATTACATTTGTGTGGCAAGCAAATATTCTACAGAGAAAGAAAAGGAGACTATGAGATTTTCATGAAACATGAAAGTAAGTATATTTGAGCTTCAGCATTTGAAGAAATTCAAACCAGTAATTGTTAATGTAACTGAACACCTGAAACAGTGTCATTATGGTCCTAATCTCCAAACCTAGAGTCCAAATAAACTCGTTCACCTCTTACATCACATCCATGCATGGTTTCACACTTTCAGAGGAAATATTAAACAAGAAAACTATGCCAGATACCCTGATGTGGAATTTTGGTAAATCAGAACTTATATGCACTTATCCAGTATGTGCCAGACTAATTGTAAACTGGAGGATTTTAATTATTTTTTTCAGTTTAGATTTAACAATACAATTTCAGGGACTGTCTAGCTTAAGCCAGAAATGAAAGTGTTATATTAGAACACCATAAGATAAAAGCTTAAACAGAGAGGCAAGGAAATTTGAGTTTCAAGTTTGTGTCAGAGATTTAAAACTCTGCCTCTCTTGTTCCTGCTAGAGCCCTTAACACCGAGGTGTTCTGGGGTACCTCACATCTGCTCAAGCTGTGCCACATGGCCACTCTTCACTGCAACATCAGCTTCCCTTCAAGCTCCTGTATCTCAAGCAGCCCCTCAATGCCAGGCGGTACACACGGTGTCCATCCTAACGCAAAACACATCTGGCAGGTAGAATATTGAAGTGTTGCTGCAGAAAAAACGGCTTCATTGACTGGGGAAGACTAAGACACACCTGGAATCCACAGCCAATTATACAATTAGCTGGAAAAATGACTGCCTTCAAATCTCAGCTGACCCAAAACAGAAATATCCTCCTTTGGGAGACAGTTTGGAGAAAGTTTACACCAAGATGGACAAAAAGCTACTATGGTTCATCTCTGAATAAAAAAATCTAGGCAATAACAGCCAGGAAAATATGAGTTCAGACTCTGCCCTACAGATAAAATTCTTCAAATAATTTCACTACTTATTCATAATCAGTACATCTATACAGGAAAGACTCAATGAGAAGACACCAGATACACAAAAAGCAGTCTCTGGTGGGTTTGATTTAACAGGCTAAACAGTGGTCAGCTACTCTTAAACAGCTTAAAGACTCAATCATAAGGGAGCATTTAAGAGGAGTGATTAGATCCCTGTATTCTCCCTCTTCCTGGTCTGATCCAGGAAAAAAAGAGGGCCCATGGGTATGCAAAAACTTGGTGGTATTTGGTGAAGTTCTGGAGTGACTTACAGCCTTTTGGCATCCCACGTGTAGCTGCTGGGCTGGATGGCCACGGTCACTCGAGGACCACTGAGCAGCTGAACGTGCCAACAGAGACTCAGGCATGCAGGACCTGGATCATTTTGTGAGAAATCTCTTTGCATTCACAAGATGAAAGCCCAGGGAAAGGCACTAGATAACTCGTACCCACACACTCTTTTCACAGATCTTAATATGCAATTAAATTTTAAAGTTACAATTTTGTGTTTATTTACAAATGACACTGTAGTTATAGGAAGTCTTTAAGAGAAATTGTTGAGAATCTACTGATTTAAGAGCTAGCTGCTCTAATTTTACTGGTGGTTTCCTCACCTATAAATCTTTAATAACTTTCACAGTGCCAGCACTGGCAAAGGAAGAATGATATTGCAAAACATCTAGATACTAGATTGTTGGGTAAGCTCCGAGATACATTTCCACGCTATAAACATTTAATGAGATTTGTTCCCACCAGACTATTTACTGCATCAATCTATTTCATGGCACTGTATTTGCAACAAGAAGATAGAGCAAAGGTTATTTCAGGTCCTTAGCCAACAGAACTTTCTGTAAAGTGAGGAAAATGAAACCATCTAACTTATAAAATCATTTCAGAAGTTAAATGCTCTATAAATTGTGCTTTATCTAACTCAGCTTTGATTCCCATTTGTGCTACCTAGGTAGAAATATATTTACAACTTGATAAACAAATGACTTTCTACAACTGTCAGACTTCAATGTTCTTACATTTCCAAATAAAAACAAATTCAATTCAAAATATTTTTTTCCTTTTTGTGATTATCAAAAATTTCAAATTTTAGAACTATAATAAATGTTAGTGCATTTTTAAACAGTACTGCTTACATAGAGTCAAGATTAATTCATCTGCAGTAATAAAATGCAACTTTTTTGACATTTCTCTTTTTTTTAGTTTTTAAGCAGTCCAGGTAAATAGTAGGTCTCATATAAGGAATCTCATTTGCCATTCACAATTGCATTGTAACACGTTATGTATTAGTCTTATATTATTCTTTTTACTTCCATTTATTAGGAAAATAGATTAGGAACTGTAATTTTAAAACCCATTGTGAGAAGCAAGAAAAGATGGCATGTAACATGCAATTGTAGCCTGTTCCTCTGGGGAGAAAAACCTGTCTGATTTGACTTTGAGCAAGCCAGAGAGGCCTTTTTTGATCAATAAACTGCCACTACAAAATCAGTGTCATATTTCAATGTATTACTTTAATCTTCCATTGAAAATTTTAGATAAAAATCTACTACCATCAGTCCTAACGTCAATTTTCCTGAAAACATATCACTGTCTTGGCACTGGGATGCTGAGATCTGCTAAGTCCAAGAATTCACTATCAAAACCATCCATATTTGCAAATATGTTTAGAAACATTCATTCCTTTTGTTGATCTGGGCCTACATCAGTTACACCCCATGAAGATCATGGTCTGTAGTCTAATGTACAGGAGATCTTCCACCATTTGTGGCAGGACAATGGAAAATGAAGTGGTGAGAGCCAGAGCAGCCATGAGAAAAAGGAAAAACTCCACAGAAAAGCTTCAGATTAGGTCAGGAATAGAGAAAGTGCTGCCTTCCCTCAGGTATTTGTTTCAATAATGGAAGCAGAAATGCAGAGGTGGTGAAAGCATATTAGCTATGTCACTTTATTTAATGATAAGCAGCAAATATAATGAGGTTTCTGAATTGCTCGATTATACAAAGTACAGAATGATCCCATTGACACATTCTGGAGACAGGGAATCCAGCTTGCATGGTAGCAGCTCAAGTGCAGCCAAGGCAGCAGTGGGCATTGTCAGCTGAGAATCACTTCTGAGCAAACTGAACTCCTGGGCTCTGCCCACTGCAGGACGTGTCTGTCCCCAGCAGCAGTGACACAGCTGGAGCTAACTCTGCCCTCTGTTCAAAGGGAGCTAAATGCTGAACACACATGACGCCTTAATTCCAAACTCCTCTGAAGAAAATGAAATCATTTCAACAAATCATCTCAATGAAATCATTTCAAGTGATACTATTTAGACCAGGACTAGGCAGAGCAACAATCTTTAATGCTTTTAGGCTCATTGTTTATGATACCAATAGTTATTAAAAAATAAATAAACTTTTTTCCAAAAATATTCTAATCTCACATGTTTACGTACCTCAAGCTCATCAAGTGCACTTCCAAGAGTAGCTGTGCGAGATGCAGGTTGCTCCACTTTATTTCCAACTCCTTGGGAAGCATTAGAAATTACATTGAGAGCATTCTGTATTTCATTGCAAATTGAATCCTTGCTGGCTGTAAGGGATGCAACATCTGAATGTTCCAAACAAGCTGAACATATTGAATGTAGGAAAGCAGAATTTTCCTTCAGGGATACACGTGCTGCAGCAATTTCATCTCGCTGACTGCTAGATTTCAAATCCTGCCAGCAAAAGAACATGCTGTTTATTTCCAAAAGCACTTCAAAACTGACACATATAAACATTTTTTCATTTCTATCTCTACTCTGCTTAAGGAAACATCAAGTTAAATTCATCAAAGTTTGTGAAAACGGACTGTAACAATAGTTACAATTGAATCAGCATTACCTCATGAGAAACGAACAAAGTATGTGTAAAACAACCACCATTTTTAGTGTGTCTTACAACCAGCACTATGAACTGTCTGTGTTTTGTTTATTTTTAAGCCGTTTTCCTCTCAGAAAACTGCCCTGGAAATTAGCTGTCTTTCCTCCTAGCCATGTCTTTCTTCAGTGGCAATAGAGAAGGACAGAGGTGCACACAGAGTTAAAGCATTCTGTAATTGTTGCGTCTGAACAAATTTCCCTTGTTTGTTTCCCTGCCCCAGCAGCCTCTGTCTTGAGCACAATGCAGAAAGGAACAGGGATACCAATCCTGCACTCCCAGGAATGGGGAAACATGGAAGGTGTGGAAATAAAAAACGTGCTTGAGAGAAGCCACCTTGAGGTGCTTCAGGGCTCTGCTTCCCCTGTTCCCGCTGTCTGTACACAGAAAGCACTCAGAGATCTTACCACACCCATCGTGTTCCTCCCTTCTCCACCCAGACCTCCTCGAAACCCTACAGTCTCCCACTGTGGGAGTCTTGAGGAGCTGCTCCTCTCCCGTTCCCTGTGTCCCTCAGCCGCTCCCTCCCTGTTCTCCCATCGGCCGTCGGCTTTGTGCTGTCCCCGTGGGATGGGCGGGCCCCAGGCTCTCGGGGCAGAAGCTGCTGGGCTGCGGGGAGAGAGGCTGGATTTGTAACACCTCGCCATGCGGGAGAAATAAAACATCTATGAACACCATGCAAAGACTCCTTCTGCTTCCCTGCCTTGGACTTCATTAATAACTAAACTAAATGCAACATCCAACCAACAGAAACAAGGGACACCCAGCCTGCCAGAACTCCCCAGCCCAATTTAATTGGTTCCAGGAGCCACTCGTGGGCACTGTTATTTGGACAGCTGCAATCGATGGACTTTGGAACAACCGCACAGTCGCCATCGGGCTGAAAGGAGCCTCCTGCCTCATCCTGTTTTACTACAGACATTTTCCCCTGCTTCTTCTGCATCATGTCCCTTTGAAAAGAAAACTAATAGTTATTTGTGAAATGGCTTGGGTGAAGGAGCCAGTTAAATTCAGGGGAAAAATAAAAAAAGGAAACTAGCACATCTGAGCCTGTGGCACCAGATTCAAATGATGAGAAGAGGCACAATGAAGAATGAACAAGTAAATGCATACAAAACTTCTCACAGCCTGCCCACAGGCAATTCTGAAGTCTAATTATTTTCCTTCGCATTGCATCAGGCTTTATATGCATTATTTACAAAAGCATCAGAGTATCCACTTCTCACTGCATGAAGTTTTTAAGTGTATGGCTGAAGAGCATTTGATATTACATGAACCAGTCCTGTATTTTTAAAATCTCATTTACTCCAAGACAGGCATTGGACATAGGATTGCATCTTACCTTCCTCAGGCTAACTTAGAAATCTCAGGGATATAATAACAAAAAAAAAAAACCAAAAGCAAGCAAAATGAGAGAGTCTTAAGCAAGAGTAGACAATAGTTTACCCAACTGATAATCTGAATCAGAAAACTGTGTTTTCCTGAGTGTATTAACACGTAATGTATTTTTAAATTTTTAATAAGGAAATACATAAATGAATCACCACTGTGCAAGAATGATTTTATTGCCCAGTGTGTTCAAATCCAAATGCTACTGCATATCCAACCTCAGTAAAGCAGCTGCAATTTGTCCAGTGCACTGGACTTATTCAGAAAAGAAGTGTTATTTAAACACTGACTCTGGTTCTAATTTTCTAATTCTATCTTTCCTGCAATTATTACAAGACAGCAGACTTCCCTCTTTCTCCTGTGCTACAAGGAAGCCACAGACCTAGAGATACAATGGAAAGTCAATTTCAGCCTAACACTTCAGCCTAACTGGCTTCTATTATTAACCATTTCTTACTTTGCCACATCATATGCAAACAATCAAACCCAAAAGCCTTTAAGAACTACTTTTTCCCTCTAAAACAATACTGTCCCAGGTTTGAGATGTTCCTAAGAAAACCAAAACTGGTAAGCCAGCAGTACAAAGGCAGTAACAGCAGTCACTAACAACATCTGGAAATGTTCAGTAAATTAATGTTTTTGTTTCACACAATACTGTAGAGAGATTCAGGGTCATGACATTGATAAATTCTCCTACAAAGAGCCCCAGTTTTGTTCAGTAACATGTTAACTTTAAAAAAAAAGCTCAGACCTATGAAATTCATCACTACTTTGTTGTTTAGCTGTGAGCTTGGAGAGCCCCCAAAGAAGCTGTAGAACCGTTATTCCTTTCCATATTGAGGAAGCAATTATTCCTTGAGATTTTTCATGTGAAAAAGGAGAAATATCTCATAATCTTAGTCTGATTTTTTGCATAAATGGACCAAAAAAAAAACCCCTAAGATTGAGTGAATTTGCTATCAAAGCTCTGCATATGTGGATTATCAGAATAATGAACTAGTTCTTTGAAGGGGGAAGTCAGTCTCTACAAATACCTGCAGTTCACCCAGCTACTTTACTGCACTTCAGGCTGTTTTATTTTTTCTTCATGGTTTAGCACTTTCTTCTTATTCCAACTTGTTTTTAGCATGTGTTTTTCCACACTAAATCAATTATGTCACGTGAGACTTTCTGAGATTAAAGATAATCCCATTCCAACCACTGCCAATTCAAGAGGCCCACTATAGTAACATTTCCCAGGCTGCTGTCCCAGTCCTTCCAGGATATACTTCTTTGTCTTCCTTATATCTGGTTGTCCATGACAAGAATGGAAAATGAATGGATAATCAGAGATTCCCAGCTGTGGATTGTTCCAGCTAAAGCCAGTGAATGGACAAGACTTTTAAGAACTTGGAAACTACCTTCATTGTTAAGCTTTGACTGCACTATAAGGTGAAAAATAAGGAAATAGGAGAGAAAAAAATGAGGGGGAAAAAAAAATCTGTTCTTTATCCCAAATAATACATCTAAGGTTTGACAGCTCAATACACCAGGAAGGCAGCTCCTGTTCACTGAGCATTGCCATCAGCACAGCAGGAGCTGGGATCACCATGGGTACAAATCATGCTGCTATATTTTGCACCAGCTGCAGCTTCACTGTGCACTGCAGCACCCAGCCTGCTCTCTGCAGAGACAGATGTTACTGAACCGAGTTCTGCATCCAGGAAAAACACAGGCACATAAACCTCCACTATTTCATACTACCATAGAAACAGGGGACAAAAGCATTAGGTTTTATCACAGCTTAAACCTGGGCTTTAGCATTCAGCTTTCAGTCAGAAGTGACTGCCAAATCGTGCGTAGTTGCTGACTCAAAGACTCGTAATAAAGCTCAAACTCTTCCAAGTGCATTCATACGCTGCTCATCTGGGCAAGGCTCCAGATGACATACTTCGTAAGTATTGTGTCGTCCTTTTCAGTGGAAGGAAGTATCTCACCAACAAAAGCAAGTGAAAAAGACCTGGGGGTGACACTGACAGGAGATCTCCCTCAGCTGTGTCAGTTCTGCCAAGGGAACACTTGTTTACACAGGTGTTAGAGCTTACACCCCTCAGGGCTCTACCCAGCCTCAGCTGGGAGCTGCACCCACACTCAGCCCAGGCCCTGCAGCCCCAGTTCCACATGGCCTGGGACCTTCAGTCCCTCTCTAAGCCATGCCACAGGGGTGCCAGGCTCCTGGGACCTTCAGTCCCTCTCCAAGCCATGCCACAGGGGTGACAGGCTCCCGGGACCTTTGGTCCCTCTCCAAGCCATGCCATAAGGGTGCTAGGCTCCAGCTCAGCCACAGCTGCCCTTCCAGTCTGACCTCCTGAGCTCCAGTGAGCCCCATCACCACAGCACTTCTGAGACACCCCGGGGCTCTCACCTGACCCATGGACTGACCCATGGACAGCTTGTCCTTTGTGCCTCATCACCCCAAACCTCCCTGAGGACCTGGCTGAGGCTGAGCCTGGCTACCACAGCTGGCACAGCTGGCTCCTGCCCTGTCCAGCTGCTGAAGCCCGGCCTCAGGGAGCAGCCAGCCCTGGCTGCACCCCACAGGATCTTTTTCAGATAAGCATTTACCGTCAGCAGGGATCACCTGGTATCAGCTCCATTACAAACCTGACCTACCTGCTCTACAAAATACTCAATTTGCCAAATTGCAAACAGCATGACCTGGTGGCTCCTTTCTTCCACATAAGGCTTTTAAATACATCTGAACCGATGATGTACACAAGTGATTGTAACCACACAAAAAAGAGACACAAACATTGGGAAAAAGACTTGGCAGGAGAAAGGCTTTGTTAGCACAAATTAAACACCACTCAGCCTATCCTTACCAAGCATGATCACAGTATGCATTTGACCGTGAGGAATTCTAAGCTAACTCTTTTATTAAAGTCTTACCTGGCCTCTAAATTCATTTTTTCTGACCTGACAAACCATCAGCAGTTCTTAAGTGTCTCATGTCATCACTATACTACAGCATGTACAGAGCACAGAAATACCACACACACACACAAAATACAGACTCTGTATGGCCAAAACTGCAGGCAGTTTGTTTGCATCACATGCATGAATACACAAAATACAAAGTGTTGCAGTACAAATGCATATCAATGTTACCATAAGCCTAAGCCTTCAGAAATACCCTCTGTCTCTAAGGCAACTCAGCAGTCTTTATAAAACTATAACTGACAGCAGGCAGGGAAGGGATGCACAGGACTGAGGTTCCCAGCAGAACCTGCTCTCTGCATCAATACCTATTTCCTATTCATCACACAGGTGTGATATGTAATACCACAGAGCAGCAAAGTTATCTCATACCAAGCCATGGGTGATTAACACCCCAGCTCTTGAAATTTACTGATGTTTTCCAGGAACTTGTTCAAAAAAGGAAGGATGCAGTTTCTTCTGATGATTTGGTTGCATCAGATTGCAACTACTGCACAATATTCTGTGTCCCCCGTGCTCCTGCAACTTCTAGCCCCTTTACTGATGATGGAGCAATCCTTGCTGCCACTTCTCTATCTGGTCCCTGCACTCCAATACCCTGCTGTTATCCTGCAGTCTCCTAGATGAAGTATATGACTTGGAAAGGTAGTAAAGCATTTTTTCCCCTATGAGAATTAATATATTAGCTCACAAAGGTTTTCACCCAGTACAGCTACAGTCACATTTGTCACCAATGAGCTTGCCTAGAACTAGAGCAGGAACCATTCATCAAGGAGAGGGCTCAGAAGGTAGGAACCTCCACAAGGTCTTATCACATCTGGAAGCTTTAACTAAGCTGTTAAAGCTTTCAGGAAATGTTCTAGCCTGGACTTTTTTCAATGGAAGATGACTCACTGAAAAATGCAGCAGAATGGCCTTTGTCCACAACTATTTTTTCCCACAGTTTTATTAAACTCTCATAATACCATACATGATTATTTTACTTGCTTCTTTCCTGAGGTTTTAAAATTAGAAGGGATTTGGGGATGTTTACTGGATTGAAAACTTGTTTCATTCTTTGTCTTAGTGGTATTAGGCTACTTACAAACAGCCTAAGTAAATTACTACTGCTGGCAGACCATTTCATATAGGGTCCACAGCCAATTTCACTGACACAGTTTAACAGACAACAAACAACTCTTTCACATTTAGCCTGTTTGAGTCATCTTTTTATATAAGTGATCATGCCAGAACATATTACATCTGCCACAAGAGTTCAGGATCTCTTCTCCAATATCAGCTCAAGTTCCCCCAGGTACAAGTTTCTCTTCATTTCAAGCAGAACATAGTTCTGCTTTCCTAGATATATTATCTTATTATGAAAGATGGGAAATTGTCAACAATAAACAGGTACAGCACTCATATAAGGCAGTCTGTTCCACCTGCTCTTTCCTCACAGATTATACACTCAATAAATCTTCATGGCCTTTGCCCCGTTCTTCTGTCAAACTCCAGGTACAGCTTAACTCTTTTTAATATTAATTAGAAATACTTCTGAAATATTTAAAAGAATGTACTTTCATTTTTTCTAATTAAAAAAAACCACAACTAAAACAAGCTGAATCAAGTAAATCAGTGACAGCCTCCTACAGCCTGAGATGCACCCAAACCCAACTGCAGGGAATATGAAGTTTCCCTAACTCGCAGACACGTCTGACTGACGTGTGTAAAGAGCATCACTCAAGCAAACAGGACTGAAGTGCTAATCCATCAAAACAAGCTTATTAGCATTACCAATTTCAGCAGTGTTAACAGCAGGGTTTGTTTTCACTGCTCAGCCGAAACTGCAAAATGAGCTGGTTTCAAGTATTTATCATGGACAATCCCTTTTTTTTTTCCTGTATATCAATTCAAATTTTTCTATTTTGTTTTCTGCATACCTTGCAAACACTTCCAGGACAAACTCAGAGCGAGAAAGAAGCAGCCATTAAGCCCTTGAGCTCTGAATTGAATGTTAATGCATTATATGTGATAGATTTAATACAGAACTGAGAATAAATTACTTCCAGCAGCTGCACTCTAGACCTATAAATTGCTGTGAGTACTACAAAATCCATACAGAGGAAGAACAACTGTATAATTTATAGCATCAGTATGTGTCAAGAAATGCTGCAAATACAGAACTTGATTTCTTCCTTTTAACATTCCTATTAAAATTAGAAATTATCCTTACATAGATTCCATTTAGATTAGAAATTTTATTCATCTCCCCTGGTGGCACATCAATGCAGAACACCATTTAATTCTTACCACTGTTAAACTCAATTCAAAAAGCATAAACACCAAAAGAGTCTGATAAAATAAACACGTAACAAGCTAAGGATTAGCCTGTGTTTTACATAGCAAATGCTTTGAGAAGATGAGAAAAGGGCAGTGCTCTGATGAGATTGTTTATACTACGCAGCAGGCAGATGCCACACAAATCCACAGCAACAAATCTTAGGGGCAAAGGTTTACACAGTTGGATTTTTCTCAAGCTGCATCCTGACCAACAGCACCGACAGCCACCATGTCGCACAGTCCTATTCCTCCTGATGCTTCAGAGGATTTTGCAACCCCTTCACAGCACAGTGACCAGCCCAAGAGTTTGACCCAATATACCATAAACACATAACAGCAGCTATAAAAATGGAATAAACTGTAACCAGTATCTACAAAATGCACAATGTCATTCATTTTATGGAAACATTTCAAAGTTCTGGGTTCCACATTCACATAGCCACTCAAGAGCTATAAATGGTTGCTCATTTGTGGACACCAAAAAAGGGATTGTTAAGGGATGAACCAGATCTGAATTTTTCTCTAAGGAAGTAGCTTCCATCAGCTTGCAGATGCCAATCAGCAAAGGGGAAAAAATTCTGACATTTTCCAGATGACAAACACTGCAACAGTTGTTTTTATTAAAACAAACAAACAAACACACATCACAATCTCTATTAACATCCTTATTAACACAAGTAATTGCAAAATCCATGGAGCCACAAGGATTCTGTTTTCTGAAGAGATTACAAAGAGCTCCAGGACTGAGATCAGTACGGGCCTGCATTGTCTGGTACATTTATTACCTTAAGAGACTACTGTCTGTTAACAGTGGTTTAAACCTCCAATTTAAATAACAAGTCAGCTTCAAACATTTACAGTTGAATTGACCCAACTTTTACAGTTTAATTGACTCAATGCCTTCCAGATCTTCCCAAAGTGCATTTTTTATATAACCATAAAGTTGGTAAATGCTGTTTTCTTGATCTCTAAACAGGTAAACAGGTGTTCACGTCTCAAGAAAAAATGCAGCTGAAGTATACTGGTCTGAAGTAAGGCATTTCATTACAATTTTTGTTGCAGAAAGTCAGAAGTTTCTATACATAAATTCCATTTTCCTAAGCTGAATGCCCAATAGAGGTTCAGTAACATGAAAGCCCTTCAAACTGGTCAGAACTCAGCCTTACCCCTGTGCAGACACACAACACTACAAACAAAGCCTGTTTGTAAGTATTATCTCACATGGCATTATTTTAATAGATCTCTCCTCTATCCCCTCTCCACACAGAACTTCAAATTCCAGTAAAGTTTGGAGAAACTTAATAAAGAAAAAATTGCAGCTGAGAGATTAAGTCTGAAAAAAAAACTGGCTTACTTTGCACTGACTTGTGTAACATTTTCCATTACAAAACCCATGCTTTCACCTGTTCCTAATTTTGACAAATTAACAGGTTGGACTAAAACTTCTCACACCAGATCTTTGAAGAGGGATGTTGATTTTTCCTTATTTGATAGGGTTCAAGCACTTGCAGGTTAAAGGCTAAGGAAAGCATTCTCTCCACAATAAAGCCTGAGCAGTATTTTCTGTAGAAAATACACATTTTGTGGGGTTTTTTTTGAACAACTGATTTAAGATTTGCTTCCTTTGATATCACGTGACGTTGAAGTAGCAACAATAAATATAAAGCACAAAACACTACAGAGTAACGGTCAGAGAGGAGAAAACTCAGGATCCACAGTCTGAGGGACTGCTCTGACAGGGTATACAAGGTGAAGGAGCAGAAAGAGTATCCCCAGCTCTTCCCTATTTGTTTCTCCACCTGAAAATACTTCTTAACTTTAACTCTGTGTCACAAACTCAATGTGAAAATGCAATTTTCTCTAAATTGGTTTTAAAAACTCTTCTTTAAGAAAGTAAGTTATTCCTCCCTACTAATTATAAGCCATGGTATTGAAGCAATCACATACTATTCTTGCAATTACTCACTCAGTGCAAAGCTTGGCTATTTCACACAGAATTAAAGCAAAATTGTACAGAATTAAAGCAATTCTCTGTAATTGCCATATTAAAGTCTTTGGAGGCCTGATGGTTTGCTGTCTGCAGGCTCTTCTATTTTTTCTGTCTGCATCCCACCAAAGCCTATTCACCACCAGCAGGCACATTTCTCACCCCTCAGCTGATGATTTACAGTCCTCTGGCAAAACGCTGGCCAGTGCTGTGGTGTGCTCCTCCAGCTGCCTGCAGAGAGCCCCTGTGCTGCTCCCTCCTGCAGCCCTGGGCAGCTCTCGTGCACCCTCCCTGCTGAGCTTGGGTGGGAAAAAGCTTCACACTGATATGGGCACAGCACGCTGCACCAGCTTCTTCACTCTCACCAGACACTGCCTAAAAAAGGGATTTCCTCCAGCCCTCACAGATTCTCCACATGCTCTTGAGAATAAGAGACTGACTGTCAGACCTTGCATCCCAATCATATCAAAGGAAGCAAAAATTGAGGGGGAAAGTACTTGTAGAGAAGAGACTAAGGAGGAAGAGAACATGGATGAAAAAAGGTTACAGAGCAGGAGTGCTAAATGAAGGGAAGAGGTAGGGGACTCCTTAAAGGCACCAAGCAGAAGGAACAGCAGTTATGGCAGAGCAGCACTCAAGGTCATCATGTCTTGAGCAGCCTGAGACAGTCTCAGGGCGTGGGATTTGACAGGTGAGCACAGCAGCCCCTCCCGACCAGGGGGAGAAAGGCATTCCAACATCCCCAAGTTGCAGGACACGGAAAGCTCAGTTTCTCTGTCCCATCTCCCTCTGCACAAGACTCTTTTTGTCTCCCCAGCTGTGTGTCAAAGAAGAAAATAACATTCAGTAGAGAGGAACAGAGGTCAGCACCCAGCACTGAAACTACCCCCAGACAATAACCTTGTGTTTCCAGATTTCACCTAGACAGGCCCCATTAGCAAAATGAGGCTAAGAAAATCAGTCTGTGCAGTACCAGATTTCCCAAGACCAAATAATTTCTCACATGCAGGACTTAAATACTTATTTTTTTCACATTTCCTACAGAAACTTAGCTTCATGTGTCCAGCAAGGGCTGGATGCTCAAGCATCAGGACTCTGTGCTACTGTGAGCTTCTCACGAGCAGCCACTCCTCTGAGATGAATCCCATGTTAGCAATGATCCCACAGTGCTCCAGTGACACTTACAATTTGATTAAACGCAGATTAGATCAAAAATCTTCTCAAGCCAAGTGGGAAGTACTACATGAGCCTTTGCTAAAATGTGAATAAATGACTGCAACATAAACATCAACAGTCTTCTTTTATACTTCTGGATCTGCTCTTTTATGAGTTGACTCAGAAATTTCTTTCATTGACTAGCTAAGTATTGCCCAATTAGTTTAAATGTAATTACTTTGCTCATTACAGTATCAAGTCTTTTGTTTGCAGCACACTCACAAATTCCAAGGCTTACAAGTATCTGTAGTGCTTTTCACTTACAATTCTGGATGGGTGCTGTAATTTCTCGGATTGCTGAGACATATCTTACAGTTTCAGAACTGTGAATTCCATTTATATAAAAACTGCAGTAGAGTTCTTTTGTCTTGTAAAGTTTATTTAACACGAAAATAACCTTTCTGAAATATTTCCTTCCTTCTAGATCATTCTTGTGACACATTAATGCAGCATTTAAACTTTTTTTGTAAGACAATACCTCACTGTTAAAATGATAAATCACACTCAATGACTATCTAATCAATTTACTTTTTAGATTATTATTAGAACATCGTTTCTGAAAAGTGAACAGAATTTTTAAAAAGTGCAATCCTTCAGAGACCTGATCTTCAAAACTAAGAAGCGTAACCGCCACCTGAAAGGGAACAAATCTTTTGTATTTCATTATAATAGTCAATTTTTGCACAATATTGAAGACATTATTCTTGCAAAGGGAAAAAGTTCTACATTTCTAATATAAATTTCTTTCAGCAGGAATGTGAGATGAGTTGTGTATCTGTATATTTCAAAAGCAAGTTTCCTGGATGTCCTCCCACAGCGGATTTGAAGCTTGTGGCCCACTCAGAGCTAAGGTTGCAGAATCAGAGTAAGAGCACAGGTAAAGATGTCCCTCCTCCAGCTGGCTGTGGGATTGAGAGCAGCAGCCAGGGCCAGAGCCTCAGCACACCAGCAGGAACCCAGCAGGAGAAACACAGGGTATCAGCAACAGCTCACCTCCTTCACAGGTAAGGGAAACGTGGGAAGGAGCACACAAACATGGGAGCAGAGGGAACCAGCACTCCAGCCACACACACAGCTTCTTGCTCTCACCATCAGGCCAAGGGGAGAAAGGAATGGAACAGGAGGAAGCAGGAAGTGGTTGAGACTGCAGCAATCTTTGGAAGACTTGCTAAACATAGGTGACATTCTCAAGATGTCAATAATGGTAACAGTAAAAAGAAAAGAAACATCACTCCTTTTAATGATTCCAGAAACAGGAAGAGCAGCAGCTGGGACAGGACCACCTAATGGAGAAGGCAAGAGCAGTGTCCAAAGAGCAGAGCAGCCAGCCAGGCTCCTGCAGGCCCCCAGCCTGTCTGGAGGCTCCCCCAGGCACTGAGCACTCAGCCCAGAGCCTGGGACGTGGAGTGGGGAAAGGGCTGCACGTGGGCTTCCAGAGCACCCTGGCAGCCACACTGCTGCCAAGCTAAATAACCCCTCCCTCCAAGCATTTCTCACTCTTAGCAAACACCAGTGAAAACTACTCCTATCTCATCCTAAGCCATATGTATTTCCTGGGTTTGGGGGATCTTTCTGCATTTTTTTTTTAGAGTTTTTTGTTCTACTTGAGGCTTTTCTGTCATTTTGGTTAGGTTGCTTGGGTTTTTAAGCAACCATTCTCTGAAACTAAATAAATTTGTTTCAAAATTGCCCAAACAATGGGAAAAAAAAAGGTGTAGCATGGAAAACATTCTCCTGTTAAACTGGTAGCCATATACTAACAGCAACAAGAAAAAAACACCCAAGAAAGCTATTTAACAAGTACATACACCTGCATTCTGTATCCTTACTCATCTTACAACACCCACACAACAGCTGTGGCATGTCTGTTATTAACTATTTTTCCTGCTTTTTAGACACTCTTCTTCCAACTTAGACAAAAATAATTTGTCCTTGTTAAGCAGTCACAGAATGACAACTTCTAGATTTAAAATTAGTCTCATCAATCACTTCAGCACAGAAAAATGCCCCAAATTCAAAACATTTGAAATTCTATTGAGCAGTGTATTAAACGGCTAGCCCTGAAAACTCAGGTTTGTGAAAGTCACTGAAGTGTGTTCACATCTGCTGCTGATTCAGCCTGTTAATGCCACAGTAAATAGAAAACTGCCAAAAAGCCAACCACATAATAACAGTTGCCCTGGAAAACAATTTTGGTAATTACTGTCTTCTCAAATAATCAAGTAAAAGCAATTTACAATCTCAATAAGATGACTTTTTCCTAACATTACAAAATTATTTCCATACAGCACTTGGATGTTGCATTCAATGGGTGCTACATTGCAAGGAAACTTACTGATCATTCGTGATCGTTTACAGTAATGACACAATAAGCAGCAAAACAAAAATATACATTTTATCTGACCTGGCTAAGCCTGCAGTTTCAGTAAGTTACAAGAATAGTGCTGTAAGTGGATCTACATGCCAGAGAAAAGGCAATCAGCATGAGAGAACTGCACAGCAAACTAGCAACATATTATATGACAAGGGGAACAAAGCTCATCATCTGTCCAACTGAAGTGTCCAGGCACTTTCCCCTCACTGGCTGCTGCAGGGGCAGCACTGCTGCACGAGTGTGGAGCTCTGCAGAGCACCTGGATGAAGAGACCTCACAAGAGAAACTTCTGGGTCACACTGGTTGTGCAAGAGACTTTAGTCCTGCTGTAAGCTTGGAAGAACTGCAACACTCCCTACTGCCCTCTGGAAATAATGGGACAATTACCATTACTCCCAAATGAGGCTGCTTAACTTCCCCAATATGGATTGCAGATTTCCTCCTCCTTCCCCTGGGAGCTGGTACTTGAGAGCACCACAGTGTGCAAAACCTTGCTAATAATATTCTTACTCAGCACTTCAGTGAAATCTACATGGACTAATTCGAAGCTTCTGGAAAGCTTTGCAGAGGGGCAGCTCCAAACAGCCCTGTATTCTATCTAAAATATGCCTGGTGTTCCCTCCCCCGAAAAATCATCTGGAATGAAAGTTCCCTAAACCCCAGCTTGCTCCAAGTGGGACACGGATGAGGTTAATGCTGGAGAACCAGTGAGAGCTCTCTCCAACACCTGAAGTCATTTCTCTTCTGATTAGAAGGGGGCCTAGAGTGAAGGAACCACCCAGAACCCTTCTGCCAGATGGAGACCCAGACTGCAACAATGCCTGCCTAGCTCCACGTTTCCCCAAGCTGTCATTTCTCAATGTTCTTTACTGTTATAAAACAGGAGAAAATGAGACCTTCAGAGGATAAACCAGTAAAGTGAGTTTCAGCTACTTTTGATGTGGAAAAAAAAAACTGCATCAAAAATGCTTTAATTCACTTCTTAAAGAGAACAAACTCAAAAGATGAATGTGACTGCTCACTTGCTCTTTGTAAGAGCTCCTTATCAATACACAGACCAATGTCCTGGCCTATTGGTCCCTGTCTAGCCCAGACTCAGTTCCCACACACAGGGCACCAATCCAGGAGAAAGTGAAGAGGGTGACTAACCTTTTAATCATTGAGCTGGAAACAATACCAGCCACAGCATGACCTTCAAACAAGGATTCATTTATCTTCAAAGAACTGACCCAAACTTTACATTAGGTTAAGTAATAATTTATTTGGCAGTTCCTCTTCAGGGAAAGGTACAGAATTTTCCCACAGACTATTGATCTATCTATCCATTAAGACTGGGGAAAACTCTTCCAAAGCCATTAAAACTCATTCTTTTCTTTCTGCAAGGAGCATTTTTAAGAAATAACTTCCCTAAGATAACAAAGGGACTTGATTCACGAGGTACTTTGTGCCTACTCACTACCGAGATCATTCTCTTACTCAGGCTCTGATTCAGCAAAGGCCCACAGAAGTGTCTCTGAAAACATGAGTGGCACCACCAGCCTCCATGGGACTAGAGACATACCTGCTGTTTAATTCAAAATAATTATGATGTGGGAGTTGGGAGACTAATAAATGGGCAGACTGTCAGTAGGACAGAGAACAGCTGTTATGTGTCATCTCTAATCATCAGAAAAAAAGTAAGATTTGAACCTCTGGACTTCAAGTGAAGGCCCCATACACTAGTATCAAATCCTTGGACTTTATAGTTCATCAAATACCATATGTCAAAAATCAAATACTCTAATAAAGCCTTCCTAGTCTAATGAATCCTAAAAGAAAATTCATTCTACCACTTAGATGGATTTCTCAGAATTTTCCCAGATTCTTCTATTTTAGAAAAGGTTAAATATTTAACTTTTTAAGGAATGCAAGGCTTTAAATTGATAGTTTGCACAAACCACAAAACAAACAGCTCATTGGAAACAACACAGGTAAGAAGTTTATCATCCTTCTGTTGTCCAGTCAATAAAGAAAAACAGACATTTAATTGAAATGAATAGAAGGCAATAGCTTTTAATGAGCAGACAATTCATTATACCGGTTATGAGAAAGCCAAGAACCAAATGATCACAATATGGTGTAGTTAACAGAGCCAAAAAAATCAAAGCAGCGTGTCTTGTATATTAAAAAAATAAATAAATTTAAAAAAAAAAAGTAAAAATTAAACTCCCTTCTTTTCCACTTTCCACACAAGTGCTCTGGATCTCCAGCTCTTACAGCCAGAGATAGCTTTTCTGTCAGGATCACGGTTGTATGTACTCACACCAATAGATCAACTCCTGTAGGACTCAATACTCCAACTCTGTAAACCTTTCTGAAACCTCTTTACTCGCAGTTCCTTGGAGAAACATCCAGTTAAAGGAGGGTGAGAGTGTTAGGGTAATAGCTATACATAACTACTTCTCTATTCATGTCATCTGCAGTTCTCTAAATCACATGGATGCGTGCTTTGAAGAATATCATACTTCTGCATTTGCAGTTTACTATCACAGTAAAGGTCAAATGGAGAAGCTACAATTGATTAAATTACATTATGCTACTGCTTCATTAAGAAATTTTATGCACAGTCATGTTGTAATGAATTACTCACAATATTAAATCATTAAAGAAAAAAAAGCCTTACTATACTCAGAAATACTCCAACGGGTAACAAACTAAAAAAACCAGATTCAGTAACTCATTTCATCTTCATTTTGAGTCAGAGAATTTCTGAACAGTTCCATTTTCTCAGTTTCATTATCAAAAATATTTGCTAAGGACAGTCAGCAAAATCATTTAATTTGTTGCAGCAGCTTCAGTGCCAAGCAAAAACACATATGAATGAATAAACAGGTTAAGTCCACAGAGGAGGAGTGCCATTATAAATTAGGCTATGTACAAATAATGAAGCTACTATATCCAGGAGCCATCAGCACTAGGTTATACAAAGATACACCACTCTCCCATACTGATGCTGCTGCACGACGGTTGGGATTGCATTGAAAACCAGAAGTTGTCTGATGAGCAGCAGAAGCAGCACATACCCCAGACCTGCCCTGCTCACCGCCCACCAAGCTCCTCGCTGTTAACGAGGAGCTGCAGCTCTCCACATAATGGTCCTCAGGTGGGTGCACATCAGCTGGTACCAATCAGACCAGACCTGGGGGTGTTGCACCTTGGAGCTATTTATTCTGCACTAGCCAAGCCCACTGGAAATGCTTCGGGGCCATCTCAGTTCAGCACAAGTGTTACATGTTGGAGACTCACAGGTTTTCACTCCCAAACAAACCGCAGCACAGCCCTGCCCTCCTGCTGCACTGCTCGTCTCTGCTGGGCAGACACAGCTCTGTCTGCACTCTCTAAATGACCAGCTCTGCTTCTCCTACCAGGGATTGCTGCTGCTCCTGCAGGTCCATGATGCTCTAGCAGCTGCCTCCGTGGAGCAAAGAACCCTGTGGGTTCCTGTTGCTTTCTGCATACAGGCTACACCACCCCATGCCACTGCCTGCCTTTGGACTCACACATTTTACTCTACCATGCTAGAGTTTTGGTTAGTTTTGTCCTTCATCAAAATAAAAAGGATGCCCTGAGAGAAAGATGACTTGGGCAAACACAGAGTGACCTTTGACAAACACTCACACTGTGGGAAATTGAGAGAAAAAGACCAAATGGATTAATCATCAAAAATTTCCTTCCCTTCTCAGGAGAATGAAGGTAGCCTATTCAAAACAGATATTAGAACTAAATATAAAAGAATAAGTAAAACACATAAAGGACAAAAATCAACACTGCCAAAACATTAAAAAAAAAATTTGAATTAGCCAGGGATACCAAAAACTGCAAGAAAAGTTCTGGAAAGATTGATAGAGTGGTGGGAGGAAGTTGAAATAAATGCTGGAGCACTAAAGGGAAGTCTCCAGAGTCAGAATCTTCTTCGAAAGATAAGAAGTTCACTGAATGTTTTCTCACAGACATTACTTCAAAGATCAGTTGCAATCATAACTTAAAAACAAGAAAGAATATAAGATTTCAGATTAATACTGGAAAAGAACACATCAAAGAATACTTAAGACAAACTAGTATCTTTCAAATTGCCTAAACCTGTTTAGTTTCATCCCATCTTAACCTGATCAGGCCTGAGAGTCACAAGCGATTCACCTTAGACCCTGTTGGAATACTGATGAGGTAATTAGGGAAATACAGGAAAAATAATATATCCTTAAAGTGAAGTTTCCACAAAAAGAGGAAAACAAGGAAGAGCGATGGAATAGATGTCTAACTATAACTCTTAAAAGAAAAATCCACTGCAATCACAGAAAAAGAAAACTAAAAGTAAGTTACACTAATTTGGGCTGGCTCAAGCAACCGCCTTCTTTCTCTAACAGGACCAGGGAGTGTGACTAAAAGGAGATGGCAATAATGCATGTCATTTCTCTAGCATGGCTTTTAACCCCGTGGCAGGTGAGGTTCAGGAAGCAGGTTCAAAGAACACGCTCTAAATGAAATTAGTGTAAGAATTGTACAAAAACATCATCAGGGAAAACATCCTGGAATAGACAATGAAGGACTACAATCAAATGTAAATATGTATTAAATGAAGGCTCATCAGAACTTTTTCCTGCAACTGGAAAAAACCCTAAATATTCTCAACCAAGGTTATGTAAAAGAGAAAGCTAAAAGAGAAAACAAAGATTACAAAGGGGAAGATGAAAACTGAAATAGCCTCAATAACTAGCATAAGCAGACCTACACCTAAAAGCAATTTAAAAACACACATTTCAACATGCACAAAGGTATATACTCAAATTGGAAAAAACAAACTGTCAGCTATATTGCAGTCCTACAAAAAAAAATCACAATAGAGCATTCACATCTTAATGCAATGGAAATATGCCATCCTGTTTTAAATCCATCTCCAATTCTGCCTGGAAACAATATTGAAGAGAAGTGAATTAATAGATTGCAGCCTGTAGAAACATCTGGTTACCTTTCATCATCTTTAAAAATGATAAATCCACAGCTGAGTGATGTGGAATAGTTGTGGGCACTACAAACCCTGCTCTGCCACTGTCAAAAACTCTTTCCAAAACAGGAGAGGAGGAGAGCACTGGACACGCACAGGAGTCCTCAAAACAGAGCACTTGGATTTAGAGAAATTAAGAAACTGAGGCTGCAAGGAAAAAAGTTTAAAAAATTGTGGGTCATTTGCAAGTATATAAAAAGGAATTGAATCATCTGTTCTCTGTGGACAAGAGAAAAGAAAAACCACAATTATTTAAATGGAAGGAAGAAAAACAAATAAAAGGGGAAATAGTTTAACAAGAAGGACAGTGAAATACCAGTACAGATTGCACTGAGAAGTTGCAGCACACATAGGGATAGACATTCTACAGAAAAAAACCCAACTACTGAAATTGGTCTCTCATATATAGTTCTGGTTTGGGATGCATGGATTCTCCAAGACTTCCTGTTCTCCCTTCACACCTACTTTTCTGATTCTATGAACATACATTTTGAAGCATAACAAATGTCACAACTCTCCACCAGACTAAGCGAAGAGAGTTTTCACAACCAGTACAGAAGAGAGTTACAAAGGCATAAAGAGGTTTTCATTATAGGTCAGTAAACCAATCTCTCGTACAGACTTGTCTTGTAGAGACTTGTGTAAAAATAACAGGCACGTTGTCAGAACAAGCCAGACGCACACAGGGTCTGTGCTTTGTGCTTCTGCTCTGCTGTGCAGACACAGACAGTTTTGGGGCTGAACAGACCCCAGCACGTGGGTTTTACTCAATGTAGCAACTTACACAGCACTACATTAAATGCTGCAAAACACAGCAATTTTAACTAATCTCATGAGTAAGCTGCATGTGAAGTACAATAATCTAAAAAGAAGACATTAAAAACAACCACTTACTAAACATACATGTTCTTTTCATTCACTGTGCCTGAGCAAGCTCCTAAACTGCAGTACAAACTAACAGATTGTAGTGCCTGTGTTTTGGTTCCAGGCTTTAAGCATCCTCATTTCAGCAGTGTTCACATCTCAAATCTGTTTACCAAGTAAGTTGTAAATTATTCCACAGAGCACCTGAAATTATTGTGACTGCACCAGGAAGGTGTTCCTGAAAAGCCTGAACATTCCTTCTGTGCAGTGCAACAGTGCAGAGAGGTCTACTCCAGCAGTGACCCGGGGAAATACAGCTGCACAGCACAGAGACACAGGCAGGGAAAGAGCACACACTGCAGAGTCAACTCCACAGCACACTCAGTACAGTGCTGTGCCATGCTGTGCCATGCCCATACCTAACCCAGAATAACCCCTGCAGACACAGGATTCACACTTTGGGCTGTCTTACCAAGATCAGTAAGGCAGGGACAGGAAATCCAATTGTATTAGCCCTGTGCTGATGCAGCTGGACAACTTTGGAATTCTTGACCACCTCTGTACAACTGTACACACATATACCAGTTTGAATCATCACCTTCTTGGGGGGTGTGCCAACCACTTTCCTCTGCTTAGCTGTAGTTAAATCTCTGACTTCGTCCTACATGTGAAAACCATTCCATACACTTTGTGTCCCTGAAATATGAATTCCAGATTTTTTCCCAAAATATATGCAGCAATGTTTGCTAAGAGGTATATTTTTTTTCGCAGAACCTTCTTGTGAAAAATAATTAATGATTTATAGTAATATTCATTTTATTATTAATAGTAATAATTTAGTGCTGTATCTTCCAGCCTTTCACATAACCTGTTCAAAAGCTATTACTCATATTCTGGAATCTGAAATATTACAATTCTCAAGCTTAGCTCCAAACACTCTATCAGGCCTAAGAGCTTCTCAAACATTCCTGAACATATCTCAAAACTTATGACTGAAAAATCTCTTGGAAAACACTGCTTCCAACAGTTCCATGGATCAGGTGTATGTACTGGCACAGCTTTGAACACCACTAATCCAAAGCATCTTTACATGTCACAAGAGTGCTGTAATTAGTGCTATACAAACTGAAAAACAGCAGAAAGACCTGGTTAAACATCAGCAGGGAAATTATTTTGCTAAATGTTAAAGGTTGCATAGAATTCAACAGGCATCCATCCCCATCAAGTGGTGCTTTTTCTCCCTCACTGATTAAAATGATGTGCCTCTGATGAGCCTCTGCCATCATCATCTGCTATCATCCCTCCTCTCCAATTTCCTCATCTAAGAGCCTTCCTTGCTTGCTTTATTGGTCTTGTGAGTGAGCAGGCAAATTACAGACACTACATTGATCTGTTCTAAGGGCAATGCAGGTCTCACAACCCTCTCCCTGCAAGCCTCTAACACACAATGTTTACAATCATCAGTTATTATGTTGAGACCACCCTGGGTCCTTTTTAAAAACACCAAAGCAGTAATCACCCTGAAATATCTCCTCTGACAGCATGTTTAGGTCATACCCAGGGCAGCTTTGCCATTTAGCAATTGTGAGACCTCTCAATTACCTTCTTGCAGACAGAGTCCTTCAACATGGTTTAGGCTCAGGAACTGCTTTACTCACACTGAGGAGCCTCCAAAACCCAGCCTGTTGGTACTCAGTGGCCATGAGCAGGGCCTGCCTGGGAAGAGCAAGTGACCTCAGGTCTGTGCTTCCAGGACACTCAGAGGCGTGGACAGCACACCCCAGACAAGCCCAGCAGTCAGTGCTCATGGCTGAGGAGAAAAAGAGCCCCTCCACGGCAATGCCCTGATCAACTCCTTCCATTCACACTCCAGCACACAAGGGAACTAGAGAATCAGGCTTTGTTTTACAGAACAACTTACCTTAGTCTATACTGGCTCTATTTTAAAACAAGTTTTAGCATACCCCTAGTCATAATTCATGACACCTTCTAATGCTCAAATACAACATTTTTCAAGCATCTTCCTGCTCTCCCATTTCACACCCATCCATAAAGCCATATCAATCCATATGTCTCCCATTTTCCATCACCACAGCAATTTGAAAGAAGACAAAGGGGAGAACAGTTAAATCACTTAACATGCATTTCTTCACTATGTGTCTGAATAAATCAGCATGAGAATATAAAAATGACTGCTTTTTCAAAATTACATGTGGAAGGATAGAGGGCTAAGACTCAGAGCATTTAATATATTTTGTTTTCTATTTCATGTTTACAGTGAATGAGTCACCTTTCATTTTCATTTCTTGGAAACTCTGGGTAGATTACTACCTTGACAAAAATACTGACATACTTTTTGCACTAAGATCTGAATAGTTATACTCTTTTTGTCCTTATTTGGTTGTATAGCAATTGATTTTGTAAATCCTATGCTAAATGTGAAAACCTGTGTTCTTAATTTGAACATCTCAGATTCCTGAACTGATTTTCAGATAGCTTTTCCCAGTTTGGGAGCCAGCTCCCCAGGCTCAGATTTCCATGGCATAGCCTCTCTCTATCCATTTGAATTCTCAGTTTCCCCTCTGCAGTGCAGCACAGCAGATGTCTGTGAGCTGCCATGAAAGGCTCAATGGCTGAGCACGGGGGGACAGCCATGGTTCACTGCAGGTGTGCATTTGCTTCACTGCAGCGCTTACAACATACGGCGAGGCAGCCTGTGCAGACAGAAACATCAAATCCAGCCTTGATGAACACCCAACTCTTCAATACCCCAGCCTTGCCTTCCACACAAAATCAGAGCTCATATAAAGCCTCTGAGGCTATCCTTGATTTTGCACACAACCCCCAGGCTACCAGAAAGTAGGAAAGAACTTTTCAGAAAAGGCAAGACTGGTTGCAATATCAAACCCATTTTCAGCTGTATTTGGTTTTTATAGTCCCTATCCTTAGTGACCTCAAGATTGAGAGCTGAAAATCCTAAAATTAAAGCTTCAAAATAAGTTATTGTTGCAATTTTGAAAATTCTGATACAAATTTTGAGCTGAGAAAAACAAGCCTTCACACACCTCTACACATTTCATAAACAACAGTCACTGCTCAGCAGTCTGCCACCTGCAGTCTTCCTTCTTTTTTTTTTACTTATTAAAAAATTATTTCCTTAATTTCCTTAACACCTCCCTACAGAGGTAAGGAATAGCTTTAAAAGAACACATTTAAAATACTTAAATGTGCTGGAATCCTGACTCCATGAGAGCTTCAGCACTGCCTTAAATAAAAAATGCACTTCAAATGTAATTTATGAAGGAAAACACTTGTTGGTCACAACATTTTGCAGAAGAAAAGAAAAGGCCAAGATTGCTTTCTTTTGCCTGACCATAAGAAAGAAATTCCAGCATTTGTGAAGCCTGCCCAGTTAAACAAAAAGCAGAAATATCTGCTGCACTATTGAGCTAGCATTTCAATTTTAAAAATTACTCCTACAAATATTACGAAATCAAGACTGTCTAGAAAATAATGATTCCAGTTAACCCACACACAGTTTCAGTCCAGCCCCTACAATTATGACACAACACAATTTCAAATCCCTCAAACAGCCTCACTTTGATAATACACCTCAAGCTTAAATCAGTATGTTACAGAAGCAGAATAAATGCCACATTCCACCCTGAGTGCTAACATCAAGAATTAGGAAAAGAAATAGAAGTTTTTTGACATTGTTTTGGAAATCTTTCAGTAAATAATGGAAAATGTATCTACTAACTAGTTTACTGAATGTTAGATTCCTTGAAAACTTGGTTAATATGATAAAAATTTATGTTCAGTAAAGTAACCGGAAAGGCCTCTTTACTAAGTACACATTCTTTGATAAGCTGCAAAGCTAAGCAATTTTTGAACATTATTAAGGTTAAAATATGTCTTACTGAATATCCAGACAAGCAAGTATTTATGAAATCCAGTGAGAGCTAGATAATAACCATTGCACAAGGAATTCTTCCTGAAGTGCTATGTCAGAAGCACACCCTAATACATCCATGTAATATGTCCACTCTTTAGGAAACAGAAGGTTTAAGAAGGAGTGCAAACTCCAGCTCTGGAATTTACAAACACCTTAAATTAGACATGCCAGAATTCTCCAGGAGATCCATGCTCCCACAGACCTGAAAGCCATTCCTACACACCAAGCAGTTTCTTCATAGTGCAATGTAAGTGCAATCATCTCCTGGCACCCAATTTTCTCCTCCTCTACCCTCAATGGACCATTCAGCAACTCTAAGGGGGGAAAAAAAGGGCAGTAACAGTCTTTTTTAGTATGAGATGGGGAGATTCACTTGCAGGGCCAAAGAATAATGCTGGCAGTCCCAGCTGGGAAACCATCAGGAGTCCCTCAGCAAGCACACATGAATGATAACTGAGCTTTCCCTCACACAAGGGTATCGTGCACTACCTCCCAGCTACTGCAGTAAGGATTAAAAAACGAATGGGGGCTACAGGGTACACAAACCAGCTTTCATTTCTACTCACACTGACAGCTGCACAGGAAGAAGGGAAGGTTCACACGTCTCCTGTGTCTAGCTGCCCAGCCTGCAGCCAGCACAAAGGGAGGCAGCGGGGTCAGCACAGCCTGCCCTCCCCAAAGAACCAAGCACCCAGGGAGGATGCCTGTGTCAACATCCAGTGCTCCTGTCTGACTGGAAGAAATAATAAGGCACTTAAGATTCAAATATTTATCTATTTACATTAAAAAATTCCAAATTATTTGTGTAAAAGAAACTCTAGGAAAGGCACAGTTGCACCGCTTTTTCTGAATAAATTATGCATACAAAAAGGACAGAAAAGGATTTCATCAATATGTATTATCTTTTATGGTCATACTAACTTAACATAAGAAACAGAAATGTATATAACAACACACTAAAAAGAACTGTGTTATTTCACAAAGCCAAGGAAAAACCTGAGAAGTTATTCACCAGAATTTAAATCCATGTTTCCATTTGATTCATAGAATCATCTATGATAATGAAAACACTTCTGAAATTGCAAAAATATGGGCCCTTAGAAGAGATCTACAAATACACCTAAACGCTACAAACACTAAGCTACATAATGAATCTGGAACAAAAATTTTAAGTATGCTCTAGTCTTCTGGTGTTTAGACTTCACCTGAATCTGCAGGTCGAAGATGTTAACATTCAGAACATCACTGCTCATCATCCTTTTTATTTTCAGTTTGTCATTGAAAACAACCTGGTATAATGTTGCCTCACTAGCTTTTTGTTCCCAGATCCTATAACCTTACCTCCCTAATGGCTGCTGTGATCAACCATGTGAAAATCATTGCAGCAAACGTTGAAACTGGAAAAAAAATAAGATTAATTGTGGTTGTACCAGAAGGGATATGCAAAGCACATCACACTGCTCAGTTTTAAATAGGTCACAAGCTAGAAGGGAAACGAGCACCTCTCATGCACCAGGGAGCTGGGTAATGTTAAAAATCTTACATTTTCTCTGACACCCTAGAATGAACAGAAATCTACTGACTTCTGCAACAATCCTGAAGCAGTTTCATTTTGATGAAATTTATTCATTTAAAATTAAACACTGGAAAAGCCAAAATAATTTCTCCTTAACAAAATGGCACCCAGGAACAGTCAGACTTCTATTCACATAGAACCAGAGTGGCTCAACTCTCATATTTTTTCACCCTGGATTTCACCTGAAGCCCTGGAAGATTTATACCCACTGCACATCAGGTATTGACTGAATGACTCTATTTACTTCTTGAGAATGCTTTGGAAAGAACGGGTTATGCCCCAGCTCTTCTTTTCACAAGCTTCTGAAATGCTGTCCATGAGGATTTAGGCCAGTACAAACAGGAATGCTGACAACTTCGTGTTCGACCCAGTTTTATCCAAACCCCAACAGACAGAGCCTTCTCTAAGAGCATCAAATTCTGCATTCATCCCGTGGTTACACAGCTGCACCTATTTTTGCATTTTTCAAGCACATGATTTAACATGCAGGTATGAGGTTTCTCAGAGAAGGCCAAAGGTCCTAATGTTTATAAATATCCCAAATCTCTTCTGTAGAAGACAATCATGTAAGTACATCATTTGGCATCTGTCCTAGGGTGACTTTATGATGTTTGTATCCCTAGTTGTCTGTTCCGCCTATGCTGGATACTGAGGTCTGTGCTGTTAAAACCAGACCTGAGAGCAAAGAGGGGAGAGGGAGAAGCGCTGGAGTATCTGAGGCAGTTGAATTAGAAACAGAGATAAGAGCTTCAGCTCTCACTCTCTCATGGATGTTGTTGTCTGCAGCACAGACAGCAGGACAGAGCTTTCCTCTACTTTTAGTTAGTTTTTAGCTAGCTGAGGCAGAGAAGTTCCCTGAACTATGACTTTTCTTCTTGGAACTGATCAGCCTGCTCTGGACCGAGAAGCCAGAAGAGCAGCGGGAGCTCACGCTGCAGCAGGGCCTGGGCCGTGGTGTTTCCAGCGCCAGAGTGACTGACAGAGACTGAGCGAGCCGAGGCACAGCCCACAGCACGGACTTGCTCTCTTCAGAACAACAAAAAGTTCCATTGCTTAATATTATTTCATTTTTATGCTTGTGAATACTTCATTAAATAAACAGGGTTTTTCCACTTTTCTCAAAAAAATTTTCTTCCTAAAAGAAAACTACTTGGGGGAGGGGCTTCTTGAATTTGCCTTCTAAAAAAAACACTCCCAAAATTTGCCCTAAATCAAAAAAACCACAGCATCATACTGAGCTTTCTCTTCACTGATTACTAAATTCTTGCCTGGTTATGCCATTCCCTTCATTTTTCATCATCATATGAACACCAAAAGCATTAGAATCAGTTCTTAAATAGACTAAGTGTAGTTATAACTTCTTCATCACAGATGCCTGCCCACTTCTACATTTTTTCTACACTCTGTTATTCCAAACAGGTTTAGCTTTATTAATGGGTATTAGGCACTACTGCAATTCCTGAGTAAACTCCTATGAAGCTCTGAAATACTTTCATAAGCAAGAACAGTTCCAATTTCTTCTTCAAAAGAAATTGAAAAAGCCACAAGCCAGCACACCTTTCAAACCATTAAAACAATTAGTGCTAGCACTGAACAGAATCTGTGTTCCTAGATTTAGAATCTTATTTCAATCTGACCCCAGCCGTCACATCTATTTTAAATGCAGAAGATCACTTCCAACCCAAACCATTCTGCGATTAAAAGATCCTGTAATCATTAGCTAAGGACCTACCCCTGGAGAAATGCTGCAAAAACAATGAAGAGAATTTACGCAGCCTTAGAAATATACTTACCTCAAATGTCACTAAAAGAACGCTGCTGCAATTCTCAATCTAAACTACTTTCCTAAATAAAACACTTCAAGTACAAAAGTAAAGTGGAAGTATCATTATCTAAACTCCTCTATCTATTTTGTCTAGAGAAAATTAAGCTTTCTGCCCTCATGTCTTTGATGGATATCACCAACAAAAGAAGACAATTAAGGCTTCAAGGAGAGGTACATTCACTCTACAGAGAACACAGTGGAGCTGCAGCAAAACCCTGTCCAATTCCTGCCACAGTGAGAGATCAGAAAAAGACCTCTTGTAGCTACTGGGATGGCTGAAATATCTCTGCCTGAAGCACAGACACAGAAAGCTTCAATTGCTGCAGTGAAGCACAACATCCACATGTCTCAAGATCACACAGAAGCAGTGGCTCTAAAATTTGTTCTAGTCGTACTGATTTATCAAGGCCCTGGAGGGCTACTAACCAAAATTACAGTAAATTTCATATATATTCTCCTCTGGCTACTGTTTCAGGAAACAAAAAATTCAGGAGAACAAGAACAGCTTAATGTGTGTGATAAGAGACAGTGACCGCTTAGACTAGAAATCATAAATTATTCATATGTTTCAAACATACCTGTAGATACAATCTCTGGATTACTTACATTTCATGTGCTGTTGCAAAAGCTTTGCTTACAACACCTGAAGGAATCTTTCAATCTGATTTGTTGATGCAAAAGGTAGGTACTGACAGAGTAGAGTTGCATTATTTTCACCTGATTGTTTATTCTTTAATTGGGAGTGATGAAGTAGAATCTGCAGCAGTTGGTCTGCTCTCCCATGTCTGCTGTTACCTATTTTCAGACATGAAGTGACTCTAGATAGGCACCACACAATCCTCTGCAGGAAGATTATTCAGTAATTCCCTTTCATTTCTACGTGAGCACTCACTTTGTCTCCACACCACTCCCAGGAGAGAGTGGCAGATGGACAATGTCACAACTACTCAGTGCTGTCTCATCCTCCCTAGCCATAGTGACAAGTGATTCTGGTGTGAGAAGCATTAACAGGTATCTGAGTAGCAGGTTAGGATCACACAGCAATGATGAGTACAGTGTGTGATGGAGTATTAAAGAGAACTGCCACAATATCTGCAGTCCTGGATGGCCAGAAATACTCAAGTAACAGAACAGGTAGGATGTAAGGGAAAAAAATTATGTCTCAACTGATTGCTTCTCCACGTTGCTAGTCTCAAGCTGGCACAGCTACATGGCTATGGACTTGCAGAATAATATCTTTTCAGTGCCACACGGTGCTAAAGCTGAAACTTGAATGGTGTACTTTTGTCTAAACCAGAAATGGTTAGTCAACACCTGGACTGCATCCTACAGAAGGTAACGACCCCTTATATATAAAACATAATTTCAGTTCACAAGTCTAACCATCAGTCAAAAGTTACTACATTTTGCTGCTGCTTTAACATTGCTAATAAAGTTTCTTCTGATTTCACTAACAAGCCAGAAACTAAAGAACCATGTAAAATAAAAGCTTTTTACAGCCTGTAGGCTGTTTTAAATTTGCATCTATTTGAAACATCCCGATTCCTTGCCATCATTTTTCAGTAATTCCAAGTAGGCCAGCACATCAGAAGTAGGCGGTCCAGCTACATGACGTGTGGATGTCAGCATCCAGCACTGCTGCTCTGCACAAAAAAGGGCTGCACAACAGCTCCCTAAGGATGAAAAATCATCTTATTGCAAACCTGTGCAGCAAAGCATTACAATTAGCACCATGGATAACTCCTTATAACACAGTTATCTCCATGCAGATGTCACTCAGCACTGCTTTTTAAAAGCCACTTAAAAAAAAAAAATCCAACCTTCCATAGCACAGCTTTAAGTTCTGTAGGTATGTTTTTACCAAATATTCTTTTATCACTAATTTCTGCTCGTTATTTCATCACCCTTTCAGTTCTCTGGAAAGGGGGGGGAAAAAGAGGTTTTTTTTCCTTTTGCACCTCCTGCCCTCTGCTCCTTAGCTTTGCACAACAGGGAAGCTGTGAAGGACGTGATTCAGGAATCAGCTGGAATACCTGTCTGTAGTTAAAAAGGCACCCACATGATAGGCTCATTCAGGACTCCAGCAGTTGCAAAAAACAAACAAACATTAAGGAGAGTCTCCACATTTCTGGGTTGTAAAGATAAATAATGAGCCCTTATTTAGCTTTGGGCAAGTTTACTTAAAAGGGAAACTGTATCTGCCTGTCTGCAGCAGCTGCTGTGATAAAAACACCAGCATTACACAAATCAGTCAAGAGGGAAAACTGGAGCAGGCAATTCTTTAAAATCTTACCTTAAAAGTATGCCTGAATGGTGGATGTTATGGTTCCTTAAGAATTCAGGGATTAGTTAAAATCGTGTCAGAAAGAGTAACACAGACTTGCAAGGTATGTACGGTCTGCCATTTTAAAAAGAAACTTTAATCCTAAAAGCACCAAAGCACATATCAAGGCTCTACACTGAGTGTTGGACATACTCAAAGATAACTTTTAACAATCTCACAGAGTAGATTAAACTTCTGTCTTCCCCATAACTTTATGAATAAAGGGACTAGACAGTGGGGGTTTTTTTGGCATTCAAAAATAAGTTCACCTTTGAGAATAGGTCATCCATGGAAAATTTCAGCCTTAAGGATGAATATTTTGAAAGCTCTGAGCATATAAAATAGAATGCCAAAAGAAAAATACTATTTCAACTCAAACCACAGACTGGAGTTTTGAACCACCAAGCTTTGAAGGAGAAATATCTTCTACTGCTATTGCAATCTTCTCTTTCCTTCTTAAAAATAGTGACTCAAAAAAATTCTCTTGAATAGCCACTCATTTTGGAAAATACAATATTTTTGTTTAAATAATTGTATCAAGGACATATTATTTCCCCTGTTATAGATAAAATGCATGCAATAAGAGAAAAAACTTGTACAGTTATTACTGAATTTATTTATAGAAATAATATTAATAGCCTGTAGGTAGCTCTTTTCCCCCCATAGAGAATTATGAGTTACATCCTTGTCTATTTTGCACTTTCTTTTAACAACTCCCAGCAAAGACCAGGAAATCTCTCTCTTATACTTTCCACTCTAAAGAATATAGCCTGAAAGTTCACTCTGTATGAGGAAATAAACTGAAAAAAACTAGTGTATAATCTTATTTATCTATTTAGTTAAAACCTTTTAATACAGTTTCAGGATTACTATCTCCCATTCCAATGTTGCAATTAAATGAACCAAAATCTTCCAACCAAGACTAATTAAAGCTGTAGTTTTTCAACTACTAAGTCAGTATACACAGTAATCTATGTACATTTTCCTGTATTTTCCTTATATACATTTTCAGTGTCACTCCCAGTGGGAAATAAAACACAAGCACAATATATACATCAAAACCAAAAACATGGTAAAAACTCTTTCTGCTCAGGCCCTTTCAGGAACAATCTGCACAAAGAGAAAGTCAAAAAAAAAAAAGAGGTGAAATATGTTTAATTTCAATGTGCATTTTAAATAAACCATTTGATCCGCTGTTTGTACTGACAAGCGCTAACCCACTTGGTCTTTTTAAACATTCCTATGTAACTAAAGGTGTGGATAGATTTTATCAAACACAGGGGTGGATAGATTTTATCAAACTATTCAAAAATAGTTTCAGACACAAGCCAGACTTCAGCGCTGAGTGCAGCCTCTGCAGCAGCCACCATGCCCTGGCTGGAGGGAACACTCCTATTTCTAAAAAACACCTTTCCCTAACAACTCTTCTTGCAGGAAGAGCTCTGTCAGAGACAGAGACAGTCTCCAATTTCACAGCTGGATTCGTTGCAAATCACCAGAATTGCACCTTCTGGAATTCCTTGGAACCCAGTGAATGGTGTCCCCAAAGGCTTTTCAGAGCCCATTGCAGCAGGGGAGGAAGAAAAAGACAAAGAACCAACACCTCTGTGTAAGTTGTTCTCCTCATTGTACAGTTACAGGTACCAAAACAAAACCAATCTGATTCTTGAGATACAGGTTCAGAGGGTTTTGGGTTTTCTGCTTACTGGCTCATTATTCACCGGCTTTATAATGATATGTTATTTCTGCAGAAAAAAAAAAAACTGGCCAGTTGCACTGTGGTGCAATTTATTACTGCGTGAACATCTAAAGGATCAAGTTCCAACCACATGCCAGTTTTAAGACTGGAGATTATTTTGGTGAATTTTCTACTTCTGCAGTAAGAATATTCAATGCAGAAGCCAGAGAACAAATGTACACCTGTACTGTTCCATTGTTATTAAATCATTTTTCACAGAACCACACTGTATGATTTAGCTTCTTTCCAGAGCAGCTTGACAGCTCAGATCAAAGTGGCATCCTGTGATAAAATCCCACAAATGCACTAAAGAACAACATCAGGTACTTGTCACATTTTATGAACTTTAAAAAAAACCAAACAAAACCATGCACAAAACCTACCAGCACTACACACTATGAACTAGTGCTATAATAATTTGCTTTAACAATAAAAAATGCTAACAATATCACTGCATTTCTATCACTTGCAACCTTAGCTCTTTTCATTTGTTAGAAGTAAGTCTAGCAAATCTAACAGCTGTTGTAACCTCCATTTACTGCATCTAACCAAGTGTCAAGCCAGGGTTTTGTCTGTCTGATTAAATACAGAAGTGCACAGTATTTCCCCTACAATGGAAGATTGTAATAGTTAAAAAGAATTTTCTCAGTCATCACTCTGTGCATGCATGTGTACTGACAGTAGTCATTTCCTACTAAACTTACTAATCTTACAGGAGTTCTTTAGGACCATACAATTGAGGTACTTTGATGGCTCTTTTGAGGCAGGGTCACTGGAAGGACTTTGCAGCAGGGTTCAACTGTCAAGTGACAGGTACACGGGGATAAGAGGCAGACTATTTTGTTTATTTGTCACTTGCTGGACATTAACAGAGGAGGAAAATGCTTTGAGCACAGCACATACAAGGCAGGAGATGCAAGACTATCTTCTGTGGCACTATTCCTTGTTGCCAGGAGTATCATGGAAGAAGTACCAGCATGCAGTGCATTTCAAAAATCTCTTTCTTGTCCTACCCCTAGAAATAATTCTGAAATGTTTCCATTTTCTTTTATTGTGAATCTTTACATAAAGAATTAGGATGCTTTAAACAAAAACACTGTTGAAAATGAAGGTCCAAAATGCTTTGATTTGTGTTCTACTAAAACAGGTCTAGAATCTCAAGCTGTGTTGTGAACCTGACTTCCACAAATTGTTGCTGTCACTGGAAGAGTTAGTAAGACTTGTTTTCATCTTACAGACTAATTATCTTTTTGATCAGTCAACATGGTTGTTAGCATTTACTTTTTATTACTGTGATTTTATTAGTCATCATGTATTTAAGTACCACAATCTCCATTCTTTCTGTTCCCCTTTGTTTCAAAGCAGATAGATCAAGACAGATCGTGAAGTGACCCGGAGGATCCATAAGTCCACGTAAGTCCATATCTGCTTCCAGGGCATAAAATAAAAAAAAAAAATCAAGACCATTTAAGATTGCAGCACCCCTGTGCATGTCAGGAAGGATTTAGGAAGGAATCTTGTTTTGAACAGCTGACTATGGTCTTGTTTCACTAAGTGACTGAGCTGTGCTGAACAGAACTTTCAAATTTGCTGCAGCTGATGAACATTACCTTGACAACAAGCAGCAAAATGCAGCAGTTCCACCTGGTCAAAACTCCTCCCTTCTCCTCCCCTGAGTTTTTTTTCCCTTTTTCTAAAAAGTTTCTCGAAGACAAACTGTTAACAAAATTAAAATAATGTTGTGCAAGCTACTTGTGCAAGCTTCAATGGAAGCACACTAAAAGGAACAAAATTATTTTCCAGGTTTTTTCACGGTAGAAACAATTCATAAACTTCTAGAGAGCCCCTGCACCACTCCATGCATGTGAATCTACTTACACAGCTTAAACAGCTTTATTGGATTATGGCCATGAAGACTGATGCTTTAAGTCTCTGTACACAGAAGTCTCATTTGACTCAACAGGATATTTATCCACTAAAAAACTGCAGAACCAAAGCCATATGGCCTTTTGGCCTGGATTACAGAATCCTAATATTGTCTTTTTACTCTCCTAAGGGTGAATTAATATGGTCATGGAATACGACCCTACAGAAGTATTAGTGCCCAAAAGCACGAGCTGAATCTTTAAAAGCACAAAGTCTGTTCTTTCACAGGTGTTCCTGAAGTAAAGCACTGGCCTTCAGTCCAACAGCAAAAACTGTTAAGAATGGTTAAATAATTTACAATATCAATATATAATGTACTTATACCAGTTTGGTTTGTGTTCATTATCACAGAATCATAGAATGACCCATGTTGAAAGGGACCCACAAGGAGCATCAAACTCCAACTCAACACCAACAAATCTGGACAGGGACATGAAAAGAACCACTTGCTTCAAGTAACCAGTTTGGAGGTCAGCTGTTCCACGATGCCGAGGTGGATTAACACAGGACCCCAACAAGACTGCTTGTGCGAGCAATGCTTTAATTAGCAAACCATTAACAGCTCACAGGCTTCACAAAGAGGAATGGAAGTAACAGTTCATATTTCTAAGCTGGTGATCTTACATCTGTCATAAATAAGTCTAAATAAGTCTAAATCATTTATATCCCCACTAATATTCAACTTTATAAAAGCCTCACAATTCACTACTACACCAGCCTTCCCCAGTGCACTGTAACTCAATGCTAGTATGACTGCCCTGTTACAACAGCATAGTTCTTCCAGTTTTCATCATTGAATTTCTTAGAATGAAGATGAATGTTGACTTGTGTAAACCTCCTGCTGCTCTTTACACCTGCCTTATGCAGCTCCCCTATTGCCCGAGCATCTGTTCATATTTTACCTTCAAAATGTACTGCTTCTTCACATTTTGATTTCTCCTAAAACTCCTTAATAAAATCTTTGTGGAGTCAAATGATGAAAAATTGTAAGGCCAGCAAACTGCTTTTTTTTTCCAATGGTAGATTTTGTAATACCTGAAAAACCGCTCCACTTCATCCCCTTGAAACACTGGGGTTTTGTTTATTAATACTGTTTAATGCAATTAGGGGCCACTGAAACAACTTATTTCCCAAATGCAGAGGACATAATCTGAAAATACAGAACACTTACCATCTAAGATTTATTCTGCATGTATCTTCTAATTTCTTTCTGAATTTCTTACAACAGCATCATCCATATAATTGAATTCCCAAGAACATATAAACCATTTAAAATATGATTACAAGAATTTGTAACACACTAAATAGTCCCAGTAAATTCTGTTGAGTTTTACCAGTATTGCAAAAAAAGATAAGTCATAAAAAGGTCACTTGAACCAAGTTCATCCTATTCAAATCATTCCAGACAAGAAATTAGTTTTTTCCAGATAGAAATGCATCTGTAACAGCATTCTATCTTCAATAAAGCTGACATCTGGCTTAGGGGTTTGCTATGAAAATGAAGTATTTTCTAACCATTCACACTGAAGAAAGACCATAATCTTAATGAAAAAGCCCTACAGGCAAACAGTTAAAATATTGTGTGCCACAAGGCAAATAGATGAAAAATTAAAGGAACAGTATATGCTTAGCATTTATGCAATATCATTAAATCTAATCATGACTATGCACAGTATTTGACAAGAAGCTAACGCAGTATAATGCTTTTGTAGGGCTGGGGAGGGGATCTGCGTGCTAGTTTTCAACAGTGACACCAAATATATCCAACGAGCTTTCAAAGACCAGGCTCTGCAGGAAATTTAACCAGGTTTGTTCTGCCCTTTTGTACTTCCAGCCCTTATACTTCAGCAACATTACAACAGCAAACTGAGGCTGCTAAAGTGAAACAGCCAGGAAAGTTTGGTAAATCATAGCATGGCAAAAGGGGAGTGCCCCAGCTTGCCCCAGCCTCCTCAGGCCCTCTGGAAACAAGTGATGTTTGCACACTCCAAGTACCAGCAGAGCAGGTGCTAGCACTCACTCATACAGCTCCACCTCAGCATTATGAATATTCAGATCAACAGAATCAGACATGAGAAGCAAACACAGGAGTGACAATTTCACCATAAGGAAGACTGACAAAGATAGGTGATTACTTCCCCAGGCTGCCTGATTCAAAATATGAGCATTCTGCTCATAGAAGCAAACCTGTGCTAGACTGGAATCCTTCAATTAGAAGTCTTGACTTGGTCCAGTTACGTAGTTACATATCCCTGTTTAATAGTTTGCATTTGAAAAGACCTTTCTGTGGGATCAGAATTACTCAATACCACAAAAACAAACCTAATGGGTAACGTACACAACAGGCAATGTAAGACAAAACAAAAAAGGGACACATTTTTTGCACTGTCTCTGTCTTTAAATGCAGAATTAGCAGCATGTGTATATCACACACCATCCGTCTCTTACAAAAAGAAGTAATTGTAAAAATGCTCTCAACAAGGTCATTTCACTAAGCCACTGCCCAGTTCATGGAGTACAAAGCTTACAGAAAACAGCTGTGATGACTGCTAGAACTGTCCTAAAATCCTGTTCATAAACAACACCTAAAATTTCTGATTTCTTCTTTAGAAACTATACTAAAATAAGAACAGTGAATGATTCTCTGTAGCAGGGAGATTATTGCCATTCATTCTTCCATTACAGTGCAGCAGCTGCATTTGTCTCTTCCTGTCACGACAGCATTGCACTGAATGGACCTGATATGAAAATACAATTTTACATTTTCTATTACAAAAATACCTTTTCCACTGTGCCACACAGAATCAATGTCTAAATGAACTACAGCATGCAGGTAAAACCCTGTCAATTAAAAAACTTGTCCAAGTCTCTACCCACCATCTACAGAAAGATTGGCAGAAATGCTGTCTTATGACAACTCCATTACTTCCAGAAGGTGTTTATTAGTGCAGTGTGAACAGATCTACATAGATCTGAGTTCTACAGTTCTTTCAAACTACGCTAATCTACTCTATATTCAAAAAACCTATGGGTTAGACGTACTGGAAAAGAATTCATCTTCCAAGATAACTGCAAAACAATTGTGAAGTAAGATTGAAGCCTTACCACTCAAAACAACCACATGCTGGACTGACAACTGATTCTACCAAACTACCGAATTTTAAGTAATTTGGTCTGCCACATTACAAAAAGAAAGCAGTGTACAGGGTTTCAGAAGAAAGTTTCTTCAGGTGTAAAAAATACAAAAAGCAGCTTTATGATACTGCCTTTAACAAGCCCTGAACCATAAACACATATAGAGAACAGAATTTATAAAGTCTATGCACTGTACTTTATTTAAAAGTATCTTGCACAGGAGAGATGTGCAGTAAGGCAGAGTCAAGGCCTGCACAGAACTGCACGGCAGCAGAACGAGACACAGCAGGCATAAAATCAAAAAGAAAGCTACAGGTTAGATAAAAGCAAAATCTTTTTCCCTGGAAGGACACCCTAACAGTGGAGCAAGTTGCCCAGAGGGGCTAAACAGTCTAATCCTCAGAAAATTTCAAGGCACTACTGAATAAAGCCCTGAGTAACCTCATCTGACCCCTGAGCTGATCCAAGCTGAGCAGGAGGTTGTACCAGGATCCTCATGAGGTCTCTTCCAAACGAAATTGTTCTGTAATTCTCTAATTACAAAGAGAAAGCAGAGGAACTGATAGTAATAAATAAATCATTGTGACATTTTTGTGACATATGAAATAATATTGCAGCAAAATTATTATCCAAGGGTATAAAGCCTTTATATGAAGGTCCATAAACCATTCCTACAGTATGCATAAACACAGTAAAATTTATGTGCACGGTAAAAAGTCTAATTTAAAACTTTTATAAGATTTAACTAGTTACATTTTATTAGCAGTACTTCTTTCCAAAAAAGAGGATTAAGCATTACAATTAAGTACATCTTGCTAAGAGGCAACTATGTATTTTATTATTTAAGTGATGGACATGCTTCAGCTTTTAACTTTGATTTTCTAACTAAATAAATTTTGTATATGCCAGAGAATTTTACAGAACAATTCCCACCAGTGCTAGCACCTAGCACTGCCTCTGCAGAGCTCATATTATCAATCTCAAAGGAAGCTCCATGCCAAACTACATTCTTTAACTAGGGACACTTTTTATTTTGCTCCCTATGTCCATCATTCTGATTTAACTACCAGAATAGCAAACGTGCTGCAATAACCCCAAAACCTTGATTGATTAATTTATGGCTAACCTCAATTCACCTAGACCCACCAGCAGAGGGGTATATTGTTGTGTGATTTCTGCAGTTTGGATTTTTTGTTTTGATTCTCTTTTTCTTTTATTAAATGGCGTGAGATGCACGTAAGTGTTTTTATACCTGACTACACAGAACATGGGTCAGTTCCACCCCCAAAGCAGCTTTTTGAGAGCACACAGTCATGTTCACAGTCACATATATTTCCTACAGCTGTCAAATCTGTATCAGAAAACACTGGAAAAAACAAGATCTTGGCAGAGCACTTCAGTTTCACGGGACACATGCACAATGCAATATCCATAAAGGAAAAAAAAGGATAACCTATATGAGTCAGACTAAATGGATATTTAGTAAAGCATCCTTGAAGGATGGAACACCTCCTAAAGGCTCAACAAGAAAGACAATATTTTAGAGGGCATGTTGCAATAAGACAATGGGTAATGGTTTTAAACTAAAAGGGGGTAAATTTAAGAGTAGATAGAAGGATGAAATTTAGTACAGAGGGTGAAACACCAGCACAGGTTGCTCAAAGAGGCAGCAGATGGCAAGCCCTGGAAACACTCATGGTAAGGCTGGCCAAGGCTCTGAGCAACCTGACGTAGCTGAAGATGTCCCTGCTCACTGCAGGGGAGTTGGACTAGATGGCCTTTACAGGTCCCTTCCAACCCAAAGAATTCTGTGATTCCATGACCCCTCACATGTGAACAGGAATAGGCCAATCACAGCTGCCTCCAAGAGTAGTGATGAATGTACTAGGGTCAGGCTTTTCTGCTTGGGGTTTTAGAGGATTCGCTACTGTAGAACTTGGGCAATCAGTGATCCAGGCTGGAGGAGCAGGTGTGTGACCCTGCAGCTCACTCCACAGTGGCACCCAGGGCACACACTGCACAGCTCTGTGGGGATGGTGGCTCAGCTCTGCTTCCTCCCTGCTTCCCACAGCGACGGAGGGGTACCAGCGCTCCGTGGGAAGGTGACAGCTCCCTGCAGAAATGCTTGAAGTGAAATCTCTAACAACATTTTTTAGAATCTCATTCTTAGTAACACCCCTTGAAAGACTCCTGTAAGATGGGTTAAGGCTTATCTCTACTTACAAAGACTTTAAGAGCTCTTTTACTGACACTACTAAAAGCAGTGAAGAAATGAGCTACTAAAGGCAGTGAATGAAGGATATAGAGAAAATTTACTCAAGTTACATCTTAAAATACTTCTCTTCTGTATCTTCTTTAGAGGACTCCAGTATTGTCCACATCTTTTTTACATTATTACTGTCTACATTTCATTTTCAGAATTGTTTTTTCTCCCTCCCTTGATCACTGATTCAATTTCATAACTATGTCAGAAGCATCTGTCATTTCTCCCCTAAACTATTAAAGACACTTAGGATGGGAACACATTGCCTTTCTAGACTATCCTTACTACTGAGGCAAGATTCATGTAAGCACACAGGCACAGGTACACACACTTCTTTAAATTCATCTTCATTTGTCTAAACTTTTCAAGATTCTTAACAGCTTCTCAGCTGGCTCTTTGCAATTCTAATGAACCATTTTCCAAAGCAAATAAAAACCTACCCATTTCATTTTCACTAAGTCAAGAAGGTGGCCAAGGCCAAGATCAAGAGTTCTTTAGCATGCCTTCAATTATTGTTCTCACTGACTCCCTTCCCTGACCGCCCAGGTTCAGCTCTCTTCACACCACAGCAGGGAACCCACCCACCCTGCAGGATGAAAAGCAGTTCACTTCTCCCACAGACACTCCCAGGGATTTCACAGGGGAAAGGCTCAAGTGGAGAAGGACACTTGGCTATCATTTTACTTGTGTTTAAAAAATATAACCTACCTGTAAAACCGGGGGGGCAGAAAATAGAGGGGTAATATTACTCCTTATATTGTCTCTGTACCTATCCTCTCTAGTCCTCTCTATTAATTTAGCAATAAAATATCATCAGCATCTCCAAGATTTTGGTCTGCAATCAAATTTTAGTTACAGGGAATTCGGCTCTTCATTTAGGTTCAGATACTTGACATATAAAGTACTGCTCTCAGAATGCTGGCTTTTAGTGAAAATACCACTTTTGCCAGGAATTTTACCCAGAGACCAGGCACATTTGTTATTTGTCTACAAACTAATAATCAGTAAGAAACTTCAACGAAAGGCTGCATAATCTTTTCAGATCCTGAAATAATTTATTGACCTCTATTAACTTAGCAGAAGAGGTGAAATGCTGCAGTATTTTCTTAAGATAATCAAAAAGACTCTGCACTTCAGACATATTTTCTGCAGGAACTGCTCAGACACCCCCTTCCCAGCTCCCAGGAACAAAAGAGGGAATCATCACTAGGATATCATAGCCTCCAGTTCTCTTTACCCAAAAAGACACACAACTGTAGTCTTTGACTATGTGGTCTCTTAACCTTTTCCATCTTAGTGAATCCAGTGCTGAATTTCATAACTGCAGATAACATAACCTGATAAAGGCATTCTTTTTTTTTCTCAACCATTTGTTACCTAACTAAAATAAACTATATAAAATTGTCCTGTGGTACAGTTTGTACTTCTCTCTCCCACAAATCAAAAAGGATCATCTTTTCTCCAGTGCTAACCAACCAAGTTATAGATAAAATTAAATATAGTTATTGTTTCATATATAAATCTTGCCTTAAGTAAGATTTTATTCCATACTATCTCTTGTTTTTACACAGCTAGATCCATGGTTAAATTAATGCAGAAAAAACCCAAACATTCTTACTCAAGAAAATAAAACAAATTTAAATTGGACACAGGAAAGCTTTCACTGTCCCACCAGCAACAGAATTCATTGTTATGAGTTATAAAAGCACTGTTACAAGTGTCAAAATCTTACCTACAAAGAAAGTTTTGTTCCATAACGACCATCTATAAAGGCCCAACTTCACTAAGTCACACGAAGGCAAACTTCAGAATAGATCTGCTGAGTAACAGCTACTGATAGCTGAAAAGTAACCATCTGTAGCACTCTCAAACCATGAAGAACTTACAATACAGACTCATATTCTAAAAAAATCTAGATAGCATATAGAGGAAAATATTAGAGCCTGCTGAGTCCCATCAAGCAAGGCCAAGGTCTGACTGCTCTCCCAAGTCCCTGATGAGAAAAAGAGACAGTGATGACAGGCCTATGTACCACAGACAATCAGATGCATTTTAGTTGGGCTGTGACAATGACCTGGAATTCCAGAGGGATGTGTTATAAATGCTCAGAGCTAATTTGTCTAATCAAATAAAAATAGATTTATTTGACAATAATTTTGATAATAATAATTGGAAAGAGCCACAATGCAGGTAAACAGCTTCGAGCCTGGGTAGTCGACAGCTGGGTGAACAGTGACCTGGCCTCTAGAGAACCACATTAACCCTGTTCACATTGGTGTCCTGGTGTGCTGGGTTTATATACGTTTTATTTCGCCGAGGGCAAAGAGCATTCAGAGTCCTTCTGTTTCTACATACTTTTTTCTGTCTCGCTCTGCCTCGGCGTGGACAATACGGTTCCGGGGAAGGGATGAATTATTGATGAATGTATCTGAGTCCAGGAAGGGTGGTGATTTCCCAGTGATTGTGCATATCTCCATCAGATATCTTATCAGGGCGATGATAGCTGGGTGGAACTCATTGTTGACAGCCCATCTCCTACCCGGCCACAGAATTGGAAATGACTCTTTCCTGGAATTTGGCGGATGTTGTAAGCACCCCCCTTCACTAGAATGTGTCTTACAAGGAGTGTGGCTTACACATGTTTTAGTTTAACATTTTATATACATTCTCATATCATGCAGCTATATATTTTATAAGCACAAATCAAACACATATTTGTAACAGATGGAAAGGAGGAAGTCAAGGCCAGGAAGGCCAAAATTAGGTTGAGGCAGTGCCCTCTGTCATGACCCATCCTCTGCCCTCCTTCCCACATGCACAATATCTCTGTGACTGTCTGTCCTAACAGGCACACGCTCCAGCTCCTCCTGGTGATCCTCCAGACCCTCCCTAAGCACCTCCCCAACAGCACGGTGCTGTTCGTGCACGGACAGACAGGAAAAGAGGAGACAGCATCTGTGGAGGTGGGACTGTTATGTTTGTTTGAATCTAATGCGATAAGCACCTTTCCGTGAGCAAAATGAGTGAGTCAATACCTTTAGAATGTTCCAACAGAAAGGAGGTGTGGATGACAGATGACAAAGGCTTGGAGGAAGAAGGAGACAAAGTAAACAAAAAGTGATGCAGAGCAATTGGATAAGAAATTTAAGTGCTAAATGACAAGAGTGAGTTTTAGAGGGAAACTGCACATGAGATTATGCAAATGAAAAATACAGAATGCAACTTGATGCAGAACATGCAGGACAAGGGGCAGGGATGTGTACAGGAGAGACAATATAAAAAGAGGAACTAAGTGGCCAACTTGACAAGGTCACACAGACTACATAGCAGGAATATCATCCTGGACTCAAGACAAGACTAATAAATAATTTGTCAGGGTATGTAACAGTGATTTCTCTCCTTAGGTTTATTTCCAGCTCTGTGTAGCATTGTTTCAGCTCAGCTGGAACAGCTGAAATTCAAAGGCTGAATGATTACCAAGGGTAAGAACCCTCATAAACAGAGCTAACAAGTTCTTCCCTCAAAACATGGTTGCGAGCCAGGGAAAAGCTAAGAAGCTTCCCTGGTACAAACCCTAACCAGTTACAGAACTTGAGTTTCACAGGAGACACAGAGATCCCCACCTCTACCTCCTAACCTGCTACCACATGAGGAAAAAAAAAACCCTACACCCTGCACAAAATTCAATTTTTTTATTTCCTGTGTTGATGTTCTATCTACTAATGCACTGAAGAATGGCCAAGTACTATGGCCACAGTAACTGCACCACAAGCTCAGCCTTCAGAGGAAGACAACAAGACACAATTGCTCCCAGCAGAGTCTGCTTTGGCTGTTGCCTGCTACAAGTTCGTGGAGCAAACACATCAGGAACAGTGCTCCTGCAGGATTTGTCCATCATTCCCAAGCATCGTGTTCTCAAACCATTTTCCATTCACAGCTCAGTTGTTTTGCAAGGCTTTGCACTTCATCTAAGCTGATTTTTACAAAGCGCCAAAGCAGAGAAACATTTTATATGAGAATTCATTTTTCTGTGAGAAGCTGGTGTATGTCTGTCAGGCTGGGATCAATACAATATAACATGCCCCTCAGATAACTCTTTAACAAACTACTATTACTGTCATTTTCACCAGGACATAACATCATTCATTAGCCACTCTTTAGTAATCAGAGCTCTGCATTCCAAACTGTTACTGCACTTCTAACTTGCATCCTTTCAGCATCTAAATAGCAGTTTTTCTCATACTAAGAAAAAAAAGCACAAAAAAATAACCCAATCCCCAAACAGAAAAAACCTCCCACCACAAACAAAAACAGTAGCTCAGACTATATGCTACTTACTGCCTCTGAGCCTGTAAAAATGTCAGTTGTCCTCAGACTGAACTTTTTACCTAGTCTAACATAAATCTGTCATAGCCTGAAAAAAGGAACTTCAAATACCCACAGAACCTTACTGGCAAGTCCTTATACACCTATAAATCTTTAACTCTTGGATGGAGGCATTTACTGATGTCCTCCAGTAGATCTGGTATGAAGAGGATTGCTGAAGGTCATGCAAGATAGCTGTGAGAAAGCAAATCTGAAAATGTTTACAAGACATTTATATACATATCTCCCACTTCTCTTTTTTTCCTTAATGATTCAGTAAAGATTTTTTTTTATAGTCACCACTCCCTTCGGCTCTAAGCCATTTAATTTAAAAAAAAAAGAAAAGAAAAGAATGTCAAATCAAACCATCACATACATCATTTTTACAGCGTTCAACAAAGGAAGCATCCTCTCTAAATCTTGCTTTTTCTGTAGAATATGCAGATATGTTACTTCCCAGAAAATTAGAGAATGTATTTTCTCCTTCAATTATGGCTAAGAATTGTATATCACTTCACTAGGTGATGATTTCAACCCATAAAAATATACAAAGCTGTAGATCTAGAGAGGGACAAGAACTCAGCAGTCTTTGAAAATAACATTCCTTAATTATTTCCAGAGATAGGAAGTCAGCACTTAGACCTTGTCCAAACATAAATATTACTACTCACACACAACTATGAAAGTGTTATGTTTTATGACATTTATAAGATTTGATTGTAACGAAGGAGGAGGAACTATGTGAAATTCTGAGAGCCACTGCAGTCTAATGTTGGCTCTCTTGGAGAGGCATGACAAGAACCTGCCAAATAACCAGCCATGTGTTTGATATGGAGTGGGCTGAATGAAGCCAGCTGGTGATGTCAGAGAACTCAGGGGCCGATGACAACGCTGCTGCATGCTCCTTGCGACCAACATCCAAAGTGAGAGAATGGAGATCTGCATCACAACTGAACAGAAACAAACCTGACTAGCCCTTCCTCAAGGACAGAAACCAAGCAATTAGTTCAGTCAGCTACACTTAGATTCCTGAGGAAAAACAACTACAGCAAATAATGAAAGACGCTATTTTATTCATGTAGAAGTAATTCCAGGAATGAGTAATAGCCACCACAGTTTTGTCCAGATCAAGTCTTGCCAAATTAGTCTGGGTTTGTAGTCATAGGACTACTAGCAAATATCTCATAATATGACTAGATTCTGACAGCGTCACAGGACTTTTACATAAATAAATGGGAAAAAAATTGATTAAGTTTCTCTGGAATCAATAGAGATTTCTTCAGAACATTTTCCAATGATTATTTGCAACTACAGAAATGCATTAAATGGTTTTCTGCAGGGGTCTGTTTTGGTTGCCTCACTATGGAGCATTACTTGGGTAAGAAAAGAACAGAAAAGAGAAAGGGATTTCCCTAAGGGGGAAGGAGGACAAGGAACCATTAGTGCACTCTAGGGCAGGATTTGAACTCACAGTAATGTTCAAAAATAGGTGTGCTGCTCTCCGACAGGACACATTAAGGATCAGCACAAGTCATCACATGTAGGCAGGAACAGCCAGCTGCACCATGTATGATTTGAAACAACCAAATAGGCAACACTTCAAATGAAAGTGAAAAAGCTCACCTCACTCCTGCTGTATAAAACTGCAGGTTTTTCTTTTCCCTTGAGACACTGCTGCCAACCGAATACCGCGATTGTCATAAAATCAGTTACCACTGCTTCATTAAGAACCATTCTCCGTAGACTCTGACCCCATTTACAATCCCCAAACTCTGGTTTTATCCCACATTAGCATAAACATATCACCTGAAGGATCATTCTATTTCATTAGGAGAAAAAAAATAAATTGGTTTCCAGACTACTGAAAGAATAGAGTTCTAATCTTAGCCACTACCTCTCACTGAGATAAACCACCCAACGCATCAAATTTCATATAGGAGACATACATGGTACCATAGCAAATGTTCATATACAAAACCAGTGGTGTAGCCAAGTTCCCCATGGAATGCACTCAAAATCCTCTACAGCTTTTAAAGTCATGCCTTTTTAACATTACTTAGTTGTCTGTGTAATTTAATTTCTAGCTGAAGATCTCATTTCCTTCCCACTGTAACACTCAATTTTGTATTGTTTGTTTGTTGTTAAATTACCTGGCGACTTCTTGGTTGAACATAAAGCATCATCCATCCTTGCCTCCCAAGACATCTCAGCTACATTTATCAGAGACAAGACTAGACTGCAATCTTTTATCCAAACTGAAGACATCTTGGGCATAGCCAAAACTAATTCAGTTTCATAGAAACAGCAGCAGTCTGAGCTTTGGAAAGACGAGGGGAGGCATGACTTTTTTCCTCAGAGGTTTAGCATCCATGCAAAGATAGAAAAATCGCACACATGGAGATACAAATTAAAATCATTCAAGCCTGGAACTGACAGACACAAATCCAACTGAACAAAGGGAGCTGTTAAAACTATAGCACAGGCTGGGAAAATGTTGATATGAAAGTTTTCTCCCTACAACTCTGAATACATACAGAAAATTATAAGCCCAGGGAATATGAACATTTTCAGGCGAGCAGGGGAAAGGAAAACCTCTCCACCCATTAAGCAAGCCACAGATACACAGGACAGACAGAAGCAAGGACCAAATGACAGAGCTATAATAATGGAATTACTAAAACAAGTCAGGTGGCTGAGAACAGAATTGTCATAATTCTTCACTCTCTTAGCTACTGAGACTAATTTGTTGTTTGCTTTTTAAAAAAATGAATGCATAAATCAACTATTTTAATTACACAACAACATGATAGATGTTCATATGTCAAGGGGAGATACGCAGCTACAATACTGGAAATATAACCTATAGTTTCATTTTATAATCAATACTGTGTGACTACATATTAAAGGAGAAAACAAAAGAAGGCATTTCAGAAATCTAATGGAAATCAAATGCCTATACATCCTTAAAATTATTCTGGAGTAAAGTACAAAGCTTCTTTGAAAATTCCTAAACAAGATCTCAACACATCCAACCCTAAAATTAGACAGTGGCAGAGTGGTAAATACAAAAGCGAACAAATTTGTTATTCCAGAATGGCAATTCAGAAGACATAATTCTGCCTTTACCCTCCAATAAACAACCAAATGTACTGTCATTCTTAAGTCTGGAGGGAAAAAAAGTGAACTCTCATTCAAATTCGTTCAACAGCACAAGCCATACAAAGATCCATAATTCCTGCCCCTTTAATTTGCATCTCAGTTATTTCACATCTTTTCAAAAGGCATGGATAATGGACAGAGAGGCTACAAGCAGTGATTAATGTACTGCACCTCTTACCTAAGCCCTCTCAGTAGTTAATGGTCAAAAATGTTCATTTGTTTTCTGGTTTGAACTTGTCTGACTTCCATCCATTGTCTCTTCTCATATCTGTGTCCTAGAATAAATATTTAGTTAAGTACCTCTATTCCTGACATTTCTAAGCCATAACCTTTTCCAGATAACTTAAGGAGCTCACTCATGCAGCTTTCTATCATCATGCTTGTTTTCTTGACAACAGATAATTCACCCTGAACTCCCTCCAATTTTCAGCATTTTAAAGGGTTTGCCACAAAATAAACTTGCCAGTTGATAAGTGGTAATTTCTTTTCAAAACTTGTCTCCAGCTGCTGAGTGGAGCACTTCAGTGAACAAATCTCATACTGTGCTGGTTTTGGCTAGGGTAGAGTTAATTTTCCTCACACCAGTCTGGGCTGTGTTTTGGATTTGTGCTGGAAGCAGTGTTGGTAACAGGGATGTTTTGGGCATTGCTGAGCAGAGCTCACACAGAGCCAAGGCCTCCTCTGGCCCTCACCTGACCCCACCAGGGAGGGGCTGGGAGGGCACGAGGAGCTGGGAGGGGACACAGCCAGGACAGCTGACCCCAAGTGACCCAAGGGATGTCCCAGACCATGTGGGACCATGCTCAGCACACAGAGCTGGGGGGAGGAGAAGGAGGAAGGAGGACATTCAGGGTGATGGAGATTGCCTTCCCCAGTCACTGTCACACGTGCTGGGGCCCTGCTCTCCTGGGGATGGATGAACACCTGCCCAGCCATGGGAAGTGGGGAACAGGTTCCTTGTTCTGCTTCCTTGTGTGCACAGCTTTTGCTTTATCTGTTGAAATTACATTATCAACCCACAAGTCCTCACTTTCACTCCTCTGATTCTCTCCTGTCGAAGTGAACAATCAAAGGTGAAGAAAAAAAGTGCATTTAATCCATTTTAACAAAAACGAGTACCATTTGACTGAAGAAGCAAGTCTTCATTCAAAATTAAAACTTTCAAAATGTAAATTTGACCTGTATGATCATGAAGCCAGCTGCAGTACTGATAACAAGGGACTGTGTGAAACAGAGCAGGGAATGGCTCTGCTCCATCTTCTGGAAGCACTGTTTCCCATGAGCGAAGTAAATCACTGTGTGCCCCATGAATATCTTTGATACAGCCCTTATCTCCTTCAGTTTCCAACACAACTTTTTAAAACATTTCTAAATATAACAAACAGCAGAAAGAAACCCTAAAATTATTTTTTAAATGGATTAACCAAAATTATTTTCCATAGATTCAGTCCTTTAACACACAATTTCCTTGGGGGCATACAATCAACATCAAACAAGCAACCCTTAAATCAGAATACTTTACAACAGGATACTGCTTTTGTGTGTGCACACATACTAAAGTCCTGTTGTCAACTATTGGATGACACATTGATGGAGGCTTCAAGTCAAAAACTGAATGTCTTTGGATTACAGCCAGCACTGCTACAGGCATCCTGAAGGCACTGTTAGCACTAAGAACAGCAGCAACAGTGGCAATTTTTCAGTTTGACAGGTGCTAAATACCACTGAGCTTCATTCTAAGTCCATTTCTATTGCAGCTATTGCCCAACACTCCTTAAATGACCTTACAGTAAGATAATCATAATAAACAGCCTTAAACCAGTGCCATTCCATCTGAACAATATATGGACAACTTCTCTTCAACAGCAACAAAGACCCACATAAGAGAAAAGGAAGTGTGCACCTACTACAGCATCCCAAGCAGAGCTGGGATCTATCACTAAGTCCCATTTTATCCCCAATTCCTTTAACATTTTGTCCTCTCAGTACCCCTGAAAACATTCATATTGCAAGGGTGGTAACGTTTAGGTTGACACAAACCAAAGTAACCTTTACTTAGCTTTTACTGGAAACATTCCATGAAGTCACACAGCAAGAGAATAAATTTAAGCACTCATTGTGGCATGTAGCTATTCTTTTTTTGGTCAAATTTCAGAGATGAGAAAGTCTGGAAATTCCTTTGAAATAAAACAAGATTTTAAGTTCCTTGATGCTATCTCCTGCACAAGAAAGAAAATCTACATTTCTCAGATGCAAGTATCTCCTGGCACATTTCAAAATGGCAGCCTGGCTATAAACAGATATTCTCAACCCAAAGGAATTTCCGTAGTGGATGCTGCCCAACCATCACCCCAAACATGTTTGCCACTTGTATACTGCTGCCACTCATAGAAGTTTGGTCTATATTTATTAATCAGAGTCAATGTGGACATTTTAAACATCCGTTAAAAAGCACAGCTTTGATTTCCCATCTGCCCTGTAAACTTTCCCACTGAAGAAGTACATTGCTATATTGCACTTCATGGCTCATGTGTGAAGAAAAGGTACAGAAGCAGATAATTGTATTTCTTTCAAAAGCAACACTCACTGCTTTCAGCATATAAACCACTTATTTTACCACCAATAGATTCACACTCAGATCATATACAAACGTTTGTTTCCAAACAGAGGCAGTTACTCAACATTTTGCCAGAGGGACTATGAACATACCCTTAACCTAGTACAAGTCCGTATAAATTATTATCAATTAAACATGCACACTCCATAAAATGTCCCAAACTCACAGCAGCTTCAGTCCCAAATCAGGTCAGTGATTTTTGCACAGTAATCCAACCAATCCTCAATCTTTTCACAAAAAGATTACTTTCTTTTTAAAGCAGGACAAAATTCAAAGCATCTTCTACACTAAATACATGCATGCATGCACTTTTCAAATCCCTCACTGCAGATTCTCCAGCAAGTTCCGCTGAAATGAAAATCTCGGTATCTACAAGCAGGTACAACACTCCTCACCATAACCACATAACTACTGCTCAGATAAACAATGCAAATTAACTAAGACACAGGTATTCTAATCAATTACCTGACATAAATAGCTGCAAGTGATCCGCCCCGAGCACATGAACTGTTCGGCAACACTGACACCAAGTGACAGAACTCAGGAAAACACAAACCACAACGACCCCCATGTTACAATGTTACAGCTTTTACCCTCATGCTGTGGAAGAGGTAAAGTCTTATTTTATCATCAAGAGAAGAAAATTAGTGAATAACCATAACAAGAGCTGATAATTTCACATAAGCTATGTATAAGTGATAGAATATCCAACATTAAACACGTGTTAATTAAATTTAACTTTGATCTTTGAAACACAAGTCAAAGACCATGCGCACTTCGAAGTTTGATGCATATTAACCTCACAATCCATTTATAAGGAAGAAAAAATTAATGGTTTGTATGCACAGAAAGTATTGGATTCCATTAACTTAGGTGAATTTGGTTAATTTTTCAAGTAAAAGATTGCAAATAGTACTTTCTATAAGCTTCCATTTGGAAAATTACGTGTTAATGCAGCTTTCAATGTCTGCTAAGTCTCACTTACTTGTTTTGCCTGTGCTTCTCTCTGCTGAAAAGCCAAAACCCAGGCAGTCCAGCATCATATGCATTAAGCAGACTTGGTCCCCCCTCTTGCTGCCTTACCTGACCCTGCTCAAAGCACAAAACCCAACTGACAGAACAGTAACTCCACAAGCACAGAAGTTTTACCATCCACCCTGTTAATGTCCAGCATTCTGTCTTCTTACAAGCTTCCATGGCCTTACCTGCTGACGTTTGTATGCCAAGTAATCAAGATTTTCCAGATCTTTTTGAAATTTTTGGTAGGTTTTCTGTAGATCAGATTTACTGGATACATTTCTTAAAGATTCAAATGTTCTTTGAAACTGTGAGGGAAAATACAAAAACAAAGCCAACAAAAAATTATCATTGATACAGTTGCTGTGTTTCATTCTGTATTACAATTACTTTCTACTAAATGCTAAGGCTATTGAGCTTAGTCACCTCTCACCTCCCAATTTTCCTGCAGTTTTGTTTTGAAACCAATGTCAGAATTCAAAGCATTGTACATATGCCCTCCTCAATTAAATTAAGGCCTCTAATTTCATAGGTCAGACTAAACACAAACAATCGATTTCTAGAGGTGAGTTCTTTTTCTATGCCAAGTTCCAGGAAGTAAGGAATTCACACAGATTTAAATACTTTCTTTTCAACTAAGAAAAGTGTATGCAACTTTGTACAGGCCATGAACTCATTCTATCAAGCATAACAGTAGAACTTAGAAATCACAGGGTGCTTCTTATCAAGTTAATTTACTTAAGAGTAATTTAAGACTGGATAATCACCTTGGGCAACATGCCCACATTCTGCATGAAAACTGTGACAACTCCAATTATACCTCATTATAGACCTTACTTTTATATTTAAAATTTCTTTCATGCATACACTGTTACTGAAAATAGGACTGGTATTTTCAGAGATGTGCAACGCCAGCCCAGCTGTAAGAACTGTAACAGAAAGGTTAAGGCTTGTGTCAGAGGAGAACTGGAGGTCCAGCTTCCTTGCTACCTTCAGGAAATCATGAGCCTTCTCCTTTGACTTGCTGTTTTCCCAGCTGTAAATACCCTTCTTCATTTCATGTGACAGCTGCCCAGCTGCAAGTAGCTCAGTAATATTTTGTTATCACTGTGATTACCATCAGAAGCAAGTCTACAAACACATATTTACACTGATACAATCAGAAAGAACTACACACTTGTAAATCCTTCCAAAATCTTGACCGAGCTTGCAGTTCCAGGGCCAGTAGGTGAAGCTCACATGTGGTACCAGTGCCCACGGAATGAGGCAATGGACTGCTTTCCAGTCAGTTCTGGAAAACCAAGCACTTCTCTATAACTACAGCCCACATTTCCTCTATACTTTTGCTTAAACTACAGCCACTGAATTGGAATAATGAACCACAGGAGTAGAAGGAAAAAAAAAAAAGAAAAGAAAACAAAGCCAAACCTCCCCTCATCTTCTGTCCCTCTTTAAGAAGCAGACAATGTAATTGACAGCCAATGCTGATCATGGATGTGGAGTGCTCCAGAGCCCCTCATCCCTGAGCAGGTGACTCAGCTCAAGCCCAAGCTGTACCTGATGCTGAACAGTCCCCAGGTACTTCTCCTTGGCAATAATAAGCAGCTGCAATGGATTTCCACTGACAATTCACAACAAGTTGCCTGGAACCTTCAGGCAAGTTAGCACATCTTGCTTGCCACTCTGCAGCCTTTATTTCAGCCTCACTGCTCTCATAACCAAAAGCCAAGTTAAGGCAGTGTTTTCATCTATTTGTAATTATCTTACTCTACCTCATTCAGCACTACTAGAGGTTAACTGGAGACTTTCTAGCTGCATTTAAAGCATTTCCTACTAAAAGGTAAAATAAAACTTTCTCACCCAAAGTATATGTTCCTGAATTCTGTACCGACATGGCTGACAGAACACACATGCTAAGACAAAACTGCAATACTCTCTATTCTTTTCTGTTTGACTTCATTATCTTCCAATTTTTGCATGATTTGTTGTTTTCAGATTTTATCTCTGCTTCAGAGAAAGCAGAAGCATCTGCTGATGCTGAAAGCCTTGCATTTGCAATGTTTGCTTTTATCAATTCCCACTCCTGGCTAACCCCTTAGCTGGAAGCAACTTAACTGCAATATTTGCAAACAAGATCTGAGTTCAGTTTAAGGTGACCAAAAGCACTCCATAGTCCTTGCCTTTTTTCAAGTGTGTAAGAAACTGCTCATAATGTCTCTGGCAAGTTCATCACACACCTTCTGCTTCAAACCATCACATATTTCCCCAGAACTTAGCCCAAAGCTGCTGCACTCTGTTGTGGGATAGAATAATACAGGGATAAGGTCTCCAGTGATTCCTAAACTTATTAAATAAACATAAGGTATAGCCTCTTCTTGAGGTGTCTTTTTTTTTTTAGATAACCATCATCATGTCAGACTACAATACAGTTGTAGAATCACCATCATCTCTTTTAAGGATGTACTTAATCCCACAGCTTCAGTTCTTCATTAACAGAAGCTCTGCTAGCAAGATCACTCACTTCCATATGTCCTGCAGCAACCTAAACATTAATAATACATTTGGCTCTCTGCAAAGAGATATAAGAAGCAGCATGAGAGCATGAGCAAATAAAAAACAAATGTATAACTGTAAGGGCAACATGCTTCAATAAAATTGATGGATAACTGTCAGAACATCCACATCCATCTTTAGATGGAAGGGAGAAACACTTTTTAAAAATTTAACTCAAAAGTAAACAAAAAACCAACCAAGCAATTTTAAGAAAACATAGATATGCTCTTTCCACTGTCATCAGCAGGAAATCAGAAAACTGTGCCTTGGATATACAAGGTTATCAGCACATACATTAAACTTAAAACTACATCTGGATCTTTCTGCATCATATTTTTATCAGTGTGAACCAGCAGTTAGGGGTGAGTGGTAAAAAAATCTCTTATCTCTCCTGTCTAGAGGTGAAAAGAAATATTAGAATTCCTGACTTTTTTTCCTCTTGCTAATAACCAAATATAAATATTCATAAGAGAGCCACAGAAGCTGTTTCCTGCCTGTTACATTTTCAAAGTGCTTTGAACAGTCTCTGGAAGCTGAGAAGTAGCATTCCTTTACAGCTTTTGCTCTTGGTGGCACTACTAGGACTAATTTTCCCTCTGTGATAAAATTTTATGTCTGTGATTTTATCAGAGCTGCTTCTGTTCGTCAAGTTCACAGATGATTTCACAGCACAACTGTGATAACATAGACAACTTCATTCCTTAAAGAGAAGAGCATCATTTTATATTCATTAATATCTCAGCATTCCTGCCACAGGAAACCCCAAACCTACCAAATGCAGAACCAGAGCCCAGCACCCCTGTGATGCAGGGCGGATAACACAGAAGCCCAATGTCCTGAGCAGGCACCATCAATGCATGGCTGAATGAAGGCTCTGTGTTCATTGACTGGAACCCAACACACAGTGAATGCTTCAACTAAGTAAAGCAACTCTCACTGTCCCATTTTAGGTATCACAAAGCAACAAATGTCATCAGAACTCTGAAAGTGATGAGGATCACAAATGTGGACGGGCCAGAAGAATGTTACAACATGGCCCTCTTGGAAGTATGATGCTCCTGATTAAAGTCCTGCAGCCTCCTCTCAGATAATGACTGTGATTTATCCAATTATTAAGTGTGACTGTAAGCATCACGACTGAAAGTCCTATGGTCTCACATCTTATACACTGCAATGTCGAAGATGAGGTGAGCTCTGACTGAAGTTTCTCCTGCAGTAAAGCGGATTAACAGCTGAGAATCCTCTGCTGTCTTTATGAGCTCCTGATGTAGTATTTTTGATGGTTTTCTCCACTATCCTTCTACCCACATTCAGGAGCCTTACAACTTCTCCTCTGCTGTCAATGAGGTAATGAGATCAAAGGAAACAGGCTGAGACAGAGGGGCTGCACATTTCAAAATGAAATCATATTAAACTAACTAATCATACTGAAGTTTTGATACTGCTTAAGCCAAAATTTACTACATTTTATCTTCACCATGAGCCATGAAAATTAATGGCTTACCAGCTAAACAGGAGGCCAGGACACAGAATTATGAGATTATAAACATGCATGAGATTATATGAGATTATAAAGTGCAAAGTGCTTCATTGCTTGTAATTCAGAAATGTGAGAAGCGACATCATTAAATACAGAGTACAAAGCCACATTCCTGGTAACCATCTTACAATCTCCATATAAAGGAAGAGGGATGGGGGCAGCAGATCCTGCTTCCCCAGTATGTGCATGATGCTATTGCACATACCTTTCATGTCACTTGCCTCAGAGTCTAGCTTTATAAAGATGATGCAAGGGCCTGCTGCACTTCCTTTACATAGTTTCCTTCTACACAGCTGGTTTAGATTTAGGGCCAGTGGTGCCAAAAGCCACTCTGTTATTCATGAATTAGGAGAAATGGCTCCTTTTTGTTCATCTGGACCTGCACAAGTCAAAAGAGTATTTGTATTTCAGAGTATCAATATTACCATCTTCCACTGCACAGGGCAGTACAGTAGCACTGAACTATTTCTTCCACTGGTAAAATAGTTCTCTTTATTTTCATATGGATTAATATGAATTGAATTAAGGGCAAGAATCAAATTTTACTTCCATTTTGACATAAGGATGTCAAAATGTCTGTCCATTGAAAAAATATACCTTCCTCTTTTGATAAGGTAGTGGTTCTTTAAAAGACTAAATTATAACTAAATGTACTATTTAAATTACGCAGAAATATGGTTGGAAGAAAACCACTCACAACCTCTCTTATATTCCAATTACTGAACACACATACTTATGAGAAAAAAGCTGCTCTTCTCCTATTTTGCTGTAATGGAATGGGCAATGTGCCTCCTTTAGAGAGGTCTACGGAAAGCAGCTCACAGCTTTTTCCCTTCAGAAAATATCAGATGATTTTGCTCTCATTTTAAGAAGGTTTGAAGATATACACTCTGATAATAAAGCAGATATTGTTTGTTTTGCATGCATTTCCTCATTTCTGCCTCTCAAAGCACAAATGAGTTATAAAATACATTTCTCTAGATCAGAATGATCTCTGCATGCTTGAATTGTTGAATTGTTGACAAGCCATTCTACATTACACCAACTTTGTTGCTTACTATGCTACCAATAAATAACGTGCCAGGAGAAGATAATTTCCCAAGATTATTTTCCCAGCCTAGAATTTGCCTTCCCATATTAGCACTCTTGAGAGGGAAATTTCAGAACATCACTTCCATATTATTCTAAGCCAGCACTAGCTGTGGTGAGTGTGTGCTGCTGCAGAGGCCAAACACAGCAACAGACACTCCCAAGGGAAGCCTCCAGCAATGCTCTTTCCCTGACAGGGTCAAAGAGAGTCGCCTGCAATGGAGTGCTGGTCACTGACTGCAGCATGCAGGCACCTGCACAGTCCAAAAAATTATTTCAAACAGGCCCCTGCTTTTCTAATATTCCACCTTCTAACTTCATCACCAGACACAATGTGACACTTCTCACACTCACCTGTACCTCTGACGACTTCAAGCATTGTATTAACCTGTGCTTCAAACCACCTTTGTTACAGATCTCTCCAAGCTTTATGTTTACAACTTAACATTCCAGTCAGACATTATCATCCGACAGCTTGACAATTATTTATTTTTACATGTTACAAAGGAGCAGTCAAGAGGCTCCTATATCAAGCACAGAAGTGGATCCAGATTCCTGCTGCACTCAAAAGGATGCTCACTTCGAAAAAGCCAGCTCCTAAAAGCAATTCTTTGGAAGCTGCTTTTCCTCTGTTATTTACTGCACTTCACAGACTGCCATGGAATTTGCAGAGTGTGATGGTAAACACTGTAGCCCTGATTCCACACAACTGCATCCCACATACGAGACAAACCTCTGATGGGTAGCAGGAATCTCTGTTTGATGAGAAAATAAATAGGAGTATGAACCAAAGGAGAAGCCAAATCTTCTCTCAAAGACTCCTGTCACCTTCTTAATACTCCTTATGCCCCAGAAGTTCCCCTGCCATGAGACTGACACATGCTCAACAAAGGAAGGTGGCAAGAAGTTAGAATTTAATCTGGCTACTGCTGTAAAAAACAAGATTTCTATAAACACATTAAGGAACAAATGGAGAGCTAAGGACAATCTCTATCCTTTACTGGATGCAGGGGGAAACAGAGTGACAAACAAACAGGAAAAGTCTGAGGTACTTCTCTGGCTTAGTCTTCAGCAGCAGGACCAATTGTTTTCCAGGTACCCAACCCCTGAAGCTGAGCACAGGGATGGGGAGCAGAAGGAATCCCCCTCAATCCAAAATGAAATGTAGAGTGACCGGCTACATCATCTAAGACTCGCAAAGTCCACGTGCCAGAGGATCTACTGGAGGGTAGGAAGGTTCCACACAGGGATCTGGATCAATTAAGCACAGTTCTGGGAGCTGAACCAAACCCCTAAACCTGAAGCACGGCAGCCCAAGATGACTTTCCTCTTTTATCCCATGTAACCCTACCGAGTTTGTGCTCAGAACGTTTTTAATACTGATGAATACTCTGCAGGAAAGGGAGGAACAGACAGCACTTCGCTCACAGGGCCCAACTTCACAAGTTGCTTATCTCTAGCCATTCCCTTTTTTTTTTTCTCTGGCAAGAATTTTAAATAACTCTAAGCAAGCATTTTGTAAAGATCACGCTGTGTGAGGCATTCACGAAAAATATGAAGACTTGCACAAGAAATCTACAAGCATGACATGAAGGAGAAAAAGGCAGATAAACCATGTTTGCTCAGCATGGTCTGAAACCGATTAGAGAAAGATAGACTGCCAATGCTCTTTGAATGAAATTCTCCAAACTTGTTACTTTCCTGCTGTTCTCTTCTGATCAATAAATTTAAGCAATTCCATTAGTCTGTTAATTCACTTAATTAAATAATATCGAGCATTACTAACTATAATGGATAAGCTGCTAACACAGCTCTGAATCAGAGAGTGCAATACACAAGACAGCCCTTTGTCTGACCACATTTTTCGGAACTCAGTTGCTTCTTTAGAGACTTTAAACTCTTTAAGCATGGTAACTCAAGACAGAGATAGGCTTTCCTTCTATAAGTAACTTTTTTTTTTATACAGGGAAGAGTTTAAATAAATACCTTTCTTTTTGGTGTGATGTACTTTATTTTTTCAATGAGCTCTAAAAGGATCTTCCTGTTTGCACTACGCCCTCAGAGTCTTACGGGATTGTGAATTCCACAAGTGGCCAGAAGTGTTCTGTGCCAGAATGTGATCAGTCACTGAGAGTTTGTACTGGCATCTAGTAAGCATTATTTACACACACATTAATTCACCCTTTGCTTGGTGAAGATCTGATGGAATTCATTAAACAGCCAAAATTCTCTCTACTTTATTAGCAAAACTTCTAAAAAAGCTAATTTCCTGTTCACAAAGCTAGATTTTTGAACATTTGGTTTGAAATTCCTCCCAGGATTATCAAATCCTTTCAAACTCACTTATTTATTATTTCTAGTTTTGAAGTGTCACATTTGAGTATTTTTGTGACCAAATATATTCAGTGTTTTCAGCATTACACACTGTTTAATATGAAGACTTTATTACCCAAAATTCAAAAACCCTCCTAAGTCTAAGCAAAATGTACAGAAAACAATTCTGTTAGAGACTACATAAACTGGAAGGAGACAGCTGAGGCTCATCCATTTTTCCTAGCTATACATCAACAGGCAGATGTGGCAGGTAACAGTATATGAGGCTTTCTATGACAGCCAGTCACACTGTCTTTGTTTTCTTTCTGTTTTTATTCCCAGGTTACTGAGGAAATTAAAGTTAAATGATCCAGAGTGCATTCTGTCATTGAAAAAGGTATAGTTTTAAATGTCAGTGTTAGAATTAACTAATTTTGTGAGTGATCAAAACTAAAAACTTTCAGCACTCTTTGATAAATGGGTTTGAAAAATATTAGATTTTTAAATAGTAATTGCCCATTAAATATTTTCATATTGAGCAAGATCTCACTAATATTGTACAGAGTTCTTTGATGATGCTGAACCAACTTGTTTCATTTTATACATGCAAATAAAGAAAAGGTCCTTGATTAGAATTTCTATGTCTTTTATTCTACTATTACTTTTTTTAAAATTTTTCAAATAAATTTTGGCTTAGTCCTTTCTAATGTCTTCATTCTACCTCATGAAGAATTCTACTCATGAAAATTATAGTGCTCAGAGACATGGAAATAAAGAGCAATGAAATTTCCCATCTCTTAAATGATGACAGCTGTAACACCCGTGTCTGAAGAACAGGGTAATATAGTAGAAGTATTAAGGTTTTAGAACAAGTGCAAAGATAAATGGCTAAAGAATTTTAAGGAGTTGATTTTCAAGGCATATGAACTTGCAAAACCCAAGAATATCAGAGCTGATACAACAAAGACAAGGTCTACTTTGATACTGTGTGAATACAATGCCTTTTGTTGGGAGCAAGTCCATGTTGAAGAAAAATCGAATTCTTAAGGGAGTTTTAAAGTATAATGATTTCAGTTAAACACCTAGAATAGAGCCAAGTTGAAATGCATTAAAATATTTAATTGCATTTAAATCTGGCTCAGTTAGCTGTGACCAAAAGTTGTTAGAAACTGAGGGATGTTCAATAGCATATGTTAAAATTACATTAAGTCAATTTCCTAATTAGATGTAAACATAAAAAGACACCATTACAGCTAATACCACTGTTGGCAAGTTCAACAGCCAGAGCAGAGATTAAATAGATATGCAAAATGTAACACTCTCCTCTAGTAACTGGGGTGAGTCTTTTTGCACAGACATTAGTGAGAGTGTTATACCACACTAATTTATTCTAAGGGTTCATTTACAATTTCAGTTCTTCCTCCTATTAAGAGGAAATATGGAAGAAGATGACAATTTAATGGCACCATGCAGTGCTGGGGTTTTTCCTGGATGATAAGCTGCATTCTTTCACCATTTTCAGTTATTTTTTGTTTTCATTTTCAGATGAAAAACATGAAGTGAATTAGAGAGCTATTTAGAAATACTGAAACTCTAGTAAGGAAAAACATCTAATTTTAGTTCTCTTATGTAAAACATACTCATACTCAATCTCAGAAGAGAGCATCTAGGATTATGAAAATAAACATTAAAAATGTAATAGATTACCATGAAAAAATCATAATTTAAGAACATTTTCCACAAACAGTATAAAATACATATGCCATTCCTATTACAGCTGACAAATTTAAACATACAAAACAACACAGAAGCTTCTTCAAGTCAGTGTTAATTTAGCCCATGCATCTCTAGCAGCTGTCAGCGGCAGATCTTTCAAGCCCAGTACTGAAACCCACACAACATTGTTTTATTATGAAATACTTTTCCTACTCTGATTTGGAGACAAATTTTCATTCTCTCATCCTCACCAAATTCAACTTATTTCAAGACCGTCATCTAAGCCACTGTGTTCTCTCGTGCCATAAGGCACAATGAGAGGTGGCAGTGGTTATTCACCTCTGCCCTGAAATATTAAGAAGTCAACAGAAATTTGTGGTTTTATCAGTCTCTTACAAATTACTGAAAGTATTAGTGGAAAAAAGGAACCAAAGCCAGATCAAATATGCTGAGCTGCAAGTAGGTGAAGTTTTTTTGGTCCATTTACAAATCTCATCTAGAATTGACATTTGCCCCAGCTGCCCAGGCGTTATGTGCACAAGACCTGCAAGGCTCAAGTACAGAAAGAGATTTCCATGCCCGGAGAGCCCTGAGCAGACAGACCTGTGGCTACCAGGAGCCTGAGGTGAGCAGAGCGTTACTCACCACAGTCAGGTGCTGCAGCAGATAGGCCACGTCCAGCATGTCAGCCAGAACGAGGAGCCTGGTGACAGCGGCCAGCAGGGAGCGAGCGGCCGGCACAACAGCCTGCCTCCTGGGCAGGGAGCAGGGATCGCTGGTGAACGCCTCTGCCGACACCTGCAAGGCCTGACCTGCAAAAGGAGACAAACTGCCTTAGGCTGGATCACAGCACCCAGAGGAAAGGAAGTCATTGGCGTTCCGTCGGTTATTTGGCAAGTCACAGATATTGCCAATAAATTTGGTTCTGTTTCTTGCCCTAATGCCTTGAAATGAAGGTCAATTATTACAGATCATGCAGGCTAATGTTCCACATCTTCCATGATGATGTTCCCTTTCTCTCCTATAGCATCATTTAATTCTGAAATAATTCCCTTGGCCTTCACACTATTACTCTTAACTGTAAACTTTCCTAGTCACTACTTGTTATATTGCTGTGTACTTTGGTGTCCTTGCTATTAAATAATTCCTGGTCATAGAAGGGAATCAAATGTTGCTGTTCTCATTACAAATGTAAGTTAATGGAATGAAAACCTCATACACTCAAACATCTGACTGACATAAAGTGAATTTGTGCCATGGAGCTAATGACTGCCAGCAGACAACAATATACTGCTCTCCAATACAAGTGTGGTAAATGAAATTCAACAATATGGACAACAGTGACAAACATGACAAATACCTGAAGGGAGGTGAAAAGGAGATGGAGCTAGACTGTGCATGGTGCCAGCAACAGGGGGAGATGCAATGGGCACAAACTGACCCACATGAGATTCCATGTAAGCATCAGAAAATGTTTTTTCACTGCAAGAGTGACTCAGCAGTGGCACAGGTCAACCAGGCAGCCTGTGGAGTCTCCATCCTGGGAGATGTTAAAAACCTGACTGGACATGGTCCTGGGCAGGCTGCGGGCCCGGTCTGACCTAGGGCATTGGACCAGATGACTCTCAGAGGTCCCTTCCACTCCCCAACATTCTGCAATTATGTGAGCAAACACAAGTCAGAAGGGTCTGAATACGACCAAACCCTTAGAAATCAGCGTGACATAAGCTGGGACGGCCAGATGAACACAAAAAATCATAACCCTAAAACAGAGCCATGAGATGCAGGCTAGACAGATAGGAGCTACAGTACAAACAGCAGAAAATGACAGCTCCAACAACAACAACATGACGTTGAATCTTTCTTAAATTGCAGTAGACAGTATGACAATCTGATGCAATTTATTCTATCTTTTATCTTAATTCCCATCAAGTGGATATTCTTCCATAATTACATTTGTCACAAACAATGAAACACAAAAAATGTCCTTTTAGTGGCACAAATAGGAATTCAGGCAGACAGCAGCATTCATAGTATTTCAATTCTTTTAGACAATCAAACAAAAAGTAATTCAAAGAACCAAAGCCAGGCTCTATCATAACTGCACAATTACTGTCAGGCAGATATTTCCAAGACTCTGTTCAACACACCCAGATAAGATGACTCCCAAAGGAAACGTTGCTCTACCATCAGATGATCAGCTACTGACAGCTACTGCTGTGTCAAACGACTGTTACTTACATGTGTCTACAAAAATCTGCTCAGGCACAGGGAAATGTAAAAACACTGTTCAGGCACAGGTAATTTTTCAAAAAGTTAGAGGATTCACACACTTTATCCAGCATCAAAAATATCCAAAAACTTACATGAAAATTCCTTTAAAAACAAATGAGCTGTGAGCCTGTTGGCAATTAGCTGACAGCTCGTGCCAGGCTGTGTCTGTACAGACTGCAACAACGCCACCACCCGCAGGCAGTGAGCGCCCTCTGAGGCAGTGCTCAGCATCACACTGCCAACAGCCAAGTGCTCTTCACTGGCTTAGGAGAGATCAACAAAATTATCCTTTCTTCTTTTGTTTCTTTAAATAGATTTTCTTTCTCCTTTTGAAATCCCATCCAAGTATCACATTTTTCTCTCTTCTATTTGTATTTACAACTGGCTTTCTCATTTCATTTTTTAATTTTAACTGCAGCAGTATGAAATGCACATGGAATGCAGTGAATTTTATGCCATTCTTGTGTCCTCCCACAAGGAGGTACTGCTGCCAAGAAAGTCCTGTCACCCACTCCTGAACTGCACTGTTAGAGGCTGATGGTTTTACAGTTCCAGAGAAACACAGTTGACAATGGGAGCTCATTTACTAATGGGGAGGACAGACATACCAAAGTTAGTAGAAAGAATTTCCAACATTTCAGTCCCAAACTTGAGAGAACAGAAATACAAACAAACAAGAAAAACCCACAATGGTTTATAATACAGAATCCTAGAATGCTTTGGGTTGGAAAGGACCTCAAAGATCATCTAGTTCCAACTCCCTTGCCACAGGCAGGGACACTTTCCACTAGCTTAGGTTGCTGCAAGCCCCATCCAGCCTGCCCTTGGACACTTGGAGGGATGGGGCAGCCACAGCTTCTCTGGGCAACCTGTGCCAGCGCCTTAGCATTTTCATAGCGAGGAATTTCTTCCTAGTATCTAATCTATAACGCCCTCTGTCAGTTTAAAGCCTTTCCCACTTGCAGAAAGTCCTTCTCCAGATCTCTTGTAGGTCCCCCTTGGGTTCTGAGAGGCTCCAATAATGTCTCCCTAGAGCCTTTACTGAACAAGCCCAGCTCTCTTAAGAGGAGAGGTGCTCAGTTTCACTGAGCATCTTTGCAGCCTCCTCTGGACTGGCTCCAACAGGTCCATGTCCTTCTAATGTTGAGGGCCCCAGAGCTGAATACAGTATTCCACATGAGGTCTCAGCAATAACAGAACACTTATTAGCTCTTACTTACACTAGTACGTGCAGCTTCAAATTCTGCAGGTATGAACTAACACATTAAGCAGAATATGTACCAGAGGAGGCTAGGCCTCAAGGTTACATTACAGCACAGAACAACCTACCCTTTCTAAAAACACAAGATTAAACAATACAAGTCACCAGTACAATCACCTCACCACCTATTCTGTTCCTACAAATACCATCTCCATCTGCTATAGAAAATACAAGGATTCTGCTTCAGCCAGCCAGCTGAAGTGACACTATCAGTGTCAGGGCAAAGCAGATCAATACCTCCTGCATGTTCCTAATATACATAACTGAGATTCTCACAATAGCTTTCTGAAGCTGTTACAGGACATTTCTCTCCTGCCACACAGTCTCTTGTCCCACTCAGATACCACTGGATTCTGTTGCATAGCAACTATTTCACCACTATTTCAGTGCATATCAGGAAGTTCCACTTCCACATCTCATCCAGCTCTTCCTAATGTGTAATCAGAGCCACCACACATCCCCATCATGCCTTACACCCACCTCTTCATTCTCCCTTTCCCACTCAGGGGCACCTGACCCAGTGATGCTGATGTCAAAAGCTATTCTGCAGGGGATCTGTTCTTGGTTTGATGAAAGGAGTGTACAGCACAGATTATTTTAAGCCATTTAAGTTCTGCCTGTCAGAATAGAAGTCCCGTAGATGCAGAATACACACACGTACCTCTTCACGTAGGATGAGAAAGTTAAGTTGACTTTTAAAATGAAAGGAGAGACAAACAAGAACACAGTATAATACAAAAGACCCCTACACCCTTCTTTCAGTAAATGCCCTTTGAAGTAAGCTCTCCATTTCTTGCCAGTGAATGGTAGTGTCTTCCACTCAAACCTTGCCATCAAACTCTTGCCTCCCCTGTTTAATATCAAAAGACATTAAATATGGCCATTCAAAACATCAAAGTATTTGTTGGAATTCCTTTTAAAGAGTAACTTAAGGCTCGAAATATAACTCCAGCAAGTAACTTGCTTTCAATTCACTGCTCCCTGTGATGACAGGTTTATCTGGGAACACACTTGAGCGTGATAACAGCTAAACACAAGAAACACTGACACTGCAATAGATAGAAACAAGGCAGACAACAACTGTTGTGTTTCTGACTATATATAGTCAGTCAGCAATGGCAGTAAATACCAAACATTTCAGTTATGCCCCTGCAACTGTTTGAGAACTGTAAGCCATCATACCTTCACATAAATGCAGAAACTCATCATCCTAAGGAAAACGCTAGACTTTAATTCAGATTTCTATAGCAATATTTCACCACATGAACAGCATCACTGCTTTGCCTTAAAACTGATTAAATCTCAGAATCAGGACATGAATTTGAGACTGATATTTAGTGTCAGAAGCATTCAGGGTTGAACAATGCTCCTTACACTCTTTGCATAGGGATTAGGTATTCCACAGAACATTGAATTAGAAGACAATCTCTTGAAATGCTGCATGCACATGAAATCTCCCAGTGAGAGTTTTTCAATACACTTACTTTGGGGTTTATTACACTATTTTAGAATAAAACTGTGGACATAAGTAGCCTCTAGCAAAGCTTCACCAAATCAGATCAACAGGAAATCATGGCAGTTCTTCAGTTACTAGGCCAGTGGATTTCTGAATGATGCATACAGTTCACCACCCACACACCTTCTTGCTGACCCATTTATCAGAGTTCCAGAAGAAGATATTGTCAAGATGTGGATAGGCCATAAAAAGTACTTTCTAGAGAGGAAACAAAGAAAAATGCAGAGAACCTCTATTAAAATTATTGGCTCCGAGCCTATAAATCTTTGGTAAAACTTTGTAGATGTCAAAGGAAGCAGACACTGTATTTATCCAGGTAACCTGTCTGTCATCCACTATAGTAACACCCTCCTTCAGAGGTCATTAACAGAATTCAGCTGAATTTGAGACTCCAAAATCTCATCTATTGACAGTGCCAAGAGCAAGCTGTAGTCAGCGAAGCCATATCCATGCTGTGATTTCTGAAGGCCTTGAATTACACACCGATGAATTAAATACAACAAACATTACCCCCACTCTTCATTTTTATCCCATTCATTTTCTCCTTTATTCTCCAAAGCATTATTGTGAACAGGATTCTCAGAAGCAGATTCAAAAGTCTATCACTTTAAAACGAGCCCCAAATTAATGAGCTCCAAAAGGAATGAAGGAGCATTTTCACACTGGCAATTGACATTCAGAAGGAATAAGTGTTTAATGCTCCTGTTGCATCCCCAACTGAACAAGTTCAGCACACGACACAAGGTAAAACACAAGAGGAGGTGAGACAGCATTTATTCTTTCCAGTTTTCAATGTGCAAATCTAAGTTTGGCTGATGTGACTGAAATTATCTAAAGCATTTCTTCAAAATTCCATTATCCAGGAAATACAAGCTGTAGCCATGTGCAAAACTTCGTAATTAATTTAGGATTGTATTAATAAAAGTACCTGCCTGCCACCCCAGAAAATTAAATACTGTATGCTATTACACGCATGGCAGGTGACTGCATGCAACCGTGGCCAATGACCCATGTCCCTTAAAGAGCTCGAAGTAAATAACCTGAGACACTTACCAGCAGCAGAATGGGACCTGAATAGCAGGCAATAAAATCACATATGATGCGGCGTACCGCAAATTAAAAATAGCACACAGCTTCAAAGGTTAAAAATATCGGCAAAATTAAGAAACTGCTACCTTTTTTACAATTGTTTCAACAATTTCTTAAAACTAACCTGTGCAGTTTGGCAAGTTCTTGAAAGGAGATGGGCTGCAAGCACTCACTTCATCATTGCATTATGATGGGTGATAACACGGACTTAACTTTCTTTTAAAATGTATGAGGTGTATATAATCTACTTTATGTTTTATTTATTTTTGTAGTTACCTCTGGTCTTGGCTGAGAATCAATAAGTAATAAAAAATATTTCACATTTTCAATTTCTCTATGTATAAAAATCAATATAAAACTATGTATTTCATTCTTACCTTGTGTTATCAGCCTGTAATGGATGGGCTAACATTTTAAGAGTACTCCAAAATGAATGATTTGGCAAGACCTCAGCTGTTCAGTGTGACAGATAACAGTGATACTTGCTGGTCATAACACTTTTAATCACAAAGGACCTTAAGGTATCTCAGACTCCATATGCATAGATCAAACTCTAAACCACAGCCATCTCTAGATTCAGAGGGAGCCAAAAGCAAGTCATCACTGCCCTGAACAGCAGCAGAGACTCAGAAACCACCCCAGCTGCACATGCAAGATGAACAAATAAAATTAATTTAAATTTAAAGAAAAACCTCATTAAGTTCCATCTTTAGTAAAGGCAGGATGATATAATTAAAACATACATGAACTTTAACTTGTGATTTCTGCAGCAACACTTTTAGGACATTGGTCATGTGACTCATGGCCTTCGTGCTCACCCAAATATTCACAGTTTCCATGGAGAACAGTAAAACTCAAGAAAACAACAGAGTCTGAAAGAAAATGGCTACAACATTCTCTGCAGATCACAAAAACTAGCCTAGTTCTGGGAATCAAAATTGAGAGATTAAAAAAAAATTGATTCAAAATTGAGAGACTAAGTCAGGAGGACACAGAATATGACACAACTCACCTGAGAGGAGCCGCTCTATCAGGAAGGGGTGACTCTTATGGTAGGTTAAAGGATCCATCTTCCTCCTACTCTCAAAACATACCTCCACACTGGACTATTATACCATCCCAAATGAAATCCTTACTAACGCACAAAAGAGGGAAGATTTAAAAGGCCTTAATTGGAGATTCAGGTAAACAGTTCTTTTGGAGAAGTTAAAATATACATTAACTTTTAGTCATGCTTAACAGCCACTAAAATGATCAAGAGGCATCCTGTCCTCATGAAAAGAAAAAAAAAACAAACCACATTCCAAACAACAAAACTTCCACTGATATATGTATTTTTTCCCAATGGGATCCAGCTTGCACACTTCACCTCCTTATAGGTGGCATCCCAGAATATACAATTAGACAACTCCAAGTTCAGACATTTGCATATCACAACACATTTCCCACGGACATTCCAGCTTCACTTTCACACCAGGCATGGTTAAACCAATTCCTCATGGTGCCTGAATTGTCTGCCATGTACTTACTCTCTTTCCGCACATCAGCAAGAGCCGCATGAAGCTCCTCTTGAAATACAACTGCTTCCTTGGCAATTTTTTCTCCCTTGTCCAACAGGTTCCAAGTGGCTTCTTCCACAGAAGCAAGCAAGACACGAGCTCTTTTGGAACGGCCCTTTTTCTTACTAGAAGGATTCTGTGGACAGTTCACTAAAGTTGTAACCTACATTTAAAAGAAACAAAAGAGACAATAATGGTTTAAGTTCTACAAGCAAATTCATATTGTTATTAAAATAAAAAATATAATTAAGAATAAGCAAAGAGATTCCCTCTGCTTTAGAGACAGACAGGCAAGTTCAGCATAAGTACCAAGAATGGGCAAAAGTATTGAATTCAACCTGATGCAATTTTACTCAATATGTGTCATCTTTGTGTTCCTCCTTCTGTAGGATCAAAGCAAAGTCAACAGAAGTTAACAGGAACGTCACTGTTCTATTAACCATGATGCCAACTCCTGACACTGCTTGTTTTAAAACCTGCTCATAATAAAATAAAAAAATACCAGAGGAGGTTTCAGCAAGGCAGGAATCATGGAACCATTAAGCATCCAAAAGCATCAAGTCCAGCTGCCAAGCTAACATTGCCAAGTGCGCCACTAAACCATGTCCCAAAAAACACCACATCCACGTGCTTTTTGAATACTTCCAAGGAGCGTGACTCCACCGTGTCCCTTCGTGTTCCAGTGCTGGACACTTCTTTCAGGGAAAGAACATTTCTTAACATCCAATCTAAACTTTCCTTGGTGTAACTTGTGGCCACTTCCTCTTCTCCAAGCACACATTACTTGGGAGAAGAGACCAACCCCACCTGGCCACAGCCTCCTGTCAGGGAGTTGTAGAGAGAGAGAGAAGGTATCCCTGAGCCTCCTTTGCTCCAGGCTGAGGCCCCTGAGCTCCCTCAGCTGCTTCTCGTAAGACTTGTGCTCCAGTCTTTTCCCCAGCTCCTCTGCCCTTCCCTGGACAGGCTCCAGCACCTCAATATCCTTCTTGTCATGAGGGGCCCAAAACTGAACACAGGATTCAAGGTGCGGCCTCACCATTGCACAATCACTGCCCTGGTCCTGCTGGCCACACCATTTCTGATACAAGCCAGGCTCCCACCGGCCTTGTTGGCCACCTGGGCACATGCTGGCTCACATTCAGCTGCTATCAGCCAGCACCCACAAGTTCTTTCTCCCCAGAAGTGCTGGGTCTTCCCATACCTCTAGAGCAAGACTTGCAAGATATCCCAGAACGAATACCCAAAATGAGTACAGACACCTTTCAGAATGCTTTCTCTTCTTACCAAAGGGGTATCCCAGTGGCCAGAGGTCAACACCTCCAAATTCTTCAGGGTGCTCTCAACATCAAAATTGTACATCAGTTTCCCCAGAATTTAGATTTACTGCAGCTTAGACCAAATTGTATCTTTACCAATGCACTCCAACACCCATAAAGAACTTGTTTTTATAGACCATCACACTCCACATTCCTCATCATCTGAATACAGCCTCCACAATCCAACAGAATGTTTCTAAAAGACTATTCTCTAAGGCATTGCTTGAGCTGTAACACTAAGGAGAAACTCCAAAAACATTTTTCTGAATTGTTGTACAGATATTTTAAAGCACACCTTATTTTCATGAAGTTCACTGATGCTTTTTAATCCTCCTGCTCCCTCTGCCAGAACACGGGTAGTACAGTGCTACGCGTGCCTTAGCTCACCTTCAGATCTTGTCCATGAATTCATGCACTTGAGTGCTTTCCATGAATCATTACTTCTAAACGTAACTGACAAATATCCTCCGGGTAACATTTCTATAAACACATCTACAAACATAAAAGCCTTGACCCCTGTACCACTCATGCAATCTGGGGGGGGAAAGGACCATCCACTTGACATCAACTGCTTTGGCATGTCACAAGGGAGAGAGCAACGTAAATAACTCTGGCTCAGATTGTTAAAAAAGGCTTGGGTATTTTTCTGACTGTGGCTCAAAGGAAGAAGATGGAATTATTTATTGCACATAAATCAGCCAGCTGGTAGAGAATGCACTGGGAATAAAAATCTTTTTCTTTTATTTTTACGAACCGCCCAATGTCAGTTTTAGAACATTTAAGACAGTTTCAATGACCATATCTTTAAGAATGAGTTACAGATTACAGGCTAATACTTCCAATAAGAAAGGCATAAAACACCATCAAAAATGAGAAGCAGCCCAGAAAATCTATCAAATAAAAGGGTCTTTTTAAATTTTAAGTATTTAATCACTATTTCACTGGAAAACAAAGTACTCTACTTTGCAGATTTTTACTGCAGTTTTTTTAAAAGTAAAATATCTTTCTATGTACTGTTCATTGATACATTGAGGAGGAAAGGAAATAAAACAAATGAAAAAGTATAAAAAAATAATCATTCCTGCAGGTGAAAACTCTTGACTGTAAGACCCTGCATCTTCAGCATCACTGTCAGGAAATATTGGAGGCAGCAGTTGATCTCAAATACTAGTCTAAATTTGTTAGATAGCTCTTTGCTCACTGAGATTATGGAAAACAGAAAAACTACTCTGAATTCTCTAATACAAAACCCCAATGAGGAATGTAAAAACTTTATACAATCCTACCCAGAAAGAGCTGAACCACAGACTAATACAGTGTGCCATTGTCAACAGAGCTCGCTTGTACTGTAGTGGCAGAATACACAGTCACTGGTATCACTATAAGAGAAAAGCAAAGCATTTCCCCATTAATCTTGCTCATGGATTTCCCAGTTATGAACACCTTCTTGCTGCCATGCACAGCAGATCCCCCAGCCTAGCCCTGGTAGGAGCAACACAGCTGTGCTAAAGGCACAAGGAGTTGCTAAGCCATTTCCTAGGCCACGTGCCACCACATTTACAAAGCTGAATCGTGCTGCTGTTGCCCGCTATTGCCATTACTTATTAGGCTGAAGGGGTGGGGTTTCTTGTGGGGTCAGTGTTACACCAAATACTAAGCTTCTAGGAAACTCTGAAGCAGTTTCCCAAAGCTATATTCAGTTACGAGCAGCACTTTGAGACAATCTCTTAATATTGCAGTAGTTCAGGAAGCAATGTCTTGATATCTTGAGTATCAAAATATTTGGTTCACCTTTATTTTAACATAAAAAAGTATTTTTAAGCATCAATCATAAAGCATTCTTTCTTGTTAACAATGTAGTTCAGTGTAACTAGGTGTCAATTCCTATACATTTAAGAAAAACAAGATGTGAACTACGATCTAATGACAATAGCAGGACCCCTGTCCACTGTTTCAAAACCAAAATATTTGTATTATATGCAAATAAACACTGGCTAATCCCACCCAGTGAGCAGAAGGTAAACTCATCACATGTAGAATTAAAACCAACACTGTGTTTTCCCTGTGGTGTGGATGACAGGTGGGAATACATGCCTTTCAAGTTGCCTGTTTTTCATCAGTGATCCAAGGGACTCCAAAATGCAGGGATTTTTCTACACCTTGTGTCACCTGAACCATGCTAACTTTGACAACTACCTTTTTTAATAAGCCAGATGCACTGATTGAGAACTAGTCTGAGAACCCTTCCTTTCACAACTAACATCCTCAAAACACCTGGAATAAAATAAAGGCCACAGACAGAGAGAAACCCCCAGGGCAATTTAGGGACATTGTTTTATTCCAAGGATAGAGAAGTTGCCAATTCAGAGAGGGTTTTACACATAACAGTTGCCATATTATTTTCACAGTTTCATAGTAATCACCACTGCCAATTGCACATTGCAGGGAAGAGAGTCAATTCAGCAAGTGATTTGCAGCTATTTCCACAACTACTTCCTAGTTACTTCCCAGACTGGTTTTGCCTCAATTTTTTCCTGTATTGATGCTGTTAATCTAATGACTGCCCTACCATCTAGCATAACTGGCTAGGGCAGACTTCAGAGAACCTCAAGCACTTCCATTGTTTCTTTCCTGCCACAGCATTACAAGACTATTAAATAAATAAATTACAACAGAAATCTCAAAATAAAGTTAACCTGTGCTCCAAGCAGCAGTTGCTAAAGTGAATCTGTCAAGAACATAATTTCTATCTGTGACTGGTCTGAATCTCTTTCTAATCACAGATTAATTTTCACCTATTACCTTTCCAGCCTTTCAATTACCCTTCATTGAGTATGAGCTTTAATCAGTAGTTTTATATTTTTAACATTTTCCTTTGAAGGATCCACTCAAAACGTAAGCTTTCCTCCCACATGTCTGAAACAAGAAAAGCATTAAGCTTAAGAGAGAGGAAAAGACAGTCAAAATATTCTCTTAGAACCAAAGCGTTTCCAATTTGAAGAGCCTCAAGCTTTTCAAAGGTTGAGAAGAGCTGGGAGGGGAAAAAACACAAAACTTAGATTTGTTTGTTTGTTTGTTTTATTCTGGAACTGCACTTTCTTTGTTTTGTCAGGTTTCTTTGACCCTGCAACACTCAAACCAAAATTTACTTTTCTTTACCTCCTCTAAAAACACCCACAGTGTTGCAGCTGCGTAAGCACAGTCTGACCTACTGGTCTATAAGAAGTTTATTAACTCAGTCTATATTCTTACTACTTTGAAACCAATTTTATAATCCATCCATATATCCTTGACAACTTCCACAAACCACTGACCTGTTAACTGAGGGTTTTTACACCATCAGTCACATCCAGGCAAGAATAAATAAACAAAGGCAGACAAAATGAGAGAGGCAGCTCAGTTAATGGTAGCTGGAAATGAAATCATGATACAAAAGAAAGGAAGGAAGGAAAGAATGAGTAAGGGAGGAAAAGACAAAAAAAATTCAAATATGACAATGAATAATTAATAAAATAAATTGGATTAGTTAGGGAGAGGCAAAGCTTCAAATGGGGGAAATACAACTTTATTTTTAAAGAATTACTTATTTCATGCATTGGAAATCTATTTGCAGTGTATTCTACATTTAAGCATCTCCTAGATAACACTGTGAAAGAGACCAGCTAGAACATGCAGCATTTACTATGGCAGACTGGGTGGCAAAGTTGGAAGTGAGCAAATGAATGACCAAATCTGGAAGGCAGACCCCTGGACAGCTCCTGAGCCACAGTAAAGTGCAAGTGCAGGAGAGCTGTGGGTGTGACTTTCTGAATATCTTTAGTCAGAAGTTCTTCAGCCTTATTCCCTTCCCTCTATGATTATCCAGCTTACATTCTGCAACTCTAAAATACCTGAATTATCAGTGGTTCCAGTAATTTCTCCACTGTAAATGTCTGGATCTGCAGATTCCGAGGATCAATTTTCAGTTTAATGTTTGGCACTTCTGTTGACATTTCACCTGGGTACAAAACAAGAGAAGTGCAATAAGCCAGTATTAACCATGACTACAAGCCTCACTGCCTTCTGTCACAGCCCAGAGACTGCCTATGTGAGTATGAACTTGTTTCATAACATGGTCAGGATTTCAAGAAATACAACTAACTTTTCCAATTCCCCATTTCTAAATTATGAAAAAAATATGCTGATACTTACATAAACTGTAAAATCACAACTTAAAGTACATATAACTCCTTATGTTCACTCACAGATTTCTACATTAACCACATGTTAAAAAAATACATAGAATACCATTAAATAAAAGTCCTCTACAAGCCTAGAAACTATCTTTAAAGCAAAATATTAAATTCCATTGCTGAATTTGTCACAAAACAAAAAGATTAATGCTATGTGCACAATATCTGTATCTTACTCCATGTGCCAAATTACAGGGGTTATAGAATAAGCACCTTAAGAACAAAAAGCATACACAGCACCCCTTAAAATTTCTGGAAATTAACAGCGGAAAAAGGGAAACATTTTGTTATTTTATATCCTGCAGTAACAAATATTTTTTGAGTGTCAAGACAGATTAAGTTGAGAAAGCCTATTACTGAAGTCAATAAGATGGAAGTAAAGCTAAGTAAGGTCTTTAAAGTGAATAAATCATTCATTAGGACTTGATGCAGAATCTATTGATGCGAATTAATAGTTTTCACGAAGTTCACTGGGCCATGGCTCAGGCCATTAGCCTGAAATGTGTGTGTGTCAACAAAGAATTATAACTGCTTTAGTTGGATTGCAACTGATTATTGTCCCAAAATAAAAGACACTTTGAATTTTGCAGTAACTTAACTTCTCATAAAACACAGCTTGGCAAAGCCTTTGTAGCCAATAAAGACTTCAAATACACAAATAATGGATATCTGTCCTTTTTAAGCAAGACTTATTACAACCACTGCTGCTGTATAATAAAGTATAAAGGTACTGCAATTGTGCAGGCTGAAGAGATATATCGTCACCTTCCAGTGAACCCAGCACTGATTTAACACAACACAGTAGGCTTAGGGTCCCGATAGCAAGTGGTGTAGAAATGGATCTGGAGAGTTATCTACATTTCACTTACAAGCAAGGATAATACAAGCAATAATTAAAGAATTAAGGTATAAAGCAATTTAGGGTTTTGCCATTCTTATTAAAGGTTACACAAGTGCCAAGTTTTTCTTCAATTACAAACTACACTAGCGGCAGACCTAAGTTCCCACAAATTCAGCTGCATCCAGCCAGCTGACAGCAGATGGAATTAACCGATTTTTCAGTTTTAATTCGGAGACAAAAGACAAGGAAAAAAGAAACCTGAGATCAGACTGACTAGAAAAAAAAACCACTTTTCCTTCCACAGATGTGAATGGAAAGAGAACTCTAGAAATGTCAAAGCAAATTAACTGCCCATATTTTACACATTTAACGTTTAGATACTTTTAACAAGCACCAAGGAAACAAAATTTGAGACTCCCAAAATTGGACCCGCCAGCGGATCTCCTTCTGTCCAATACTAAGAACTTGCTCTGAACGCCACCAACGCGTCATTCCCACACTTGCTGCGCTCCAGCCCCAAGCGCGCTGCAGTTTCACCGCCGGCCCCCGCCCCACCGCAGCGCCTCCGGCTGCCCTGCGGCGCTGCCAACAGCGGCTCTGGCCGCGCCTAGCGCTGCAGTCTCTGAACACACGGCAAAGAAGCTCCCGCGCTGCTTTTCTTGTGTCCACCCCTTATTCAAAAAGCCTTTTAAGCCAACAAGATGCTGTCCTCCAGCTTCACTGGGATTGCATCAAACCACATCCTTACACACTCTGGAAAAGATAGACCCTTTTCTGCCATCTGTAATTCACTGGTTTTCTAAATCTTTGGCCAATATTTCAATGAATCTCCTTTTTATTCACATTAGGAAAAACGACAAACCTTTATGATGGTGCTGGTTACCAACTCTCATCTTTGATATTTTCAGAAGTCTCCCAAAATACGGGCACTACTTGAAATCCATCACAACAGTTGCAAACAGATGGTATTGACTGTGCTGTGAATTTTTTTCTGGTCAAACATTCATCAGTTACAAGAGGACAGGTAAACTGGAGGGAGATTGCACTTCGTGCTCCTACTGAGCCCTAAAGAAACCACTAGCTGACTCGGGTTATTTTTCTGCAGGTATACTCATGCTTGAACCTTGCAGTAGCTTCCCCACAATTCCTTGACAGAAGGGTGTCAGCACCTGCTTTACTCAAAACAGAGAAATTAAACCTTCTTGCTGCTTGCTCTCCATTCTTACAGCACAATCTCCTCTGCTACACGCTATCTGCAATAATCAGGTCTTTTCTAAATTTTGACAGATAAATATGTAGTTGTAATTAAAGTCAATTCCTGTTACTAGAGGACCACTGTGCTCCAGAATCCCACCACAGAGCACTGTCAAACTTGGGAAGTATTACAAATCCAACACCATTTTTGCAGGTCAGAAAAATGTGAATCCACGTGTCATGACTTTCCCTATTCTTGGTTGTTCTGTGGTTTTTGCTTGTTTGTTTGTTTCTTACCCTTAGCATATTGTCTAGCATCAGCATTTTTATTCTTTGCTTGAGCCCTGAGTTCAAAAGGCAGTTAAGCCAATAACAGCTTTTAGCCTTGAGTCAGTCCATAACGAGTCATCAACTGAAAGTCAATTTCAAAAACTATTGTCTCTGAAAATTTCAATTACACTCTAAGATAAAAATAACTCACTTAAGGGCTCACTTGCTGATTCCAGCAATATTTTTAAGTAAAATTCTAATGCTTCCTGAAACTTCCTTTTGTTTCTAAAAAAATAGAAACAGTTTTGCAAGCCAATGCAGTGAAAACCACAAGCTCTTAAATTATTTTGATAATCTGACTACATATTTTTAGCTTACCAGGCTCTCCTTACTGTCATATACCGTACTAGCTAATCAATATTTAAACTGGATTCTTTAATTATTTCTTTTCCATTAAGGCAAGGATAAGAAGTGATAGAAAGAAAAATACACAGCCAGTAAAAATCATCCTGGGATTTTCTCTGCCATTTCTACTTACTAAGTGAATCTCTGTCCTTCCAGATCATATCCATTAAGATAACAAAATCTGATGTTTGCCTCAGGAAAAAAAATTAAAATCAACATTCCACCTTCCTTTCATTTTTTTTTTTGGATGGATTTGTCTACTCCAGTATAACATCCCCCTAACTACAGCAGGGGCCTTAGCTGCGAGGTATTTTGGTAGAAGGCTGTATAACCTCGCACTCAGTCAGATTAACCTTTACAGGAGGCAATCTCAGCTCTGTACACCAGCAGCTCTTACAACACTTAGGATGTTAAGCATGTGCTACAAGACACAGCTGTGTCCCAGAACAGCCAGAAAACCAACCACCTGCACGCTCCTACCAAATGCTACCAGGCTCAAAATAATGAAAATGTTGTCTTTTCATCAGATGTCAAAATTATTGAGGCTACTGGTGTAATAAGAAAAAGACACTGGAAAAGCAGCTAAAGTCTGTATCTACCTGCAATGCAACGTGAACACAGCACCTGCAGCTTTTTTTTAGAATATCTAAGTACACTGTATACAGACATAAACTAATAAGTGTCAGAAAGCAGAGCCAAAGACATTCTGCATAAATTAGAAAACCTTTACTTTAGAATCCATTTCCTGCTAGATTGTTAGAAAGCCAACAGTGCATCACTCACCTATGCTAGAAAACATATGGTCCATATTCAGCACTAAAGCAACTGTCTATGTAATTTCCTTGTGTTAGGAACTTCAGTGCAACTGCCTCGGCTCCCTACTGGGCTCCTGAGGCATCTGCAAGGGACTGCCTGACAAGCTCCCAGTGTATTTCAGGATGACTGACAGGACACAGCGGCAGCTGGAGGGGTGGCAGGGGGATGGGCATCCTTAAAGCTATATAGTAGAGCATAAGAGTGGCAAAAAAGTTTCGAGCTGAAAAGGTTTTGAACAATTAGATGACACAAAGCATGAATTACTTATACTTCCAGTGATTACTCTTGGAATTTCCAGCACAGCAACTGTTTTGCCATGCATTCTGACTGCATGCCAGCTCCGGTCTGGAGGCAATGACTCACTCTCAGACTCCTGAACTGGACAGCAAAGGGATTCATAAAGCTCTCACCCAGGAACTTGGCACCAAATTTGTTTTCTCTGTTGTTTTTCTTCTATTGTATGGTACCCTACAACGACACACAATACATTATGTTAGCAATTTCAGAAAATGCAAAAAGGCCTATTGCCTTCTAAAAAATGAAGAAAAGTTAAAACAAAGTAGTCAGGATTTGTATTTTTTACCAAGATACATATGGACAGGGCACCTGAGGATTTCCAAGATATGAAACATTGCTGAGAATACTTTTTTTTTTTACATTTTTTGTATTGCTGAGAATACAGAATTTTTTTTACTATTTGTTCTTAATTTCAGTATTTCCTATACAGCTTCATTAATTTCTACCAACAGCACTCTGGGAATAAAATTTGTTAACCTTTTTGCTACTCAGTACAGCCAAGTGCAAATCAGTCTTCATAGAAGCCACAAAAAACAATTACTGCATTTTCCTTTAATCCTCTAGCTGACACATGAAATAAGATATTCAGGATGCTGAAATCTCGTTCAGGCAAAGGAAAGTCCATGCTGTTGTACTGCAGAGAGACCTCTTGCACTCTGTAGGCCAGAGCATGCTCTGGAATGGAGCAGTATCTCCCACACCCGGGAAGGACCTGGCCCATTTAACACCAGGTAAAACCTATAAAGCACCTGCTACATTATGTAAATTTGCAGACAAAGCTGTCAGGCTACTCTGTAACCCTCTCAGATTTCATCATTTCTTACCACTAGCAACAAGAAACATGTCTATTAATACACAGACACCAAAAAGGAGAGCTGTAGAAGGTGGCAAGATTCAGACCCATTGATAACACTTATTCACTGAAAGCTACTTTATTTAAACAGGCTTTGCATTTAGTGTAGGCTGGTAATGAAGTAACTGGACGATTTTTTCAGTCTTAGCCCCAAAAACTAAAACCAAAAAACCATACCACTTCTTCCTGCATTTCCTTTCAATTTTGCCTGAGTTTACTATCTCCCTAGAGCACTTTTTCAATCCACATCTGAAGAGCAGTTAAAATTCACAAGAACATAAGATTTCCAAGTTCTTCAACACAGTTCTCAGGATAAATAATGTGATAAATCCAACCTAACAATCAATCTACCAAGAAAAGAGCATAAGCCTAGTTCTTTTTGGATATTGGAGAATCCCCATGGCATCCCAATGGTTCATGATCACCTAGTGGCATTAAAAGGTTTAATTAAGGTTTATGAAAAAAAAAACAAAAACAAACCAACTTTTGAGGTGGGATAAAGCATCACACCTCAATGAACTTGTCTCATGAAAACTTTCTTATTTCTAGTGGGATAAAAATTTAAGATTTTTCCCAGGTTTATAGCATTCAGAACAAGCTCTCTTTTCCTTGTTTAGTAACCGTGTTTACTTTTCCTACAGTGCTTTTCTATCAAAGCCCTGTTTCAAGCAGAGATTGTGTTCCAGTATCACATAAGGAAACAGAACCACGGAGGAAAAATTATTTACTCAAGATCAGAGAGAATGCCAGTGGCAGAGTACTGGAATAAAACCATAACAACGCTGAAGCACCTTACCCACACTTCCTTTAACTGAGGCCAAAAAGCAGGCTGAGGAGAATAAAACATTTTCAGAAACAATTTACACTATAAACCTATAGAAGATAATCTCTCTTCCAAACTCCTTTGTTAGGGTTACCCTGATACTAGTATGGCCTGTTCCCAGGAAGATCAGAAATCATCTCCCTTAAACATGCTATCAGAATCCCTCCCTTGGTGGAGGCACATACTTCAGCCAGCTGCAACACCAACAAATTCCAGGAGATGTTCCAGCAGAAGTGTGAATCCTGCAGCCTGAGCAGCTCCACAGCCTTCGGCTTTGTGCTGGCACTCTGGGCTCTTTCTCAAACAACAGCAATTCAAAAAATGTGTTACTGCCCTAAACCTACAGCCACCGCAAGAAACATCTTCCCAGTGAAGCATAACATGGAAACTTGGGAACCTGACAGCATCTCACTACCAGTAAACAAAATAATTTCACTCATCAGTGGAGTTCCACCGGATATGCACCATTTTGGGTGACAGCAGAATTAAAATAATACTGCTTAGGCTAGAAATATTTAAATAATCTAATGTTTGTAATATTTCTTCCATGTACATTTTTGCAGGTACTGGTGGTTTTGGTCTGAAAACTAGAGTTCGAACATTAAAGAAACTGAAAAACCATTTACTTAAAAAAAGAACAACACACAAAAGAAAGTGGTGTGACATCAGATGGCAGCATTTCATTTTTTTTAAAAATCATTAATATTTTTGGACCTATTTTAAATTCTTAAATAAAACCCCAAAATCTTCCACATGAGTCCCAGTGCTATTTTCACTGCATGCAGTTTGAGCCCAGAACAAGGACTCCTCTCTATTTAAGTGGCACACAGTTCTTACATGGATGGCTATCTGAGCTCCTAATGATAGGTTAAGGAGGTCTGGCTCCAAGCCCTCCCTTTTGTTATCACATTTAAAGCGCTCCTATCTGTGTTCAGAACCAGAGACCCTGTTTAAACAAAGTTCAAGTTGACCTTCTACTAAAAATAGGATATTGTTCAACTCATTAAAATAATAGACAATAATAGAAATTCCATGAGGTGCTACTAAAAGGTTTCAAATTTTATTTATTTTAAATACAATTCCCCATTCCCCCTTATTGCTATTTGCTGACAGCTATCTATTAAACATTACACTCTGCTGTTTTGTTTAAAAAATGTGTCTCAACTGCAAAGAGAGAAAAAAACAGGATTTCTTCCCTTCATAGAGCTGTTACTGACTTTGCCACCAGATTTGGTTGTTTCCTACCCATGGCCTAGCCCAGGATGCTTCACCATCACGTACCATTTTATCTAACTGATATAAAGGGTTGCACTATTTGTTTTCTCCAGTGACCTAAACAGTGTTTTAGTATTCTAGAATAGCATTCTTCTTCCCCATTGCTTACAGACATGCCCAAAACAACTCCAAAATTAAGGGTAGCAAATGCGACTGATACTATATCTATGTAATGTATAGACTCTGGGATATGCATGAAAATAAGAGAGAAATGATTCTTAGAAACTGCCTCACTTTGGATGCTGGCAAGCAGTTCCCTAGCACATTCAAAAGCACAATCTAATGAAAGGGGACAGAAAACAGTATTCAAGCAAAGCCACAATCCCTCCACGCCACGCCTGCAAACATGGACAGACCTCAACATGCAGATTAATTCTTCAGGGGGGTTCCCATTGCTGCACAGCACCCTAGTTCCTTTATCAACTCTGTCAACCAGCTTCAAATCACACCACGGCTCAGCAGAAAAACCCTACAAAGCTGACAGAGCACTTCTGGTGAAACAGCTTCAGAAATAAAGCCCAAGGACATTCCAGCCCATTCTGACCTCTGCCCACAGTTCAACTCAAAACCATCTGGCTGAAGAGCAGCCATAAAGAAAGAAAAACAACCAAACTTTGTTCCAAGGTGAATTAATTTCCCAACATTGATCAATGGATTTGAATTAGGAGAAAACAGTAAGAATTCATTATGGCTCCTTCCTAAACGCCTGTCACAAGGTCCAATTCTTTGCTGTTGGATATCTCTGGGGCTTCACTAGGTCTGAACACAGCTCTTATCTTCCATTTCACCTAAAAGAGAAGTGTGCACATAAGGGTTTTGAAATATGCACAATGTTACACTGAATATAACAGCCCTCCTTTAGCCCTCTCTCACTATAAATATTTGTTTTATATTTTAAAAATTTTAAAAATGCTTTAAAACTGTGCAGCAACACATTCTTTTCACACTGAGGTGTGGTAAACATACATTTACACAAACCTTCCTTCAATTAGGTGCAACATCCAGCAAAGCACCAGGAGGTAAGCTAAACTTTTTAAAGTAATAGCATCCATACAACATTTTATTCTCCCTTTTTCAATATTCCAAAATGGCTTCTCATATTTGGAAAATACGCAAACACGCTGCACAACTTCGGCTACTGGCCTGAAATGATAAGACCATGACAATTAAAATATTCAGAATATTCAGAATTTTTTTCTACTATTCAGAATTTTTTTAAAAGTCATGTTTAAAGTTTCATTTTTTGAAAAGCTGGCTAAGAAAACCTTTTAACTTCTTTAAACTTTTAGAGTGGTTATTTTATTAAGCAGCTATAGTTCCATTTATAGCTTCAAGTACCTCCACTAAGAGGAAAACTGCCTACATTCTTCTTCAATCTTACCTTTCGAATCAAGACTCCAGGAAAGGAGCTCCTAGGAACAGCTCTGTGAACTGCACCTGATGCAGCTGGACTCCAGGGGCACGGGCAGCGAGGCTGCGAATGGTCGCCTGTCAGTCCCAGCTGGTAAGAAACAAAATGGGAGGGCAGCACTCCACTGGAACTCCTCCCAAAATGGTAGAGCCTCAGCTCACCGACAGCTTGCTACTGAAAAGGCCACTTAGAGACACCCAAGCTCACCCCTAGCCTTGCAAACCAGGTTTGACACAGGGCTTTTAGAACCAAAATTGGACACCAGGGAAGGCAATGGCAAAGCCTCCTCAAAAATCCATGAGGTTTGGGCTGAACATGAGAAGGGAAAGGGGAAGAAGGAAAGCAAAGGCCACTACTGTAAATCCACACTCAAATACAGATGCAATGTACATCTTCTTCATTCACCTTCACAAAACACTGAAAACACACTTCCAGATTGATAATCTCCCATTTGTAAGATTTTCCACCAAGGCAGCCATTTAAAAAATTGATCTGAGTAAGGTTTTGCTAATTTGCTAACATAGCAAATTAGAGTACCCTGAAGCGCAGTCTACAACAGATATAGAACAAGAAAACCCTCCTAAAACTCCCGAAAGGCAGAGGCTGCTCAATATTTGCATCTATTCTGCTAGAGACTGGAGGTCTTAAATCATTCAGTCTGAAAATTTGTACGAGGTTGGACTGAATTTTCATTTTGGAAAACTTCAACCAAAGCAGTTTGGCTATTTTTAGTTGATTTAGAGGTAAAAAGGGCACAGATGGCCTCAAGGTTGAGTAACCTGACATTACCTAAGAGCACTGGGGAGACTCAAGAAGGAATGAGGGGGAGAAACACCCAAACCTAAGGAAGGAGCACATATTGTGACTACACAGAAGACAGGAGAAAAAAGAAATAAAAATACTCTGACATACATAAGAGACAGTACTGAAAAAGTTGCAAGGAACAGGAAAAAAAATCAATCACATTTAAGCCCTGTCATGCAATGGCCGACTGATTTCAAAAGTGTCTTCTGTACTTAGAGATGCGTAGAAGGAATGCAGCAAAAAGGATTATGGATGCAAAAGCATCAAATATTATTAATATAAACTAAGCAGACTTTCCTAGATTATATAATAATTTATTATGGAGAAATGTACTTGGTATTGCCATATTAAGCTTACAATTTTATTCATAATTCATTCCTCTCATGTTCATATTTGGAGTTTAAACCCTGAAAAAAAAATCGTTCTTTTCTCACCTGCAACTCATGAATTTAGAAGACATGAACAACAACAGACAGATAAGAAAGCTGCTGGAGTAAGATTTAATTTCCTGAGTACTGTATTAAAACTATACCATGCAATATATAACTATCCAATGCAAGTATAAATCTCACCACCTGCAGTTAGTATTTCTCAGCATTGCTTAGTTCTCTCATTCACTTCATGAATGTTATTTAAAAGTCAAGAACAAAACCACAATTCATTTCACTGCAAAGGTCAATATAGACAAGTGGATTTATGTAAATGATCCCTATTACACTTTTTAAATCATTAGGTCCTTGTAACTGCACCAGTGTTTTATTTATGAATCAAATTACTCTAGAGGTGAACAGCAACCCTCTTTGATAAAGGAGAGTTGATAAAAGGAGTTTTGATAAACTCACTAATAAGAGGTGTGGAAACTGCTCATTTTATCTTAAGTTTTTTGACCCATCATTTTGAGTTATCAAATGAGGAATGGGATTCAGCTGCTTAAGGTAAGCACCTAAAACTATTTTAGATACTGTAGGATCCATCAGAAAAGCCTCTTGGACACACCAGGTCTCCTGCAGACTCCAACCACATATGCAAGGGCTGGATATGGGGATGCTTTAAAAGGCCAAAAGCATCTCGAACAGTGCTAGACACCTATGTTCAGACATCTCTCACAACTGGAGAGGCAACTGCTTCAAATTCTTGGTGCTTATTTTTTGCAGTGCAAGGTCAGCTTCTACCCCGGGAGGTNTTATTAAGAGGGATTACTTCAAAAGCTCTGGTAACTTCACCATTCAGAATTAGCAGCATTCAGAACTAGCAAGGTTTGGACAAGGTTCTTGCCATCCCAGACCAATAAAAATAAGCACCTTCTTACAAAAGACCCCATTTTCATGCAGATGCCAAGGTTCTCAGACAATTCAACAAAAGCACATTACCCCTCCACATGCAGCCCATCAGTGCCAGAAACCAGCAGCAATATAGACCTATAAAAATCAAACTTTCAGCCGTGAGTGCCAATACTGTACACCCCGAATTTCTGCACAAGCACTGTGCTAACAGGAGGGGTGTAATTAGTACATCTTTAATAGTGAAAAATAACCTGGCTATAGCAGCTTGATTTGAAAAAGTGGGACATTGAGCTGAAAGACCCATGGTAAATTGCTTCTAAAGCATAATTAAAGTTGCTTTTATTCTATTTGTTACTGAGTTTTAGCTTTCCTTCATTCAAGGTCTCACAATTCAAAATGCACAAAGTATTTGATTTTGAGGAATTGGGAAGGTTTATTGCTGTGATCTATCTCTAAGGCATAATAGGAATTAAACTGGTCATTTACCGAGGATATTTGCAACCAGCCAATAACACAAACAGATTTAAAGTTTAGGCACAAATGTGACTAAGCCAACCACTAACCAAGAGGGGAGATTTTCTCATGAAGGGTTTTTTTCATAACTGACCACTCTCTGATTTCATTTCAGAAGCTTCTGCTAATCTGGAGGTACTAACACAAGGTGCACCTGCTGATATTACCCAATGTCATCATTCCTCTCTGTAGTGACAATGTGAAAAATAGCCTGTAAATCTCAGCAAAATAACAGGTTTTAATCACAACTATTTGAAACAGGCTGCAGATATTGTTTTTATGGGGGGAAAAAAACTCCAATGAACTGGAAAATAATGATCAAATGAAAAATAAATCAAACAAAAAGTCATTTTAAGATTTGAAGCATACAAAAGGTGAGTAAATCAGGGTCTCCATACGAACATCTGTGCTGAGAATGGGGACAAAATTCAAGCAAGAGAGAATAGGAGCCAGAAGCCTATTTTACTTTCACACAGGTGGAAAGAATGTTACTCTTTATAGTGTTGCAGATGCATTATGAAAGTCAAGCCTCATTAATAAATCTACCAGGAGGGTGGTTTTGGCCCAGAGTAGCATTTTCGTGTGATAGTCAGCATAGTCAGATTTTGAAAGCATATCCAGTTACCTTCTGTTTTCATAAAAATGTAGGAGATGTGTGGATAAACCACTAGGAACACTCTTTTTGTTTAAAACCCAGTAAAGCTGGTAAAGATGTAGTAAGGAAAAAGGTTCCAATCCAGTAGCACACACATGCCTAAATTTGCTAAGATTATTTATTAAAAATAAGAACGCAACAGAACATTTGACTGCATTGACACCTACAACAACATTCAGTGATATAATTTGATAATCTTGTGACACTGAGCCTGGAATTTCATTAAAATTTAAGTAGAACTAATAGCTTTTTTCCAAAAATGATCTATTACTGAACATTTGAGAGGATTAGAGGCAAAAGCAGATTCTACAGTCTGTCAACTTTAAGAGCCACATTTTCAATAGTAAAATGAAAGCTTTAGGATAAAATTGTATGCCTCTTTTTGCGTGTGCATGGATGTTTAGACACCTTAATTAATATTTAGCTGCATAAGCAGGATTAGCAAAGTGTCCATGTTTATTCACACACTTGTGGTGACAGATGTCATGCTGCCTTCATGTAAAATGTTGCTGTCAGTAAGGTGACGAAGCATCTGTGGGCAGAGCCAGACGGAGGCACAGGAAGCTGCAGCTCAGTTTGCCTTCACTGAACTCCTCAGTCAGAAGCATCAGCACTTCCTCAACACTCCCTTGCCAGCAGCCTCAAATCCTAGACCACCACTAGAACACTTTGGTTTACCTAACCAGCAGAAATTTCTTCTTGTTCTTCTAGATAATGTTTATAAAAAATACCACAGGATACCAGTTAATTCCCTGGAAGCGGGTCAGCAGCCATTATATCACAACAAATTTTGTCATTGTGGACAAACAAACAAGGAAAAGTTCAACGTGTCCTACCTAAAGGAATGAAGCCACTCTTGATTCTCTACCTGAAACTTGTCCCCAGAACTATTCCTAGGCATTCACGGGATGTGAAATTTTAGTCATACAAAATTTTCAATAGTATATTCTAATTTTCATTGTCTGTATGGTTTCAGCTTTGTTAAATGATCTACAAAACTAACAGACAGAACAGGAGGAATACAGGAGAAATACTCTTTGGTATGCAGCATTAGTTTTCCTACTGTTATTAGCTTCTTTAGGGAGAAAACATGAAATTCTGTAGTCTTGTGGTGCAAGCATTATCTGTTGTAAAACACAGATATTTATTATTTTGTTGGATATTTATAATTTATGTTGGAGTCATTATTTTGTTCACATTCTTCAAGGAAGATGTAAAATTTACTCTTGAATATTCAGAGTTACACATAACCACAAAGTTACTGTTCTGCCGACATTGCTGTAAATATTTGGTAACTTAGGCAGAATCTAACATTTTTTCTGTTGCAAGCATCTTTGATTTCTAGCAGGAAGAAATGTTTGAACTATTGAATTTGTAAAGCTGACAGACACTGACTAAATAAAAGGCCACAGAGCAAGTGGTGGAGAAGGGACGGAACAAGCATTACAAAGCTGACATTGCACTTGAGATCAACTAAGAAACCCTGAAGGACTGAAGTGCTTGGGGCTCACTCCCTGTATTTCTTAAGAAACCACTTGTGCATTTTTGATACTGGTTGGTTAATCTGGCCATGTGCTATTGAAGATTTTTCAGTATCTGCCCTCCTTACTTGAAGAAATTAAAAACATTAAAAAATATAGACAATTCTATCCTAGCACCATTATTTTATAAAAAAGACCTAAACCAGACTTGTATCTGTTAGCTGTTTTAATGTCAAGATCTTGCTACTTTTAAGTGATTAAGAAATAAAACTCCTGAGGTTCCTTGGGGAGATAAATTCATGTTCAGAATACACTTACTCCAGTAGCACTCTGCACGTGTCCCTAAGCCCTTTGGTCAGCGCTCCCCGGCAGGGATTGGCACCGCCGAGAGCTGGGAGCCGCTCTTGGTGCGCACTCGCCGCCCTGCGCTTGCAGCTTGCGCTGGGAACGCTGGAGGTCACTGCGGCACCGCTCAGGCACCGAATGGAGCCGCTTAAACACAGCTCACAGTGTGCCTGAACAACTCCCAGCCGCCTCGGCATTCATTGTGTTTGACTGAAATTGCACATTCTATCTCGAGTCCTACACGTGAACACAAAGCAGTTGTTCAAAGAAAAAAAAAAAGTTTTTTTTCTCAGTTCTGCTTAGGAAATAAAGGCTCCTAAATTCAGGACACTGAAGTCAGACATTGCAAATTGTGAGACAGAAGGAGCACTGAGTCTGTTTCCAGGCTTCAGTGGCTCAGGATGTTGCGTGTGTGGTGGAAATGCGTTCGCTGCAGCCTGGCAGAAGCCCGCGGGCCTGCAGTGCTTGGGCTCTCGGCTGTCACCTTCCAGCAAGGTGCGACGGAGAGCACGGCGCTGGAGCGTTCCTCCGGCTCACAGCGCACGGGCTCTTCCCGTGCCAGCCTCCCAGGGGTTTCCCGGCGGGAATTCCAACGGCCCAGAGCTCTGTGGCACCTCGCGGAGCTCTGTCCGAAGGACACGGCCCCAGAGCCCGGAGAGCCCGGGCCAGAGCCGCGATCGCCCAGCGGCAAAGCCCGGCCGGCAGTGCCCGGCTGTGACAGCTCCGAGCGGCGGCTCCGACAGGCGCGGACACCCCTGGTGCTGCTCACATCCGCCTGGCCTCCACGTTCCCCGGGCAGGTTCCACAGAAAAGCGTAACAGGCGATTTTCATGAGCCTATTTTAAGACCATTACTCATCCAACAATATTTTCGGTGCTGAGGCAAGTTAAAACAATTATTAAGAATGCTTCTTGATCAATAACTCACACACAAAAAAAAAAGGAGGATGAGAAGCACACAGTCACCAGTATCACTCCAGCTACTTAATAAAACAAAAGATCTGAGTATAGAAATGAAAAATCAGGTAAAATTACTATTTTTACCCACTGCAACACAGGTAGAAAGTCAATGAAATTTAATTTCCATTGTACTACTGCTGGCATAATTAACTGTTGCATAAAAAAAATTATCTACAGCGAATTAAATTATATATAGAGGTCATATGATAGAGACCTATAGAGATTTTGTAATAATTGAAAGAAATAGTACAACTAGGAAAAATATTAACTGGAAGCTAATGCAACACCTAACGGCTACTGTCTCCTGTAGTAGTTCCTGGCTGCCTCCTCCCTATCAGACTGAGGTGGGCAGGTTTAACCCGCAGGAGCAGACACGGCCTCTGTTTCAGGCTGAAAATCTCCCAGCTGTGAATTGGGATTTATTTCTCCTGCGCGGTTCCGGCGGAGCCGCGGCCGCCATTGCTGCGGGGGCGGAGCCGGGGCCGCCGGCGCCCATTGGCTGCCCGGGTTCGGGGCGGGGCCTGAGGCGAGTGGAACATCCTATAAGGCTGCAGCCCGGGCAGTGAAGCAGCATCAGCAGCGATGGCCGAGTGGTTAAGGCGTTGGACTCGAAATCCAATGGGGTCTCCCCGCGCAGGTTCGAACCCTGCTCGCTGCGGCCCGGAGGGGCTTCTCTTTTTCTATTCCTTCGTGGTTGCCTCCCGTACCTTAGGAGCGAGTTTTACTCCTCGCGGTTCCTCTCCAGCTGACGGCGTCTGCCGCAACCGGAGCGATATTCTGGGATAACGGCACGGAATGGCGCGGGTTGAAGGCACCCAGCGGATCATCTGCTTGTGCAGGGTGATCCCGGAGCACACGGGAGGACCGTATCCACACGGTGCTGGAATCTCGCCCGTGAGGGAGACTGCACAGCCTCTCCGGGCAGGCTGCTCCCGTGCTTTGTCACTGCACGGGAAAGAAGCGTGTTCGGGTGGCAATTCCTGTGCAGCAGCTCCTGGCCATTGCCTCTTGGCCCACTGCTGGGCACCACCGAGCAGAGCCTGGCTCCATATTCTTGACATCCCCTTTGAATATTTACTCACATTAAAGAGGTCGCCTCTCACTCATCTCTTTGTTACACTGCATAGGCCCAGCTCCCTCAGCCTTTCTCGTGAGAGATGCTCCAGTCTCCCCATCACCTTTGTTGCCCTATGGTATTTATCCTGCTGCAGCTCATCAGGCCATGCCTACTGCTCCTCCCCTGGCCCTGCCAGAAGGAACGGTAGCATCGAAGCTGCAGCAGGTCCCAGGGCAAGGTTCTGGCATTGCGCCTGCAAGCAGTGACAAGAGCCCTCGATGGAGGGGAGAGAAGGGCACCTGGGGTTCGCTGCTCTTTCAACAGCTCAGCTTCAGGCCCTGCCAATGGGACAGACAGCGTCCAGCTGCAAAGCTCAGGATTCATCCAATGGCTTGCACACAAACAATGCCCTGATTGCCCAGAGCCTATTGTTCTGCCCCCATGTCCTACAGCTGATACAAAATAAATTAAATCTTGTCAGTAGAAGGCTTCTCTATAAGGAATGGACTTGCTCCATCAAACCTTGCATTTCCTGAAGGAAGCTGGTCTGATTCCTCCTGGACCTCCAGTGAGGGGGCGCCCTCAATCCTCTTTTCCTGCCTTTTATGACCTTCTTGCACATGCATGATGCACCTACACACACAATATGGTGATGATGGGGAAAAAAACCACAGAAGTTATTATGCCATTAATAACCAGGACAAACAAAACAAGGCAGCGTTCCCCAGTCTTCTGTGGTTGGCTTAAACTGAGTTCTCCCCACTCAGATGCGTCAGTCTCCTCCTATGTGTGGCCCCAGCAGCAGCGAAGGGCTGAAAAATTGGCAACTCTGCCAACAGCAGAGGGAGCGCGTGCACCGGGCTGCAATAAAAATACCCAGCAGAAACGGACTGATAATCACCTGCCCATCTGACAGTGACACAGCCCAACAACCTACGGAGTGCCTTTATCTTTTGCTGTGTAATTTCATCAGCTTTACGACAGCCTCACTGCTTACACTTCCATATCCTGAAATGAGAGATGAGCCTGCTGGGAAGGTAAGATAGCAATGTTCATGCTCAGGAAATTAAAGATACACACTATCTCTTTTAATAATCAGGATACTTGCTTCTATTATAGAACATATAAACTGCCTTTGTTAAAAATCTCATTTAAAGAGGAAAACAAACTATCAAGAAACGACCTTACCTATCATTCAGCATTACCAGCCTGAGGTTTTAAGTCATATACTGTCTGTATTCATTGTCCAAACTAACTCTTATACTGTCACTTGGCAAATGTTGGCAAAGCAACTTCACAAATACTGGCAAAAAAAGAGGTTGAGAATGTTTTAGTTCTTGACAATCTTATATATTCTGCACTTGCACAAGTATAACAGCAGCAAATAAAGGTAAAATAATTTTATATAATTCCAGAATCCCCCCACGCTATTGTTTCACTGTAAATAGCTGGCTAAATAGTTGCTCCAATTTCTGTTTAAAAATAGTTCAAAGCCCTAGGAACACAGCATTGAACAACATTCCCTATACTCTGTATTTTATCATCATGCACCTGCACCCCATCTGCCGTCTCGTAACTTCCAGATGAAAACTCCTCAGCCTTCACAAGTCCAGTAATGGCCAGGTTTTATCAACACTTTTGACCAGACTCCAGAGGATCTGGGCTCACCTCACAACTCTGTTTATTTTCATACCAAATCATTCAGAGCTATAACACAGCTCAGTAAATCAGAGCCCTCACATACCCAAAATATTCAGGACCCTTTACTGCCCACCTAAGAAACTCACAAGGGGAGCTAAAGAAAAAAATAGGAGTTTACCATGTCTTCAGAGAGCGGCCCTCCTCCAGCTTGAAACTCCTAGGCCCTAATCTAATAAATAGTGCCTGGGTTAGCTGCTGTTGTTCCCCACCCCCACAGACAACCCTTTGCCACTGTTTCCACTTTGCAAAGAGAGTTAAAATTCTCAGTGGGCTCCTGAAAACCACGAACGCCTGACTCTGTGGCCTTAATCACACCTTCACAGAGCCTGAGATCCACCTCCCCACCCCTACTCCAGTTAAAGTTGCAGCATGTGGACTCCGTTTGGTGCTCACCAGTGCAGAGGCCAAAGCACCCCATAATTGCTGCTGAAATGTCAGGTGGGGCTTTCAGTAGCTCTTTTCACACTACTAGCAAAAAGCTTCTAAAAGTATTATATATTTAAAGAAACAGAAAGCAGTTTATGCTTGGGGTGTGGACTCTGAATGAGCTAACACTGACTAAGTTGCCACGTGCGGGTTTCTTTACCAACGTGAGCGAGATGTGGGCTGGCCACCCATTCCAGTTAATTGTTCTTACTGGCCACCAGGTCAGGTCCCACCCGGTTTTGGGGAATAAAAAGCAAAACAGGGTGCACAGGCTCCTTTTGTTTTCCAATACATCTGAGTTTGCTCTTCTAGGAACAGATTCATTCAACTCAAGAAATAGAGAAAAAAGGACCATTTCAAATCTAACATGTACAGAAATTGAAAAAAAAAAAAGAAAGTCTGGATTGGTGGCAATGGTGGAGCACCAGTTAGGACCTGCCCTTCTCATGAGGACAAATACAAATAATTGCAGGACTGATCTTGAGCAGGTTGTTTCAAACCAAAACTTTTGCCATGAGCTTTTACTGGGCTAAGAGCCTTCCAAATATCTGCAGTTATTCATCCAGAAAAAAACATCCAAAGGTTCTTTGCCAAAACAAACCACAATAATTGGCTAATAATGACATCAGTTTTAATGACACAAGCTATTAGTTTGCTGTTCAAAGGTCTATTGTGTGTTCACTTCTCAAAGGAAACCAGCTCATTAAGTGCTAAATCATCCATCCAACTACTCCCTTTTACCTTTACTGCCAAGTGAAATGGGCAGAGGGAATCTGGGCTGTCATCTGATTCAAAGTGCTTCAGCTGGCTGCATTCTCATCTTTTTGTTAGAGGGAAAATTGTGCCCTATTACTTAGTATCCTTCACATACAGTAAGAATTTCTTCTGTTACTACTGTTTGACATTGTTTACAGTCCCTCTATATAAAATGGACCACACTCTTTCTTGAGCAAATACCTCTGTATGAAGTAAAGCAGCAAATGCACCAAAAAAACCCCAAACCAGTTACATTCAACAAATGTTACAGAGAATTATTAATCTCATTTTATATTGTTTTCAGCTGCAAAATATGCAAGTGAAAAGCATGTAAAATTAAAGATGATGTGCTATAAAACTGGCTCTTGGTACCAATGCCATCCACTCTGGGGTCAGCATGGCTCTATCAGCACAACACCAGCACCCGGCTGTTACAGACTGGGACCAACACAAGCAGCATTGACGGCGCTGGCAGCCCCAGTGGAGCAGGCTGGCTGCAGGGCACAGATGCCCATGAGGTCAGCAAGATCCACTCGTGACTGGGTTCCAGTAGCAGCACTTGGGGCACAGGAGGTGGTAAAGAGGCCCCAAGCAGGAGGGGCACAGTAACTCTTGCAGCACAGTATGGCTCAGCCACACACATCCCTCCAGGGAGAGACAGACATCAGATTGTTTCCATGTGGGCACAACACTGCACTTGCCAGGTTACACTTGCCATTGCACTGCCTGGGATTCATAACTGGACTCCTTAAGCTTTTGCCCACTAAGATGACAAATAACAAGAAATTCCAAAGGAATCTCTGTGGTGGGTAGAGGATTTAATTAAAAAGATGAAAGAAACCCCTTTTCTGTATGCATGAAGTTTTATTTGCTGCTGATGGAATTACCTGCCTGCACAAAACCACAATGTCAATACCTGACATATTAGCCAAGTTTGCAAAGAAGAAAACAAACACAAAATAAATAAACAACAATGCAGAATTTGCACTTTGAAAAGTTTGAACTCACATTGACTAGAACAATACATAAAAGCTTTTCATGTGAGATTTTGTACACAGTGGTGACTAGTCTGATTTTTCATTCCTCACCATACAAAACCCTGGTAAAACCATGTCTAGCACACCTGAACAGGGAGGGGAATTGCTATGAAGCCACAGGACAATGCTGGCACACATACACAGGGGATGAATTTTCCACCAATACATCTTAAGACAAAAATTGCTATCTGGAGAAGTAAAGTTCTGAAACTGCCTTCCAAAACAAATAGCTGGTGCAAAAAGTGTTCTTGTCAAGATAGAAGACAAGTGATTTTTAGGAGTGCTTGATCTGTCACAGAGACCTCAGATAACAAGAACCTTCTTATTTCATCTATAACATAAGATCACAACTCTCCTGCATTATAAATCACTGCAGTGAGTATGATGCAATGGAGAAGTGAAGCAGAGCATAGAGTTAAGAGATAAGCACAGTTCTGTTCATTGTCATAAAGCTTTTCGAAGACCCTTGCTGAGTAGGATACCCTGGAGCCCAGGGTTCTACTGAGAGTATGTTTTTTATAACATCACACTATTGAAAGAAATATTAATCACTGCACAATATTTGAGAGTACAAGAAACAATATACAGGATGTTAGATAACTTCACAAAATCACTTTATATTAATACTGAAAAGGGCTTGGCTTATTGAACAGAAAAATCTCCATCTGTAATGCTCACAGCATGTGTGATATATCAGTATTTACACATTGACTAGAACAATACATCACAATAAAGAATATAAAGAAGATAAAACTTATAACTGCTGTTAAAAAAACCCAGACTGAAGGCTGAACAGATGATCTCATGCTCCTGTGTGTTTCTCATTTTAGATCTCATAGTTTCTGAATTTCCTCAGAAGGTCTGACGGAGCATCGCCTGACCAGCGGAAACGCAAGTGCCAGTAATTCCCCTCTGAAAATCCTGAGGGAAAAAAAAAGAGAAAGACAACTAAATTATTGTAAACATGCATAAAATTAAATTTTCTGAAATAATACTTGATAGTCTTCCCAAAAAATAGTAAGCAGAAAAGTGGTGACTTCAGTGCTCTTGACTAGCACGGACAAATAAGAGCATTGAGCTCCTGGCATGTCGGAACAAGAAGTCAAACACCAACCTTTGGACCAGAGATCAGCTGGGAAGGGTCCCCAAGGAGAACAGCAAGGACTCTGGCAGTCCCTAGAGAGGACTCACAAAGGAAAACTGAACAAATTGCTTTGGCTTAATCAAAGGAAGGAGATGAAGCTGGTGAGGTGCTAAATCTGCAAGTACATGATCTGGGGCCTTTTAATACTAAAACATGACCTTCCTTTGACTGCACACTGAATCCTATGAGCCAAATTAGTGTTCAGATCTGTTGTCTGAGCTGAAATCGCCATGTAGGTGGCAGTCCAGAATTCATCCAGCCCAGCAGACAGGAACAGACCATGCCACAGTTTCAAAGTGGAACCCAGTATATAAATTTTTGCCAGATCAAAACAAAAATATTATTGACATCCTAACATCAGGTATAAACACTGAAGTGCATACACACCCTGTCAAATATATTATTACATTAGCATTTATTTTTGTAAATATATGCCACTGGATAAATGAAGTAGGAACTTGATGAGTTTGATGTTTTTCCTATTCAAATATCTGGAAATTCAATTAAAACTTAAAAAAAAAAAATATAAAGAAGATGCCTGAAAAGAAAATTCACCATTGCAAGGAACAAGATGATGTTTTCTTTACTTGAAAATTTTACTGTTCTACAAAGGATACAGTGATGATTTAATTACCAAAAAAAAAGAACAAATAGTATGAAGTTATAGAGCATAATTTTTAAAAATCAAGTTTTCAGTTAGGCCTGGCATACACTTCTTTGCAGACTTTTCTTATCAATTTTCTGCATTCCACAAATGTTTGGGATTACATTAGGTTTTGCTACCCTCAGTTCTCCCTAATTTCCTGTTTGGTCAAACTGAGGAGAAATTGCAGGAGTTTGTTTAACAACAGTTCTGTGCTAACATGGGCCTAGGATTATGAAACTCCTGGAGGATCAGGCAGCACAGAGGGTGCCCATGGTGCTAAGGAAGCTTTGATCAGGTACAATGACCTCAACCACAGCCAGGAAGTGTTGACTGGTAGGTGACACTTTTGAAAGACACATTTATTCTGGTGCATACACTACTTAGAAAAAACAAAACTGTTTGTATACAAAAAAAGTCTTCAAGTCTCAAATTTTAGACCTCATTAACTCATCAGATGCAAACTGTGCAAAAGTACTGAATAATGGATAAAAAAAACCCCAAACTTAAATATTTTACTTAACAGTTCTAAAATTTATTTTAAAAAGTCACTGAAAATAACTGCCTTCTCTTTTTACTTTGCTTTTTTATATATCAGAAAAACTAAACTTTCCATTTTGGTTGAAGCACTTTTTTTCCTCCTTCTTCTCCAGTTGCAGCTTTTACTAGCAAACAAACAAGGAAACTTGGGATAGGGAGGATGGAGTGTCTGAAAACTTCAAAATTCAATAAGTAATCAAAAGCATAAAACCCAAACCAGAATCCCAACCCAAAACCACATTTAAAAAGCTAGAAGTTAAACACACTGTTCTGGAGAAGACTTTCTCATGACTGAAAGCCCCCATTTCAGGCCAATCCCTGGATACTGCAATTTTCTGTAACTGCTGTTTTCACTCACGTGGGGAGTCTGGATTCTTTGGAGACTGTGGTTTCACATCAGGGATTGCAACATCTTCTTGTTCCCTGCTCCCTTCCAACAATCCATCTCCATTGTTTTCCATCTGTTGGGTCCACACCTCATTAGTTATGTTGCTGGTATTACCAAAGTCAGGAGCTTCCAGCATTTGGTCTTTCTTACTTTGAACAGCCCAGTGCATTGACTAAAGGAATGCAAACACAACAAAGAACTAAGCCCTGTGCTTTAAGGGGCTTTTAATGATTTTTTCTTTCTTATGTTGCTGCAATAAATGTTAAACAAAGCACATTGAGAAGCCTGCAGGTCAATAGGATAGGGCAAAGTATGGTTACATGTCACAAGCAGCATTGGAGAGGACAATTTATGTCAGGCGGGGATGAAGAAGAAAATGTACATTAGAATTTTAAGGCCCTTTTGTCCAGTTTCTCCTGTCATGAATTCAGACATTTTTTAAAAGGGCTTGAGTGACTTCAGAAATGTTCATTTTCAAAGTTGTCTTTGACTTCAGAGTAGCCTTTGAAGGCAAGGCAATTTGAAAAGATTTAATATTAAAGTCTGTGGAATAACATCTGTTTGGAACTGTACTAAGCTTAATTGGCTATTTCCACCAAACATTTAAGCTCAAGTATAATGCTGTAGTTGAAGTGTCTCAAACTTCTCTCCCAAGCAGAATTGAGATGGGCAGAATTGACATAGAAAACTTCTATTCACCTGCCTTAAAATATGACCATGTAGCCCAGTCCAATATTTTATGGAATTGAGCTCTACTAGGGGCATGCTACCAAATCTTCTCAACAGCAAAATCAGGAGGGAAATCACCCAAAAAACTCCTGCTTCTGTCCCAGGTCACCCCACCAGCCTAGCAGGGCCCCTCCAAAGCTCTGTGGGAAGCCCAGGGTTCCAAGGAACTACTTTCTGGATTTTTTTCAATTACACCTTTATTTAATCAGACAGTGTGAAAACCTATCTGATAAGCAATATATCAAGAGGAGAATATATTATAAAAAGACCCCAGCTTTAACTTAACTTTGAAAAGAAATAAAAGTTTCCTACAAAAGCAAAGTAAGCTCAAGCATTTGAAAACAGCCCTTAAGTTACTTAAATTTCCCATAAAAGCAGCAAATTGATAAATTCACTCTAAAACTACTGGCCTAACACCCTTCTGTGAATGGGCTTCTGAAGTCCTCCAATTTTTCCTGAATTTCCTTAACATCCACAGTGCAGGAATATCTCTGCACCATTCCCATCCCCAGACCCTGGCATTGCAGCAGAACCCATAACTGTAACTCATCTCCTCACTCTCTGCAATTTTTTGTCTGGGCTAGCCCTACCTCCCCCTGCTCCTGAGGGCCCAAACTCAGGCACCACCGACCGTTCTCACGGAGCTGCTCAGCGCCTCCCACTGCTGGAACGGGATGGTGACTTTGCTCCGGCGCCAGTAATCGTAACGCGCCCGGCTCTCCTCGTTAGTCAGAGTCTCCTTGGCCTGCTGCAGCTTCTGGAAATTCTCCACTGGGACACAGACAAAAAGGACACTAAGGACAAGGTTTGTTTGCAAAGAAATGAATTCAGATGCAAAAGGGGACCTGCCAGCAATGGCTCAGAGCAAAGTAGAAGAGAAGGCAGAAGGAGAAGCAAGTGGCCAAGGGATCTGGTTCTGCTTCCAGCTTGCACTGTTCTGGCTGGCTTTAGGATCACCTCACCTTTGGTGGACTGATACTCTTGCAAATCAGGATCGAAATGTTCCTTTGCCTACCAGCTTCAAAAGCTCCTAAACTTAAGTTGAGAGAAACTTACAGAGTACATAGGTAAAAGGCACAAGTCAGCCCCTGCAGACCACCTTAATAAGGGAAATTAGAGCAACACTGCTTAGAAGGAACACACTGAGACCTACAGCAGCACAGGAGTCAGAGCAGAGCACAGCAACAAGAACCGTGAGCAGGGAAAAAAAATGATGAGCAGGAACTGACAAAGAAGAATAATCTAAATATAGTTCCGATTAATTAACTTGTGCATTTTATTAGGTGTATTTTCTACTTATGCTAAGATGTTATCCAGACTGCAGGAGTAAGAGCGCCCATTTTTCCCTACAGGGTAATTTTTCATGGAATGGTTACTAAGGATGCAGCTGCATGTTACTATTTGTGGAAGGGTTATAAAGATTTAGGCTTTATCTATGACTCACCTATGTTACAGTGATCTATTATTATTACTATTATTCATTTATTCCAGTTTATAAATTAGAGAGAGTTCTTTTGAAATACACTACACCCAAACACTAATCAAAATTGATAATAATAAATCAAACAAGAGACAACAGGCTGAGGGAACAATTGTACTGGGTTTTCTTATTCTAATATTACTAGGTTTTCTTATTCTAGTGTTACTAGTTTTCAGCAGATAAAAGGTCTACTTTAATTACTCTTTATTAAGCTTTAATAAGAGTAAAGCTTATGATGAAATAAACCACATAAAGTAAACTCTCACTAGTACTGTAAAAAGATATTTAAAGTAAATAAGGCATGTTCAGGTAAAGAGAGACTATAACATTTCTTCATGACAAGCAAAACTGCTCTGATATTTGGCATTTGGCTGCTCTTTTTTGTAGCTCAGCTCTGCCCAGGGCTCTCTGTGGTTTTGAATGGGTAAAGATTGGCTCCAAATAACTCAGGTGCTGCTCAGCCCTCCCAGCTCTGACAAGCTGCCCCCTCTCATCAACAAAAACATCAGCTGCTGTTCTGCAAACAGAGGCTCCTCGTGGGGCTGGCTTCTCTTCACTTCCAGTCATTAAATTACATTAAAAGAAACTAAAGCACATTTACGTGGTCCTCATGGGCTTGTTCCTGGCAGTAAATTAACTGATTGATGCAAGTGTGGCACTTGAAGGCCACTGAGCCGGGAAGTGCACCAACTCCATAGGTCTAGGAAGGGACACACTCCAGAAATAAATTCTGTATTAAAAGATGACCTACAGTAGAAAGAAAAAAGATTCAAGGTCCTAGAAATAAAATTTTAAAAAAATGAACAAGTGTCTTCCTGCTCTATCACAGAGGAGTGTGCAAGTCTTAGAAAGAATATCACGAGCTTGCTATTTAAATAGAACATGCTCAATGCACATGATGATTAAAATATATTGAGGGGAAATAAAGTTTTAAGGCTGAATTTAGTATCTTGGCCATGCTAATAGAAGAAAAAAATAGATTGTTTTTACAGAGGAAAGAATACATACCTGCTTTGGGGTTTCCAGGATGCTTGTCAGGATGACATTCAAGGGCTTTAATCTTATACTCGGCAAGAATCTGTTCAACCTAAACAAAATATTGAGACAAAGTGAGTAAACACAGAAAAGACTTGCAAATTTTCTTTTTGAAAGAGGCTGGGAGGAACAACAAAGAATGCTGAAAGACTTTGTCCTGTTCAATTTTACAAGCTTTAGTACAATCAAAGTAGGTAACAACAATCATCTGCCAGTGACACTGCTTATCTAATCTCATTTCCATGCACTCAGTCTTGTTTTTGTGAGGCTCAGTCATCCAGTATGGCTGTAGAAAAATGAGAAAAGACATTTGACTACAGAGGCAAAATGCATCACTTCAGTTGCTCTTTACTTTGTTTAATCAATTCCAACTTTCAAAAGTCTCATAGCAGGAAGCAACGACCCTCTGTATTGCTGAAGATCAATTTGTGTGTTTAGGTGGCTTCTACCACATCCTCTTCATAGGAAATTCAGCCAGCACCCCATGAGGCTTCCATCTTGGATACCACAAGATAACTTGCTCCATAACCAGTAGTTCATATTTTCTTCAAGTCAATTTCCCATGCAAAAAGGTTGGCTTGGAGTAGAATAGATTTATTAATTGACATTAGAATATTGGCATGTATTAGTTTACCAGTTAATTGCAAATTCCCACCATTTGTTATACCATAAAGTATTACAACCACTGGAAAAACTAAAACATGTGGAGCCATGAAGCCACTGGAGTGGGCATCAGCTTCGATTTTCAAATGTTTAGTGCTTTTCCAAGTATCTTGCTGGTTCTTATAATTCAGAAGCCAAAACTTCTTTATTTCATTCCAGTTCAGCTTAAGCTTTCACAATTCGCCCTAAGGTATCAAAAAAATTACCATTCTTTCCCCTACTACAAAGGCTGTTTATACAAATTCATCATTTGTCAAACCATAACAGTCACATACAATTTAAATTATTTACTTCAAAATTAAGTCTCATAACATTTTTTATTTAGAATAAAATTACAGTTCGTGCAACTAGCTGGACAAATCTTGTTGGCATATCCTGGGACAAAATGTACTCTACAGTAGTAGTTTAAGACTTCTACACTTTTCTCTCTGCTCAGTACCTCCTTCCAGAGGGACAGATGTAATGTGATGTATCTGGAGCCAATAAGACACTTTGAAACACACACTGTGTACAGAGAACTTAGTGAGACTGGTTACTGTATAGCCAGCTACCATCTCATAAACTTAGTTACTTAAAGGGGAACTTTAAAGTTAAAATGTGTACAGAGGGTTAAAATGTAGCAGAAGGGTAGCACTGAAGTTTTCATCTTTAAAAAAAACAGTAGAAAGAAAACTTCATAGGCAGTTTATACAACATACATTAAATTAATATAAAATATATAGTGAGGTGTTTTACCAAGAAAGACATCCAATACCCACTATACACAAATAGCATCGTTCTTTAAGAAGGATGGAGATTAAATCTCCCCTCTTCCTGTCACATCTGAAGATATGTCTGTGAGCTCAATTCTACCAGAAGCCAAGAATGAACTTGATTTGTGTTTACTTGAGTACAGAAAAAAAAAACTGTAGAAACTGAGAGTATTTCTGCTTAAATTTAACCAGGTCCAACCAAGAGCAGGATATTCTGCATCTTAGATGAAAGTGCTGCAGCTGGGAGTGTGCTGTGCATGCCCAAAGCAGCCTGTGCCAAATGCTTGAGTCCTGTACAAAGTAGTGAGACTGCAAAATCCCTGTAATGCTCCAGACTCCTGTGAGACCCCAGAAGAGCTGCACAGGGTCCTGAGGGGAGGTGATCCTGGGGCTCAGTCAGCCTGAGATCTCTGAGTTCTTTCTACCGTGTCAAAAACAAAAACAGTGCAGCAACATCTGCTGCTTCTCCCAACAAATAGTACTTGACAGCTTGTTTTTCAGGACCTATTAGCATTTATTCCAGATTTTTAATTTCATTTTCAAGCAATTTGAAAAATCATTATCACATGTACTTGAACTGTTCATTAATTGCTAAGTCCTTAAGGAATTAGTGCGAGGTAGAAAGTGAGAAACAGCATCTGTGAAACGACACTGCATGGAGACTCGAGCACTGCCCTCTGCTGGGATCACTTCTGGGAGTGTCCTCGGGAAAAACTTAACATTTCCCTCTGGGACGCACTGAAGATGTTTACTCTTGATCTTTATACTTCACCACTAGGACAAGTGAGAGCATCTGACTAAATTTACTGAGCAAAAGACAGCTTTTATCTCCACTGAATACATTCCTCATTACAGCAGAGCAATCAATCAAAACTCCTTTTCCAAATCAGAAACACAAAATTCCAGTTAATATAACAGCTAAATTAAAAAAAAAAAAAATCAGCATACTAGACTAGCCAACAGAAAGTTGTAGGGACACCTTTAACATGATGCATACTTGTTTTAGCTGCAAATCCCTCAAAAATAGCTTAGCTAAATCTCATTATAAAGTATGTGTCTGCTATCAAAACAAATTAGTAAAACTAGTATTTGAATTTAATTAAAAACAGCATTTAAAAACATTAATATGGTAAATTATAAAGAGATATTGGTTTTGTTTTCATCTGAACAAGTGAATACATTTTAAAAAATATTAATGCTATGTATAAAGCCCAAGAAACTCAACAGTGTTATCAGTGCCCTAAAGCTATGAGCTGTCATTGTATTACTTGTACATAAATAGCTCCTTTTCAGTTTTCGAAACCAATAATGTATATTCCAAACTATTATTTGGATGCTGTCAAACACATTGCTCTCTCCATAATCCAGTCCTGTTCTACAGGGCATTTTCAGCCTAAGCCTTACTCCAGGCTCTTAATGTCAGAGAAAACACAGGAGAGAAAATTGAGCTTTCCAAGGGAGATCCTACAAGTGGCAAGAAAGAAGGTGCACAAGGCATTTCAAATGTTCCTGCCTGCAGAGATACAGCTGCAAATTCCCTGCAGACACATGAGCACGTTCAAACTGTGAATAAGCTGGCGGGGAGGGAGAGGCTCTTACCGTCGATAGCTCATCGCATCCCAGCAAGTTGTAGTAATCCTCCAGGTCCCCCGGGCTGCAGCTCAGGATCGCATCCATCGGCACTGGTCCAGCGGGCTTCTCCCAGCCGGCAGGGAGGCTGCGGAACACAGCTGAAGTCAGAGCTCACACAGGAATCTGAAGTAGCCCAGGGCAACAGGCAGTTCCCAGCCGGAGCGAGCTCCGTGCGGCGCTTTTGAACGCTGGCAGCTGACAGGCACGGAGCTGGGGAGTTCCCCGCTGCCATTGGCCCCGCACGGTGCCAGCCCGCCCGCACAGAGCTGCTCTCGGAACTGCTCCCTGGGATTTGTAGTTGCCAGAGTCACTTCAACGTTAAACCGCGGCTCCCGTCCAGACCGCAGAGCTCTGGACACTGAAAGGCGGCAGAGTTTTCTCTCTCGCCATCACCTCTGCAGCCACTGCAAACCAGGCATACACCGAAAGGCTGCCCTGCACCCGAGCCAATTTCTGTTCAACTTTTATTTACAGCTTTTGCCACCACCTTTGACCAGATGATTAGATGGGTAATTATAGAAGAGAGTAAGGATTACTTTCAAAATAACAATTACAAGGTGCAAACTTTGGAGAACAAAGCACCAGCCTTGCCAAAGTCTGTCAGAGGTCTCACAAAAGTCGGTCAGCTCAACAAAAAGGTGGCAACCTTCACTCTCTGAAGGCTTCCTTGGGTACAGAGACGCTACTCCTCAAAACCGAACAGCAACTGTACATCACTCACGTCTGACAAATTAAAACTACCCGAGGACATGAAACACTCACTGTCCACTATCAAATTAAACACTCTTTCTCATGCCAAATTACTTTCAGACTGTGTATTGAAGGTCTGCACTGTGTGCAAAACATGTTCCTCATGAAACTCATTTTACATTGAGGTGAAATACCCTAATTTTAAACTATGATTAATGACCAAGGCCTCAGCCCAACAGCGACTCTGGACACATTTGGTGTCACCTACAATCTGTTGATTTCATAAGATTACTTCCTAACCTAACCACATGATTAAGTCTTTGCCCTAGAGCCTTAGCAGTTCTGGTTTTACATTTCCCACCCCTGCAAGAGCTCTGCAACCCAAGGTGTTTCATGCCATTAAATCCTGATGTTTCCTTAACCCTCACAAATAGATGCTGTGAGTGGTTATACAGTTCTAGATGCAATGACCTTGTAGGAGAACAGATCCCCACGATGTTACCAAGCCTGGAACAGGCCATGTGTGAATCAATGAAGGACCCAGTGGCCATTCAGAGCTGTTTATTAATAACAAATATAAAATTTTTGCATCCACAAGTGCTTTAATATCTGCACTAATAATGTTCGGCAATGACATTTAATATTAATCTTCCACCATTTTCTCTTCAAGGTTGCATTGTCTGAAATTTTCTACTTTTACTGCACGTTCAGATAGCCTACTAAGATTATAAAATATACAAAGTAACTAAAAGCAATAATATTAAAAGAAAAAGCACAATCCTTGGTGAAAAATAGAAATCCTCTATTAAATCTGATAGAAAACTCTACCAACATATTTCTCTGAGTAAATAAAACAATAGAATTTTTTTTCAACATCACTACAAGTGGAAGAAGTAGGAATTACAAATCTCTCCATCTCCACCATTCATAACTTAATAACCAGAAAAATACGGGAAAGAAAGGAAAGTCTTTTAATAACAGAACATGTAAATATTTAAATAGGTTGTACTCTGTGGGAGGACAAAAAACAAACAGCTGTCCCTCCTCCAAACAGCATTCCTGACATCCCTTTCTTTTCCAAGTATTCCTTGTGTATTTGCGCAAGGTGAAAGGGAAGCTCTTTAACCCTTTTCCCCTCCAGCTTTCAATGGCTATTTCTGTGCTGCCAGGCAGCTGCAGGTCCAAGGGCTGCACTCCAGTGACAAACCTGGGACCTGCCAGCCATGCATTCCCAGGAAATGTGCTTCTGCTCCCCGGAGCCTCAGCCCCGCCCATACTCTCTGGTCAGGCCACACGCACCAGGGCTCTGACCCAAGCTGCAGCAGTGCCCACACTCGTGCCCCTGCCCCTCGAGATCCCTGGTACTTGGACACAAAGGCTCCCACAGCACAGCTGCAGGTTTGTGTCTGGAGAACACAAAACACACTGAGCAATAACTCAGCCTTTTACTGCTCCTATTGACTTCTGAGGGGCAACTTCCAAAGCATCATCAAAAAGGAGAGCAAGAGCAGCCATAGGTATTACACAAAAAAATTACAGAGATTAGCCCCAGGACATAAAGTTCATTTAAAAGGGAATTTCAGCACAGGAGATGGCACAGACTATTGCCTACACATGCCATGGTTAGTGTTGCTCAGGATGTACAAACTGTTCTGGAAGTGAGGAAATCTCATATTTGTTCTCTGTACCCAGCCACCAACAAAAGGTGTCTCTCAATCCTAACACATATTGACAGTTCTGTTTGTTTAGAGCTTAGAGCAAATCTAAATTCTGCTTCAATGTAACAGGACATTTACCAACAACTTGTAAAAGTCATAAATAGCCCTTTAAATAAAACAGTAAGATCTGGAAATCTCTATTTGAATTTATTCCTGTAAAATACATTAAATCACCCAGGACCAGTTCTTCTCAACTGACTTCAGGAGTTTTGCTTCCTGAGGGCAGAGAACGCATTTATGAGAAGTTCAAGGCACAATATAACTGATTTGAGTTTTGCATGGTGTGGCCCATCCTTGTCCTCACACAAGCTCAGAGCTGCAGAAACAGGAGAGGACCCAAGCACGGCCAAACTGACATTCCCACAACAAGGCTGACTCCTGCAATGCCATCACTAATGTGGAGAAATGCCTGCAGGATCAGAGGAGGCTTTAGGATCCCTGAGTCACTCCCTCACCAATACCTTCACAGAAAGCCTCAGATCCTACATCTGCATCACTTGGATTATTTCTTCCTTGGAACTCTCTTCACAAAAATAACCACCAAACCAGTCTTTAAGCCCCACCTCTCCTTTATATACTGACAAAAGCATCTTGCGTGTGCTTTTTAAGAAATACAGATCTTGTCTCAACTTCCAGAGGCAAGAAAGAAAAAGAACATTTGCATAAAAAGTGGCATAGAATAATAAAAACTTTCTGATCTGGTTACTCTGCAGCTTGTTTTGAGAAGCAGGTAGTGGCAAAAACAGTATGTACATATTTTTCAGGGTTGTTAATACCTGAAAAAAAACAGAAAAAACCCCAAACCTCCCTCCCCCTACAAAGACCACCTATAAAGTTAATTATCCATAAAGTAATCCCTTTGAAGCCTTATGTATCAAAATTTTTAACCCCAAGTTTTTTTAAAAGCTGTTTGTTATCAAGGCCTGCAAGGGGGAAATTCTACCTGTCTAACCTGGGTCTTGCCACTAAATTTAGGAATGCCATTGTATTAAATCCACTACTCCGCAAAGAGCTTATGATGTTGAACAGTAACAACAAACCAATGTTTAAATTTCTATCCACGAAGTTTAGACCAAAACTCTATGTTGGTGGCAGTCCTAGGAAAAAGGCCGAGTTCTATCCAGTCCAAACTCACAGATGGAAAGAAACTACGCCATGGAATGTCCACGCGTGGCACCTCCTGTTCGCTAAGCAGGGATGGGCCCGCTGCAGCGCCCAGGAGGGGCACTAAGGATGGCTCCTATACTCCACAGTACAAGAGATCACTGGGAAGCCAGGGAGAACAACCGCGCATACCCATGCAGAGCACGGAAACACAATGAATTGGGGGCCGTTATTCGAACAAATCCCAACTCTCGCCGCTTACCATCAGGTCTCTCCTACACCACCCAGGCTCCATTCCTAACGCAGCAGTGGTTTAGAAGGTGCTGATCCCCAAAGAAAAAAGCTCCTGCATCCCGGGAGCTCAAGTACTGCGATGCAGAATCCCAGGTGGGACTAATGCGTTATCCCGGAGGATAAGGGGCGATATCTTACAGCACCCCTGCCAAGAGCCCGCAGTGCCGGTGCGCTCCCTTGGCAGGCAGGCAGCGGCCGTGCCCTGTGCATCCCCTCACTCTCAGCTCCGTGTGCTCAGAGAGGCCGCTCCGAGCGCCCCGGCCCCGCTCTGCGGCTGGGAACGGGCTCAGGGCAGCCCTGACGGGCGGGTTCCCCATAGCCAGGTGCCGCACAGCCCAGCCTCTGCAGCAGGGAGCTCGCTCCCGGGAAGGGGCACTATCTGTCCGATACCCGGACGGAGAGCGAGCCCTGAGGGCTTCTCACGCGGCTGGCAAGGAGCGAACAGCGACGCCGCCATTTGCCGGGAGCCGCGGATCGGGGAGTACAGAGGAACCGCAAGCAGTCATTGCTCAGCAGGGGCGGGCTGTGAGCGGCACACGGCAGGGACGGAAAGTGAAGGGAAGAGAGGGTACGGGGGCCGGGCCAGGCCGGGCAGGTCGTGCCCCTCAGCGTTCCTCCAGGCTCTTCCCGCCGCCATTGCGGGGCCGGCTGAGGGAGGGGGCGTGAGGCGGCACGAGTGCCACGTGACACCGGCAGCTCCCCCGGTCACGTGCCCTGGTTTGTTGTTGCTCGGTCACGTGCTGCGGTCACGTGCGGAGGCGCTGCCCGCGGCGGGCGGGGGGGCCGGGCGCGAGGGGGGCGGCGGCTGCGGCGGCGCCNCGGGGAGGGAGCGAACGCCGGTGCGCTGCAGCCGCGGCTCCGCCAGCCCGGGCGGCTCCTGGCCGGCCCCGGCAAGGCCTCCTGCACCTTGTGCCGGGCGCCGCACGGGGACAGCGGCCCGGCTCTCGGCCCTGAAAACATTTATTCTGCTGTGCTGCTGGCAACAAGTTATTAAAAATGAAAAAATATAAGCGCGGTTTCCTTTTCATAATCTCTGCCGTGTTAATTATTTTATTTTTGATCCATAGAAACTTGCACATAAGCTCAGGAGCAGCAGTCTTGACCAGTTCTTTAAAGAACTGTAAGTGACAGTCTTGGCTAAGGTTTCAGTGACTGCAGCACAAAACTAAACTATAATCTTTCTAAAAAGTTTCTTTTAGATAATATTTGAAGTATACTGCTGGGCAGCATCACAGTGAAAGAACCTCATAGTACAAACTGATCGGGTTTGAGTTGATTTTTGTTGGAGTTGTTAATTTTGGCATTTCTTGTTTTTTTGGTTTTTTTTTAAGCAGTGTTTTGGATTTATTAATATATATCAGACACTGCATTCTGTCAGCCCAGTCTTTACATTTTATCCTGGAATGTAGTTATTTTATCTTTAACTCTGTAGTAAAACTCTACAGAAACTTTCGATCTTTGCAAAAGCAATCCAAAAGGATCAGGTGTAGGATAAACCTGGAACAGCCTCGGTATTTAAAGACTCCATTGGAACAGCTCAGAGAAAAGCTGATGATTTCTTACCAGTGCCTTACACAAAGCCTTTGCTCAGTCCCTCTGGGCCTCAGGCGTGTTTTGCTGCGGCTGGCTTAGTTCTGGCCAGCATTACCCCCTCTGGTCCTTGGAGGAGTACACAGGGAGTGTTACAGTTTAAACTTTATCCTGCTTGTATCTGTCACTGTGGCCCGTGTGTGAGGAGTCTTTCACAATGTAAGCTTTGGTTCTTGATACAGAAGCCATAAAGGTTGCTTAAGTTAAACTTGCATCTCCCAGTTACTGATACGTACTAATGCACTTTTTCCTTCTCCAAAATTCTCAGTGTGTTCACTGACTTCATGCATAACGAGATGGAACTGAAATGCTGTAAATACCTAGATTAATAGGAAATAGTGATGTCTGTGAGCACCTGTGGCCTCAGAAGAACAAGACAGCAAGAACCAACAACAAATATCTGTCATTGACCTCTTTCTTTTCTAATCAAAAATAAAGTATTTATGCCAACAAGGGAACGGACAACACAACCTCTGAATAAAAAATGATGATGTTTTGTGGTGTTCTTTATTTGAGAACAAGTGGAATAACAGCTAAAATAGTGCAGGGGGTTCTTCAGTTTTTCAGATAAGAGATTGAGAACTACTGTAGTGATTCTTTGCTTTACAGGGCACAACTGAAATTTGTTCTTTGTTCATATCTTAGATTTTCAACAAATGAAGCTACAGGTGCTGAGGGTATTTCTAATAAAGCCAATAAAAAACGTTGAGTAGTCGAAGTTCTAATCAGCTGCTCGGGTTGGAATTTAGATTTCTCCTCCAGTGTGAGCTCAGTAACAAAAGTGCCTTATTCTGCCCTGGGCTGGTTCACCAAGGTCTGAGATGAAATTAGATTGAGTTACTCTGGCTTAAGGCCACGGGCTGAGCCGAGGTGACTCTGGCACTGTGAGCCAAACCCAGCTGCAGGGGCAAATAGACGAGAGAAACTTAGTGAAGGTGGTTCAAGGGAGCATGTTCTGTGTCACAGCTGAAATATCATAACTTGTGTATGTGGTCAGCAGTACGGCCCAGCTACAAGGTAACAGCCTCACAAAATCCTGTGAATTTGTTGTAGCAAACGTGCACTTGTGGGTTTCTTTCAAAATGCTGTTGAAATGCTCTTAAAACCTATCAAAGATCTGTCTGCAATGGTGACATGTTTTCATTTTGCCCAGTTTTTTAATGAGCTGATGCAGTGAGAATTGTAAGGGAAGGACATATTTAATTGTACTTCTAAAACATTTGGATTTTTTCTATGGTGAAATATGCATAATGCCCAACACTTCAGAGAATGTGATTCCACCAAGGTCAGCATCCAGCCCCCTGAAGCCCAGCAGTGAGGTAGCAAACCCTGCAGAAAATCTACCAACAGTTTGAAGGCATATCTATAAATGTGAAGAAAAATGGACATTTTCTGTGCCTAAGTGACAAAACTGCCGATTGAGCATGTGATTTTTGGTTTTGTGATCTGTTTGAAGATATCCTGTGCCCTTGGGCTGGCGTGTAACCCCCTGGTCGTGCTGTCTTGCAGATAACTTCCTCCTCAGCGATGAAATCATAGCCAACGGCTTTCACTCCTGTGACAGTGATGAAGAAGACAGAGCCTCACATGCAAGTTCCAGTGACTGGACCCCAAGACCTCGTATAGGTAGAAGCCTGGAGCATGTTCTTAGATGCTCTTTGCCTTTGAACAGTCACTTAATCCTCCCCAGTATTCAAGTTATTTTTCCTGTTGCAAAAATATTGCCAATCAGTGCTTCTGAACAGCTTAGAGGTGTTGGTTGGATTCTGTATGTTATTTAAGGATTTTAAAAATTAATCCCTTGAAACTTGCTGTATTTTGATTAAAATTGTCAATGTCTTCTTTTTTTCTTGAATAGAAATCTTGCCACAATCCCTGTTAAAAGCATACACACAGGTTCACTAAATTAGACTAATTTATGGCATATTTCTATAGCCTGCCTACTTAATAGTAATTCTTTAAGAAACAAGATGATCCCTTAGGACAGTGAGCCCTCATCTTGAGTGTTTCTTGAAAGATTGATATAATGGCTTGAGGTAATGTCTGAAATAATTTGTGTTAGATGACCAAAAAAACCAACAACAATACATGGATTTCTGGGCTCTATGTGTCTGTTTAGAGTAATGGTTTATAATACCACTGGAAAGTATATTTATGTTTGTTGTTTGTTTGGTTTTGTTTGTTTTCAGCTTATTCCTTTAAATACCAAATGTTGGGAAAGTACAGATGGAGACACATTGTGAAAATCCTGTAGCACCTCTAAAAGTGGTTAAGTTTGCTGTGAACTGGCATTTCTACTTGACTGACTTTCTATGAAATCCTTCATGGGTTAACATAAAATAATGATAAATAAGTGAAATGCCCAGCTCTCACTTCAGAGTTTAGACCAAAATACAGGGGGTTTGATGAATGGAGCATTACATTGGATTCATGAAACTGTACTAGCAAGCATTAATAAATGGAACAATAACCATGATCATCTGCAGTACCTGACTCTGTTTTAAATATCTGTATTTTTTAATTTTCTTAGGTCCCTACACTTTTGTTCAGCAGCATCTCATGTTGGGTACAGACCCACGGACGATTCTGAAGGACCTGCTACCAGAAACAATCCCCCCACCTGAACTGGATGACATGACTCTGTGGCAAATCGTGATCAACATCCTTTCAGAGCCACCAAAAAGGAAGAAGAGGAAAGATATAAACACCATTGATGATGCTGTGAAACTTTTGCAGGAATGCAAGAAGATCATGGTCTTGACTGGAGCTGGGGTAGGTATTTCTGCAACAACAACCAGGAACCCTGGAAATATGGAGCCAGGTTGGTTCAATACTTCAGTACAGTGTGCAGGGATGGGAGCAAGTCACTGTGCTGGGGGAAAGAGTCCAGTCCACTGCAAGGACTGGAGCTTCCATTGGAAATTACACCATCTCTCTTCTCAGAACAAAATATTCTTATATGTAGAAACTTGTAAACAGCTTCTTCCATGCAAAACAGTTATGGAATAAGAACACATTACCTGTCCAGAACTTTTTCTATCCTAGTCTTCAGACAAAGAGAATGACTTTTTTAAACAAAATCTCAGTGGATCTCTTAAAATCCCAGATGGAGCTTGAGGGACTGGAAGAATAGGATTTGAAAAGAAAAGAGCTGGGGGACAGAGGAGGAGGATGGTCATAAGGACAGTTTCATCAGATTTCAGCAGACTGAATGTTACTTTCAGCATGTGGTGCTCTGTGGTGGTGATAAAGCTACTCACTCCTTGACTAAAGAACATTTCTGAACTGCTGCACACTGGCAGCTCTGTACCTGTGCATCAGATAATTTCTTGCTTCTGTTGTTCACACACAGGTGGTGTGACAGGATGCAGAGCAGATGAGGAATTCAAATCAGCTTTTAGAAGAGCACTGCTACTCCCAAGCTTGCTCTTTCCATACTTGCATACACCTGTTTCTCCTTCTCTTCCCATGCTATGTTGGGGTAGTCTGAGACAATTATTTCAGTCCTTATTTACTACTACAATGCTTTGATAAGCAATGTTTATCAATAAACAACTTTTATCAAAAGGGGTTTGTTCTTCAGAAGAAAGAATATGTTTTTTGAAAGCAAGACTATTCTGTTACTGTGTTAGCATGTAAACAAAATTTAAAATATCAACCACCATATCTAAGCCTGAGTTAGCAGATCAGTGAACAATTATTAATTAAATTTAATGCAATAATGCTCTAAAACTTTGTTCACATCTTACAAAACTTTCAGTGGTAAAAGCAAGTTCTGGTATCCTGTTACTACCTGTGCAGGCTGTACTAAATGGATTTTTGTCCACTTGTCAAATTTTGTTTCTGTGCTATTTCTCTTGATTGTGATTTGGGAATTGTTATACTGGACCAGGGAAAAAAAAAAAAAAAAAAA